>QRFJ01000803.1:60626-289840 GCA_006176705.1 Cocos nucifera | reverse complement strand
TAAGAACTGAACCTAACTGGATTCACACAAATAAGGGTTTAATCTGGTGATCATCAATTGAACTCCAATCCAGTTCAATTGATCTGAATAAGATTCAATTAGGTTTAAGAAAATCGTAACTATGCACTCGATTGAACCTAACGTTCTTCTTTTACTATCATAAATAGTTGTCCTGATCGAGCCAAGAGTTTACGCCATTTAGAGCCTTCACTTTTATCTGACTGGAGCTTGTCCAAGTTAGAAAAGGTTGTCTTAATTTTATAATGACATTACTGCCATTTTTGTCAACTGCGCATTTCTCGTCCTTTGACTTTGTCAAAAGTTGACCTTTGACTGGTCCAAATGTGACCATTGCACTTTGAAACTTTTGTCCATGTGTCATGTCCCTATTGAAGTTTTGGTGGGGGCCTGTCCCCTGCCAAAACCTGGTAAGGAGAGGCGCAGCCACCCTTGGCGTGTGGCCAAGCTGGAGGCCCCTGGGAGTCCCTGTTTGGATTTAGGGACTCCACCTCTCCTTTTTTGGATTCCAATAGAGTCTCCTAAGACAAACTTTGACTTATTGATCTTAGCACCTTCTAGAAAGGAGGGAATCCAGGGACTCTATTCCACCAAATTAGATTTAGCACGCTAATTCACAAAGGGTTGTGGGATTGGTTGGGAAGAAGAGGAGTTGGATCATGCTTAATTAAATAAATAAGACCTACCTCCAATCAAAGTGGCATCACAATTCTCCACGCGCCCAAGACTGCTTCTCCTCTCCTCCTCCATGTCAAACCACCTTCTCTCTTTCTCCAATCTACAGGATTTTTGGACCTTGGTTGGTGCGATCCAGATGAGAGAAAGGTGATGAAAAGCTAGAAGGCTGCACTGCTGCAAAGGACAACTGTGATCCTCAAAAAGAAGTTTTTGAAGATCCTCCAGATCAGCATCCCAGATCTAATTTTTGGAGATTGATAAGAAGAAGTAGAATCTTTAGTTCAGCCTGATGTGGATATGGTAGAGTGCCAGGACACTTGCATGGCTAGATCCAGAAATCTTTCGCTGCTTACAGAACAATCAACGGATATAGGATTACCCACTCAAGATAAATTAAATTTGATTTAATTTATCTAAATTTATTTTATTTTTAAATAATAATATTGATCTAAAATATCTCAGATTGAATATGGAATCAAGAGAAAAATTTTTGAAATTATATCTCTTGATCTGAATCAAATCTGAACGAACCTGAACCCAAAAAATCAGGATTTTTCTTTCAGCTTGGGATGTGGTACCATCCCTGATCAACTCCCTCTCTCGATCTCTCTCACCGACGATGGTGTGAGGCCGAACCCCTCCTCGCTTTTCCATCTCTCAATCTTCCTTCTCCCTTTCTCGATCTTTCTCGTCGGTGAGGCCAGACCCCATCCTCCCTCTCTCACTCCTCTCGATCTCCCTCCATTGGAAGGCGGACCCCATCCCTCCTAGTGATGTCGGCGAGGTTGACCCCTCCCTCCTCTCTCGCTCTCTTCGATCTCCCACTCTCCCTCTCTCAATCTCCCTCGACGGTGAGGTCGGACACCCTCCCTCCCAATGATGGTGGCGAGGCCAGATCCCCTCCCTTCCAATGATAGTGACGAGGTCCGGATCCCTCCCTTCCTCTCTCAAGTATAGATCCATCGGGTATTTAGATTCAGATTCGGTACTAGTAATTAAAATTGGGTCCAGATCAGAATATCCAAATTTTGATTCGAACCCAATCCATTGATGGATCTAGTCCACAGCCACCGACATGGCACAGCCCAAGGCTACCACCATGGCACGATCCAAAAATTATGGCATGTAGATAATTATAATATTTATAATAAATATTTATTATATTTATTATAAATATTTCATAAATTATTATAAATATACATGATTAATAAAAAATACTATAAAATTAAAAAGAAATTATACCTATGGCTATAGAGAGTGGATCGCACCGAAAGCTTCGAGGGTCGTCGGCGATGATGCTAGAGGAGGACGACGGCATTAAAGGTAACCTACGAAACAAAAGTAAGATAGTGAGATAAGGAGGAGAAAGAATGAAGCGAGAGAGCAAGGATGGCCGGGGAATGGAGGGCCAGGGGGAGGGGGCAATAGTGATGAGGAGGCCTGGGAGGGCATAGTGATGATGGGTTGACGATCAGGAGGGGAGTGTGGGGGTGGGGGTGCTGGGTGGGGGGAGGGTGGGGAGGGGCGGCCGAGGATTGGGGGGCTGTGGGTGGGGGGTGGCAGGCTATGGTAATGGGATATGTATGATCTCCATCATCGACATCATCGAAAACTCTTTCGATGGATCAGAATCTTCTGATTCAGACAACTAGAATGATCGATCATCTAAATCATTCTAATTGCTCCAAAATCCACCAGTGACACCTAGCAGTATATGGTGGCAACCCATCAAAACTAAAAATGAACCTCTCGGTGCAGCTACTATGTGATTAAGTTCTTCTATCTTGAGCCCCGATCAGATTAGGGTTAAGGTGAACTCGTCAAACCCTAATTTTCTATCATATGATTTAATCATTCGATTCAAGTCCGATGTGAAAACCTTAATAGAAACTCTTTCTATTATTTCACTCTGCCATGGCCATGGGCTTATGGACTTGATTCTCATGATCATCATAGGGCTACTCCTCATCTACCGAGGTAGATAGATTCCTTCATTGGTGCAATCCAATTCCTACAATGAACATGCTATAGCCAACATACACCTCAGGATTCTGAATGGCTAGGAGATCGAGTCATGGTGTAGTCAAACTATAACACCCTCAAGGTGAACTACCGATGCACCTCAGGTCAAAGAACCAGACACACCACTGCAGCTTCGAGCAGTCATCGATGAGAAGGTAGACTTCCTTATGACTGCTCGAGGTGGTCACGCTCAGTGCCCTCGTTCTCTAACGAGTACCTGTACTCTTCACTCGGTGTCTCCTACACCATAGACTCAAGACTCATCTACTCAAAGAAAGTGATCGTACACCAACCTTCTGGATCAATCAGCATTCGCGTGATGATCCCACGGTTAGGAGCAGTTTATGAGTTAATTATGAAAATTCATGTCTTAAATTTTTAACTCTTTGAAAATATGAATTGTCATTACCATTAACTCAAAGGATGTATCACATATACTTTAAATACACACTATAATAGAAAATAATTATTTTATTAATTTATAGTCAAAATTATAAAATTATCTTTAGAAGTGTATTACAAGTGTTAGCCAATCTGGCTTCTAGGGCATACATCTAACAAACTCACACTTGATCTAAAGCCAATTGGCTACAAATCTAAGTCCCATCTTCTCAAGATGGGCTTCGATCTTCTACTGGCCTAAAGGCTGGATCTACCGCATTGTCCATGGAGTCGACTCTCTTGACCTCGACGTAATCCTTCTCGAGATAATCATGAATGAGGTGGAATTACCGCTCGATGTGCTTGGATTTCTGATGAGACCTTGGCTGCTTAGCTAGGGCTATGGCACCATTATTGTCGCAGTATAGAGGGACGGCATCTGATGGCATCACTCTGAGTTTTGTGTCGAACTTCTTATACCAGAATGCTTTCTTTGCAGCTTTCGATGTAGTGATGTACTCTGCTTTCATGATGGAATCTGCTATCACAATATGCTTAAAACTCTTCACAGCACCACCATTACATACAAACAGACTACCAGATATCAATTTTCGATCATCTATATCAGACATAAAATCTGAGTTTGTATAATCCTAGACCTGGAGTTCTCCATTGCCAAAATCCAAGAACATATTCTTAGTCCTTCTTAAGTACTTAAGGATATATTTCACAGAAGTTCAGTGCTCTTCACCTGAATTTGACTGATATCTGCTCATTACACTCATAGCATGGGCGATATCAGATCGTGTACATAGTATGGCGTACATGAGGCTCCCTATTGCCAAAGCATAAGGAATCTTACTCATGCATTCAATCTCCTCAGGTGTGTTGGGATGCATCTTCTTGGAGAGATGAATGCCATGTCTGAAGGGCACCAATCCCCTCTTGGAGTTTTCCATGCTAAACCTCTTTAGCACCTCCTCTATGTACATCTTCTATGAGAGATCCAGCATCCTATTTGGTCTATTTCTGTAGACCTTAATTCCTAGAATAAAGGATGCCTCTCCTAGATCTTTCATGGAGAATTCTTTAGACAACCATATTTTGACTGTAGTCAACAAAAAAATATCATTTCCAATAAGGAGGATGTCATCTACGTACAGTATGAGGAAGAAAAAAATGCTCCCACTGATCTTTTTGAATACACATGGTTCCTCCTCATTCTTGATGAATTCAAATGATTTGATCACATCATTGAAATAAATATTCCAGCTCTGAGATGCTTGCTTAAGTCCATAGATGGATCTTTGCAGCTTGCAGACCTTGTGATCAGCATTACTGGATGTGAAACCTAACAGCTATTCCATATAGATATCTTCCTCAAGATATCCATTTAAAAAGGTCATTTTTACATCCATCTGCCATATTTCATAATTGAAATAGACTGCAATAGCAAGCAATGTGCGGATAGATTTTAGCATGGCTACTGGTAAGAAGGTATCCTGATAGTTTGCACTGACTATACCCTTTCGCCACTAACCTAGCCTTGAATGTCTCCACATTTCCATCTATACCTATCTTTCTCTTGTAGATTCATTTACACCCAATAGGTATTATACCTTCAGGTAGATCTACCAAGGTCTAGATTTGGTTCGAGTGCATTGAGTCAATCTCTGACTTCATTGCCTCTAACCATTTCTCAGAGTCGATATCTAATATCACCTCATCATAGGTTTTGGGATCATCACCGTGAACCCTATTTTTCATGAGAAATATTTTCTCTACATCCTCTAAAATAGTACCTAAGTATCTTTCAGGAGGATGGAAAATTTTTTTTGATCTACGAGGTGGAGGAGGTAGTGATTGGACTGGCTCAATCTGATTGGGTTTCATAGGGTCCTTAGCTCGTTGCTCTTAGGAGACTTTCTTCTCGAGCCTAATCTGCCTTCCGATGCTACTATCTTGAATAAACTATTTTCCAAGAAAGATGGCATGTCAACTTACAATCATATTGTGGTCTTTCAAAATATAGAAATAATATCCTAACGACTCTTTAAGATATTCTATGAATCGAGCTCTAAAGGATCTATACTCTAACTTGTCTACTTGTTGTCTCTTGACATGAGCCAGATAACCCCAAACTCTAAGATGACTCAGACTTGGTTTGTTACCATGTCATATCTCATACAGTGTGGTAGGAACGGTTTTAGAGAAAATTCTATTCAGTAAATATATAGTGATCATTAGACTATATCCCCAAAGAAACTCAGAGAGGTCTGTGAAGCTCATCATAGATCGGACCATATCTAATAAGGCCTGATTTCTCCATTCTGAAATCCTATTGAGTTGAGATATTCCAGGTGGAGTCCATTGAGAGACTATGCCATTTTGCTTAAGATAGTCTAAAAATTTTTGACTAAGGTATTCATCTCCTTGATTTGATCGAAGAATCTTAATGAATTTTTCAGTTTATTTTTCTACTTCATGTCTGAATTCTTTAAATTTTTTAAAAGCTTCAAATTTATGTCACATCAAATATATATATCCATACCAAAATAAATCATCGATAAAGATAATGAAGCACACATAGTTGCCTCTAGTCGGTACATCAAATGGGCCGCACACATCAGTATGTACTAGGGCAAGTAGTTTTGTGGCCCTTTCCCCATGTCCTATAAAAGGAAGCTTGGTCATTTTTCCATGAAGGCATAATTCATAAATCGGATATGACTCAAAAGTCAACGAACTCAATAGCCCAAATTTCTCTAATTTATTAACCCTATCTTCCGCTATATGACCTAGCCTAAGGTGCCACAGATACCTATCATTTAGACTATCCTTAGGTCATTTTGATCCTATGCCATTCACGTTTTGCTCAATATTGAAAATAGAAACATCAATATGTAACTGATAGAGACCATTTATAAGAAAATCACTTATAATTTTATTTCTTTCATAAAGAATATTACAATGGTCCTTAAGAAAACTAATTACATAGCCTTTCTGTGCTAAATATGAAATAGAAATCCAATTCCTGCTTGTTGTAGGCACATAAAAATAGTCTCTAAGAACTAAATCCAATCCTAATGGTAATCACAAAGGGTAGGTTTCCACAGCCACTGCAGCAACTCTTGTTTCATTTTTGATGCATAGGATCATCTCACCATCCCTCAATCTCCTACTATCCTTAAGTTCCTGTATAGAAGTGCATAAGTGAGCACTAGAACCAGAGTCAAGCACCCAACTGGATGCAAAAAAATCATAAGGTTAGATTCTATAACGAGCATACCTTCAGAAAGACCGCCTCCTTATTCTTCAGGCTAGCCTGGTACAAGGGGTAGTTCTGCTTTCAATGACCATCTGTATTGCAATGAAAATATTTTTCTTTATCAGTGGCCTTCTTCTTCGACTCTGTCTTCTTCTTCTTCTCACCATCTGTCTTCTTCTTCTTCACAAACTTCTTCTTCTTTTTAAAAGACTTTCTCTTGGAAAAAGTCCACTCCACAGCAAGTACTGAGTCTTTAGAACCTTTCATAGAAAGCTCAATAGTAACCAGCATATTCATAAGTTCTGTCAGAGTATTCTGTAGTTTATACATATGGTAGTTCATGATGAACTGCCCATATACATCAGTCAAAGATTGTAGAATTATATCAATCTGTAAATCCTTGTCTAACTTGACACCGAGCTTCTCAAGCTCTTCTAAGTCCTCGATCATCATCAGACAATGATCTTGGACCAACTATCCATCACGTATTTGAGCCTTAGAAGATCTTCTAGTGACTTGATATTTGGCTGCATGATTTTATTGACCAAACAACTCTTACAGATAAGCCAACATTTGGTGGCTAATCTTAATGTCTTCATGTTGGCGCTGGAGCTCATCAGACATCGAGCCCAACATGTAATACCTGGCTTTGTTATCATCATCCATCCACTTCTCTAGAGATGCTCTCTGATCAGCAGATGGATGGGCTGATAAAGTGGGAGGGTCCTGTTCCAACACATGAGTCAACTTCTTGGAATCCAAAATAATTTTGAAGTTTTGGAGCCAATCCTTATAGTTGGGTCTGGTCAGTCTATGGGTGTCCAAGATACGGGCTAGTGGATTAGATGCAGATATTTTTCTGTAGAGAGTCAAAGTTTTTAGTTAGATTTTATAATTAGACTTAAATAATTTATTTAGAAATTTTATTTTTAAATAAATTAGGCTCTCACTATTTACTCAGATCTCTACACTCCCTTAGCAGAGATGCAAAAATCTTTGTAATTATAGATTTCTAGTGGGTGGTGCGGTCCCACCAACTAACTCACCACCTCACCTAATAATTATTGATAATGGATCAATCAATGAGTGGACAACTCTTATCCAATGATTCTCTAATCATGGTGTACCTGATCTTGATCTCTAATTCATGAATCTCACCATGTTCAGAATATTGATCCACTCCATAGTTAAGTTAGACCCACCATTTGCATGAATTAGATTTTTGATCGGGTCCCTCACCATATCCAAAATATTGAGCCCAATCCATCCTCCAACCCATAGCATCCAATGTCTAATAGATGTGGTTACATCTTTTCGGTGCAACTGAACCACTGTAACCAACTGAGAATAATCAACTTTAGGAAGAGCCCACACATCTACAATGATGTAAGATCAATTAACTTAATCTTTTCTTAGAAAGATTCAATTTAGGTCTCTTAGACTTGACTCAGTCATAATGGTTATGACAATCCTAGTGGCATGGGTTAGCTCGAACTGTTAGCCACCTTAAATCAGAACTAGGTTGACATAAATGGCCAGGTAAGTGAGACTGATGGAAGAGATATGCCATTAACTCGACAAGAATGCATTCAAGTCGAGTAGCTTCCAATTAAAAATCAATCGATTGTATCTGCCAAACTTACCTTAAATACCAAATTATCGAGTCAGAACTAATTGGATTAGCCTACAATCTAGGCTCGAACCACGGAGCCAAATTAGATCTTAATTGGATCGATCACATATGGCTGTGAGTCGACCTTGATCCAGACTTACAACTATTAGGCTGGTCAATTGTAAGCACTCTTGATCAACCTTACCAACTCTTGATTCAGTTTGATCAACCGCTAGACCTAATTGAGCTACCCAAGTCCGAACCCAATTTTATGAAAATATCTTGGATCTAAAAATTCTTAATTTTAGATCTAATTAGTTTCATAATCTTAATTCTTAATTAAGTTTGGATTCATAAATAAAAAATATGTATCAAAATCCTAGAATTTTAGGATCTAAGATTTTGTAAAAAATAAGTTCTAATTTTTGATTAAGGACGAACGTGCAACACTCCTACACGCCATAAGAACATCTCATCGAATGAGAGGAGAGGGTCTTTAAACCCTACTTTGTTCTTATGATCGGACGGCCAAGGAAAATACCTTAATCAGAAATATAATTGAAACTACAAAACTAGTTAGATCTAGATTATATATTACATATATAATTAATGATCTAACTAATACATGCTTTGCATACATCTTATGTATCATCATTAAATTAAACATGCATATTTTTTAGATCTAAAATATCATATATAATATCTAAAAAATAGATTTAAATTTGATCATATCGAAATAAAACTATTTTAGATAATTTATAGAACTATTCTACAACTAGTTTAAACATGCATCTTTTCATATCACATATGAATAAATCAAAAATTATAAACTTTATTTTCTATTTTTTAGATCTGATTATAATTATTATAATATTAAAAAAATAAAAATTAAATAGATCTAAAATTATATTTAATCAAATTAACAACATGATTATACTAGACTATATATAAAACTATTCTATTCCCAGTCTAGTAATGCATCTCATACATATTAGATTTAAATGATTTAATTTTAATTTTTTAATTTTAGATCTAATCACATCTGATGTCACATCTAAAACTTTTTAATATTAGATAAAAAATAAAAAATAAATTAGATCTAAAATAGATCCAAAGAACTGCAACCTGGCTCTGATACTAGTTGAAGAAAAAATCTATTTTTTCCGACACAGGATCGTTCAAATTTGATTGGATCTGAAGGAATATTTCAAAAAAAAATTTTTAAAATCTTAATTAGATCTGAGACTTCTTGGATCTAATCATAGAGATCTGATATTAAAAGTTAAAAATAAAATTAAATTAGATTTAATTTTAAGTACCTGATTTGGTAATCAAAATTATCCTGCGATGATTCTGTTGATTCCTGAGATTCTGGAAGGAGCCATGCATGCGCCTAACCTCTATCGATATTCACTTGGGCAGGATCTGAATATCTTCTCCTCATGAATTAATCATTCTAATTGCTTCCAAAATCCATCAGTGACACCTAGCAGTATATGGTGGCAATCCATCAGAACTGAAAGTGAACCTCTCGGTGCAGCTATCTGTGTGATTAGGTTCTTCTATCTTGAGCCTCAATAGGATTAGGGTTAAGATGAACTCATCAAATCCAATATCCATCATATGAATTAATCACTCAATTTGAGTCCTATGTGAAACTCTTATAGAAACTCTTTCTATCATCTTCACTCTACCATGGCCATTGGCTTATGGACTTGATTCTCATGATCATCGTAGGGCTACTCCTCATCTACCAAGGTAGATAGATCCCTTATTGGTGCAATTCAATTTCTACAATGAACGTATTATAGCCAACATACACCTCAGAGTTTTGAATGGCTAGGAGATCAAGTTATAGTATAGTCAAACTACAACACCCTTAAGATGAATTGTCGATGCACCCTAAGTCAAAGAACCAGACACACTACTGCAACATCGAGCCAGTCATCGATGAGAAGGTAGACTTTCTTATGAATGCTCGAGGTGGTCATACTCAGTGCCATTGTTCTCTAATGAGTACATGTACTCTCGCTCTGGTGTCTCCACATCATAGACTCAAGACTCATCTACTCAAAGAAAGTGATCGTACACCAACCTTCCGGATCAATCACCATCCTCGTGATAATCTCATGGTTGGAAGCAGTTTATAAGTTAATTATGAAAATTCATGTCTTAAATTTTTAACTCTTTGAAAATATGAATTGTCATTACCATTAACTCAAAGAATATATCACATACACTTTAAATACATACTGTGATAGAAAATAATTTTTTTATTAATTTATAGTCAAAATTATAAAATTATCCTTAATAGTGTATTACAAGTGTTAGCCAATTTGGCTTCTAGGGCACACATCTAATAAGGAGTCTATCTATTCTTTTATTGTTCGTTAGGGTTGGATAGGTTAGGGCTTCAATACTAAGAATCCTGTTATTCATCTCGAGCCAAGAAGTAGAGTTAATGAAATAGTATTTTTTTTTATTATTCAAGATCATCCAATCAGACTTTAGTATGCTCTTAACAAGTTTTGCAGTCAGAAATTGTTGCTAAGAAGATCGATAGATTCTCACAAAGTGGAGATCGATCGCCAAGGACTTTGGCAAGAACTAATTTTACCTCCAATAAATACAATGTGTCTGCCAACAATTAGCTTTCAAGTTATACATCTAATAATCTCCCACTTAACCTAAAGTCAATTGGCCATTTATCTAAGACCTATCTTCTTAAGGTAGATTTCAGACTTCTACTAGTACAACTACTTCATCATCGGGTCCACCACATTATTCGTAGGCTCCTCTCTCTTCACCTTGACATCTTCCATGTTGAGGTAGTCGCGTATTATTTGAAGTCACCTCTCCATTGCTTTGTATTCTAGTGAGACCTAGGCTCCATTAGGTGAGGGTTATGGTGTCGATATAGTCACTATGATCAAGGACCGACTCTAAGAAATGGTTTAATGCCATGAAATTTGAGATGGAATCCAAGTGGATTAATGGTGTATGAACACTCATTGATCCACCTAAAGGGATTAAACCCATAGGGTGCAAATGAATTTTTTTTAAAAAAAGAGTCACAGAAGGGAAGGTAGAGACCTATATAGTTCATTTGGTTGCCAAGGGATATCGTCAATGTCATGGTATTGACTATGACGAGATGTTTTCTTCTATGGTAATGCTTAAATCTATTGAAATTATGCTTACGATAGTGGCATACCTTGATTACAAAATCTGGCAAATGGATGTCAAGATGATTTTTCTAAATGGAGAGCTAGATGAAGAGGTGTATACAATCCAGCCTGAAGGGTTCACATCCATCGATGAATCAAAGGTGTGCAACTTCAAAGATCCATTTATGGATTGAAGCAAGTATCTCGGGGTTGAAACATGTATATTGATAAAAGGATTAGAATGCATGGCTTCGTTAGGAATGGAAAAGAATTATGTATCTATAAATGGGCTAATGGTTTTGTAGTTGTATATAGATGACATTTTCTTAATTGGGAATGACATCCCTGTATTATAAGAAGTAAAAGTATGGCTGTTATTCTAGTTCTCTATGAAGGATTTAGGAGAAGCATCCTACATCCTAGAGATGAAGATCTATAGAGATAGATCTAAAAGGTTGCTTGGATTATTCCAATCTATGTATATTGATACCATGCTAAAATGGTTCAGTATGATGAATTCCAAGAAGGGCTATCTACCGATAGGCCAAGGGATTTCTCTCTCTAAGAAGGTTATTCGATAACTCCATAGGAGAGAGCGTATGAGTAGAATCCTATATGTCTCGATAGTGGGATCTGTTATGTATGTTATGACAGATACAAGATCAGATATAGTCTACTCACTAGGGATAGCGAGTAGGTACCAGTCTGATCCCAATGAGAATCATTGAAAAATTATAAAGACAATCTATAAATATTTGAGAAGTACTAAGGACCAATGGCTCATTTATGAAGACATTGACTTAAAACTTGTGGGATATACCAATTTCAATTTTCAGTCAAACCATGATGACGACAAAAGTGTATTGAGTTATGTATTTACCCTAAATGAAGGGGCAATATACTAAAAAAGTTTCAAGAAGCACACTGTAGCCAATTTTGTTTGCGAGGTGGAGTACATTGCGGCATCCGATGCTGTCAAGAAAGCTATTTCATTGAGAAAGTTCATTAGTAAGCTTGGAGTGGCACCCTTCATTGATGGTCATGTTCTGTTGTATTATGACAGCACTAGAGCCATAGCTCCATTGAAGGAACCAAAGTTCCATCAGAGAACCAAACATATTTTACATCGCTATCATCTTGTCCATATAGGTGACATCAATCTTTAGAAGATCAATGGAAAAGAGAACTTGGCTAACCCATTTACTAAAGTCCTCGAAATCAAGGAGTTTGATGAACATAAGTGGAAGATGGACATTAAATACTATTCTGATTGGCTTTAGTCCAAGTGAGAGTTATTAAAAATTATATCCTAAAGCTAATTATCTATCTAAAAGTAATTATGCTCTTTGTGAATTATATATAAATTATAAATTAATAAAAATTATTTGGTGATTTATTATAATCTGTGCATCTTTCTTTTAGAACTCCTTTTATGATGAAGTCCTTAGAATTATATTCAATCGATAAAGAAAAAATTATCGAATAGTTCTTAAAATTTGTTCATAACCAAATGATATGTTATTACTAGGACGATAAGTTTATCAAGTATAGATCATTATATGCCATATGGGTTGGTTATCCTTATAATCAAAGAGTGTAGAGACACTGATATGGCATATAAGTAAAATATAGGACTATATTTTACTGAACGTGACTCAACTATAGAGCGCTCTACTGTCAAAAGCTGCTCATGAAGGGTATGGGTACAAGTATCCCTCCAACTTGAGTTCACCATGGTGACTTGCAAGTAACTCACTATACTTTGATATCGGACTACCTATATTTCTAATACAATGATGGAAGATTTTTGGGTACAGTCAAGTACTTGCTAAGTATGTATGTGAGTTAAGATGGGATTAAACGCTCTAGGTTTTAAGAGATAATGCTACTCTATGTCTCAATTTAGTAAAACCTTAGCCAGGATAATCCTTATAAGGAATCACAGGATTTATAAGGTTGAGATACTATATGGATGTACTTATTAAGAGTTGACAGTTAACTCTGAAGTCATCTTGAGTATTTAGGGTCAAAGAGATGAATTATACGGAAACCATATGCCAAGATTCTTGAATATTGCTTTACAATTATTCAACCATAGGGTATTATTGCTAGATGATCACTTTGATTAGTACAAAAATTAGTTCTTCTACTATCAACTTAGTATTCGAACCCATGGGGTCACACATAATAGAATTTCTGTCTGATCAGATGGCTGATCAACGATCATGAATCATTCAAGAATATAATCATCAATATGATTAAGGATTAACCTTGCTAAAAATTAGTAAATTTAATGAAGGATTAATTAGCAATTAGATTGTTGATTAGCTAAATTTGATTGGGCAATGAGGTTTGGATTAAATCTAATGAATTGGATTTGATTAGGTTTGACCTGATTATATTATAAGATGACCTAATCGCTAAGGAAGATTATTTTTTGATTTGATCAAAAAGACTTAATTAATTCTTAATTTGATTAGAATTTAATTGAGAAGGTTTAGTTCCTATTTGGATTAGGTTCTCTTATTTAATTGGGTCCAACCAAATGGGAGTTAGATTGGACCAAATTGAAAGAACCTAAGAGTCTAATTTGGATTGGACTTCACAACCTTGCGCCAACTCCCTTTCTCCACGCCTTGCCTTCATGCAAATTTGATTTGCATGAAGTCTTTCCCATGCCAAAATCCATATCTCAATGCCCCCTTCTCTCGCTTATAGATAAGGATAAAATTGGTTTTGGGTTTGAATTCAAATGGGTTTGAATTTGAACCTATCCTTATCTTATCCTACCCCTTGTGTGCCAACCTTAAGAAGGGGTTTTCTGTATGTATGCTTAAGGTATCTGAGAACGAGTTTTTCACCAAGAGGAAGTCGGAAATTTGGTGGGGCATGAGGAATAGGGTGGGCTTCCACTTGGCATGTGATTTTGAGGAGAAGCATCCACTTTTGGGTAAGAGACCTAGGATTTGATCTAGGGTTTTGGGAAGAGAGAACAAGAGAGTAGAAAATTGTTTTCCTTCTTCATCTTCTTCCTTCACCTCATCTCCTCCAACCTTCTTCTCCTCCTAAAAGAGTCTAATAGATCAAAAGAAGGAGCCAATTCAGCCATCAAGAGGGTCTCTATAAGGAGCTAGCACTTTAGGGAGGTTGATTGGATCAGAGTTTTGTGTGGATACCTATGGAGGCCATACGTCTATGCCACTAGGATCAACAAACAAGTCCATGGTATTCAGTACTAGTGAATTCTGACTTGTGCTTAGATATAGAGATCTGATCTCTATCTTTTTATAGATATGATCAATATCATAGATACAATCAATGATTTAATTTCAGATTATGCATACTATTTTTATGTCATACGATCCATGTGTAGATAGTTTTTAGATTTGATCCTACACATGCTAGGTTAATATGATTAATCTAGAGTCTTCCATTGCTTTAAATTTAAAAAAAAATTTAAAAATCATGCATGAAACCACCTACAATTTCCTTCAGGCAGCCTCGATTGGAACGCTCCTCCATAGAGTCCAATCCATTGAGAAGGCGATGAGTTTGCCCACCTCACTTGCGAGCTGACCATCTCTCAATGCAAATGCATCCTCGCGAACTATCTTCATTAGCATCAACATACTCTTTGGGAGGGCATCAATGATGGAAGATCGGGCACTCCTCGATAGAGACCTTGAAGCTATGCTCATAAGGATGATTGTAACATCCTACCCCTAAATCTGGGTGACGGTGCCACACCCTATTCTTATCTAAGAGCAAAGAAGCTATAAAATACTTTACCCTTAAATAAGGTTAAGAGGATTTCTAAACTATAGCTAAGCTGAACTATAATGTTATTTAATAGCCTGCTAAAACAACTATCTCATTTTACATAACATTTAACAAAGTCATCTCAAGGTTTCATATATCAAATTGAGTTTAATACAGATAGCTTCATAATAGAATACATCTAGCTGTATACAGATTAAAAGACATAATATACATGCCCAGACTTAACCAAAAGTAAGGCCCTCACAGGCAACCATCTACAATCTCAAATGCTAATACAAAAGTTTCCTTATGTTGATGCTAAGCTAGGATACTCCAACCTACTAAGAAAAGAAAAACATAAAACAACATAACGAGACTAAAGTCCCAATGAGTGTATATCCGTCTAACAATAGGGAAACAAATAGCTATAATCACCATAACATTATGCACAACATGCTAATAATAAGCTTCCGAACATTTGCATGTTAAACATGAATAAATCACTTAAAAGATTCTTTTGAAATATAAACAACTACTCACCACCAACCACACCATCGAAACACACTGCCATAAATGGACCAGTCCTATGGACAGTGTTGCCCAGTAAGACAACCCAAGAGGGGGAGGGGGTTAATTGGGTTTTTCAAAATTTAAACAAGTTACGTGCTGTTTTTGAAAACTAGTGAGATGCTGAAGTATGCTCAAATGTAATGTATATAAGTATGCAAAAATATAAATGCAATGAAAAGCAAGAACCAAAGCAATCACAAACATAAGAAATTTATAGTGGTTCGGTGCCCTTTGCATCTACGTCCACTCTTTAAGATCCACTTGAAAATTTTACTATAATCTCTCTAAGATTACAACCGGATAGTTTTTCAAGGCTTACTATCCAAAATCTAGTTGGTTTTATACTGGATCACCAACCACAACCAAATCCTAAGCCAACCCTTGGCTTACAATCCAATTCTTAGGCTTGGATAGGCCTTTCCCTTAGCTTCAAACCCCTATTGAAGCTAAGTTACAAGAAATACAAAAGTTGAACAACAAAAATAAACACAAAACTCCTTTGATGAGCAAGTAGGTCAATGAAGCTTTTGGAATCTTCTTTGATGAAGACTTTTGAGCTTATGAGCTTGTCTTCTTGCTAAATAGAATCTTTTGATTTGATGTTTCTTTTTGTTGGGAGTGGAATCCTCTCTTTTCAAAGCTATTTGGCCTTTCTCATTTCACTTATGATTGCTCTCAATGATTGGATTGTCAAGTCCCTTCTTTAGATGTTTTGTATCTTTATTCTAATGTTTGGTAGGGTGGTGGAAGGTTTCTGACCATTAAAAGACTGAATGTGGCCATTTGGAAGCAATTTATACAGTTCTGAACATTCTGCAGCAAACTAGCCATTGGAGATTGAGTCGACTCGTCGTTTCCCTCGAGTCGACTCGATGTTCCTATTCCAAAAATCATACTCTCTATATTTCTCTGAGATCTCAATTTGAGAAACTTGAGTTGACTCGGCCCTTTGCTTGAGGCCACCCCAAACTTTGTCCCAAAAATCACGTTCTTTGTATCTTCCTGAGACTTCGACTCGAGGACCTCGAGTCTACTCGACCCTCTACTCGATCCAATACATTTTTCTGCTTTGAAACATTATTTTTGTGCCATTGTTCACTTGAGTCGACTTGAGCTCAACCATGAGTTGACTCGAGAGTGTGCCAGCTAAAACATTTGCATGCCAAACTTCTTTTTCGTCCTGTTTCAACTTGAGCTGAATAGCCATCTTCAGGGATCGACTCGAGGACTTTCTTGCTAAAATTTTTTGCTTTGTCCAATTTATTTTCTCTTTAATTTTAGTCTTAAAATACCTTCTTTAAGCCTTGCTTTGGGTGTGTTCCATGCTTCAAAACCTTCCAACATCTTCTTATAGATTCTCAAATGCATTTTTTTGGATTTATCCTTTTGATACTCTACAATTCATCTTGAAACATGATCTCAAGCTGTTCATTAGTCCAAAGATATACTCAAGTATTTTGTTACTCATCAAAATTAATCCTTAAGGGTCAACAATCTCTTCCTTTTTGATGATGACAAAACCTTGAGTACATGAGCAAGAGATATTTAAGATGAATGTATTGGAGATATTTTTAATATGATGAAGGTACAGCCTTTTCATAGTTTCATATTTAGCTCCCCCTTAGTTCATGCTTATGTCTTTAATATTTCTTAACAATTCAGATTTAAGTTTACCATAAGTGCTTGCTTGAATGGTAATTCCTTTTTGTTGAATAGTTACATGTGCCAAGCTCATATTTGGCACATAGAGTATGTATCATGACACAAACTCATAATGCTAATTAATTTTGTGTTAATGAGTAATATATACAGTGCTTATGGATATTTGCACAAGATACACTTCATAAAAAAATTTTAAGGGTGCTTATGTGCATCAGAATCACAATACACATCATATATGGTCAATTATGCTCAAAGTCTCAAGGAATCAAGGTGCGCATCATAAATGCTTTAAAGACTCAAATCACATTCAAAATGAATGAATATATGCTCATACATACATCTTAGCTCATATATACATTTTACTCCCCCTTTTTGTCATCAGTCAAAAAAGGTTAAGTTAAAAATAAAAATTACACGAGATCATATCAAGAAATTGAAATAATGTAAAGGTAAGTAATCATATATATGATTTTCATTGCATTTACAAAATGAGTATATTGGACTAATATTGATCTCAACACACCAAGATACAATGAAACAACAAGTTCAAACCAAGACTAAGTCAAATAACTACATATATAAGTGTCCAAGAAGCACCTAATAATAGAGACAAATACATGCAAATACTCCAAATACATAAGCCTAAAACATCAGATGACTAGATATCAGCTCCATATGATGCTACTTATCATCTGAAGGAATCTCTAGTGTCTAGAAAGAAGAGGCATGAGATGAGGATGGCCTAGCTCTCCTACTCCTGGTTCTAGCAGATGGCCCAGCCACCTGCGAAGGAGTAGGCTCTACATGGGTGTAGACTTTGAGTGGTGGTCTATTCTTACTAGTGGATACCTGAGTGAACTGAATAAGAGACATGGATGGAGGAGGTGGAGGACGTGGCATGGCTACTCTGATGGCTGCATCTGCTGCTGCTACTGCTGGTATCGCACCTGAAGCAAGTTTCTTAATCTTTCCAATCGGATTGCCCATGGCTTCAAGTACTGAAATGATACACTACTACTATGCCTGATCTAGTCCACTGATAGTTGCCATCTGATGGATTTGGTGTATAGGGTGAAAGCATGGATTTCAAAGCAAGAAACATGAAATCAAATAAACCAAATTCGAATCCTAGGACCACCTCATTAGCAATTAAATCATATAACATGCATTTGTAACATAAGAAAAAGTATTAGAACATACCTCTTATCGCTAAATCCTAAATTGACCCTGATCACCGATAGCAGTCCGTCAGGATTTCCACCAGGTGCCCATGTGTTCACCCTCCAACGTTGATCCACATAGAGACTTGATCAAGATACCAGCACCTCTGATTTATATAATTAAAGTTCTAATAATAAAAACTTTAATTATAAGGGCAAGACCTTCTTAAGCCTTTATGTCACCTTCCTTGCCTCTCCTTATCTATCTTTCTTTTTCTTTTATCTTCTTAATTTTTCTTCCTAATCTCTTAGTCTTAAGATGACTTCTTGTCCCTATAATGACAAGGTCTAGACAAGAGAAGGGAAGAAAGAAAATTGGACAAAAAGAAACTCTTGTAAGAAAGAAAAGATAATGTTCACACACCCATGGACTCTTGATGCGCACCCTTATTTATAATGTATGTAGGGGTGCCATCTAAAAATCTCACACCCTTTCCATATCAATATCTCACACCCCATCATCAAATCTCACACCCATCTGAATTTTGCATCATTTAAAATTATGTAGACTTAGTCCAAGAGGTGCCTTAAAATAGAAGGACTCTTCAGACTAATTCTACGTAGTTTTTCTATGAAGAGTCACGATGCATAAATATATGGCACCATAATTCAAAGATTTGGATCAGATTAGATGGCCATCTAATGGCTCTTAAAGGAATGCCCATTCATCAAGAAGACGTGGAGATGTACTTTGAATATTCAAAGTCCCAAGAGGTGTAAAGAAGAAGTGGGCGGCAAGGACTCTTGGGCGACAAAACATCTTGGGTGAAAAGAAAAAAAAAGAGAATTTCATCTATAGAAGGACTCTTCTACACCCCATATCTGATGTCCATGCCAATATAAAAGTTTACATGATATAACAATATTGGAAAAGTCAAAGAAGGTAGGCGCCAACTTATTCCATGCACCAAAGAGTCCTTTGCGCATGAAAGACTTCCCACGCATAAGAGAGAGACTCTCTGGCATGTGGGATGCAGGTATGTGGCACCCAATCTGAAGCCCAATCAATCTAGGTTAATCCAACTCAAGACCAAATCCTATTTGGCTCAAATCGGATCTTAATTAGCCCAAATCGGAAGCTGATTCGAATCCAATTCGAAACCAGGTGCTAGGGTATGCAACATGTGCTAGCATGTTCATCTTGCAAACATGGTCTAATCCAATTAGACCCTTAATCAATTCTCTTTATGTGTAACCCATTGGGTTTCTCATCTAACCAATAGTGGGTCTGGGTGTGATTTGAACTAATCTGGCTAAAACTCAACCAAACCGATTTAGGTCAAAACCAGCCAACCCAATTTGACTAAATTTAGAACACTTTCTAATTTAATAATTAAATTAAAATTTTAATTTAATCAAATCCACAAGATATGATTTACGTCTAGCAATGTATCATAAGTATCTGAAAGATGTAAAATTCAATAGAAATATCAAAAATATCCTTCAGTAAAAATTACCATGCAACTAGATCCTTCGATCTCCCTGCATCCTGAATATGACTCTGGGTATGGAAATATGTCAACCCCAATATCATATTCATTTCTCTTTCAATCTTATGATAATGATTCATTTAATAAAATATTAGAAACCATTTATAATTTTTCATTATGCTTTGATCAAAGTCTTCCTGAATCATCATTTGTTTGAAGCAAGTAGGATGCTATTTCCTCTTACCAGGAGAGATCGATTCCATGTTAACCTACTCACAATCTCAATATATATAATCTACCATATCCAGATCATCCCATACATAACTGAGTCATGAATGAGTATGAACCAAAATATGGATTTATATATATAAGATTCTATGGTAGTTTCAGGTCAAAGGATTACATGCATAAATTCCATTATGAGAACCATCTATTGACATGTAGATAAGACTCCATTAGATATTCTCAATTTGGATCAATTTAGTGAACTCATTCTCTAATAAGCACCAACATTCTTGTATTAGTGTCATACACAAGTTATTGTAAGATCAATCACCCTCTCAATCGAGCATACAAAGAATGTGCTAGTCTTACCGAAAAATATTAATCCCTAACTCAATGTCCCATCGACTAGGAATATTTAAATTAGAATTTTAAGATTTTAGGTCTCACTAGTATGATCTCATCATAATCCTAAAATTATAGCCCTAATTTATAAGATTTATCATAATCTTAAATAAATAATAAGACACTGCATATGATGAAATAAATGTCTTTATTTATTAAAAATGTCATTATATGAGTCTGAAAGATAAAGAACATCCCAATAAATTGGCTTGAGGGCATATTCCTTTCAATCTCCCACTTGCACTAAAGCCAATTGCCCTTATATTTTAATCCCATACAATCAAGGTGGCGATCGAACAGTTGCAGTGGTAAAGCCTTAGGGAATGGGTCTGCTATATTGTTCTTTGTGTCCACTCGTTCTATGACTACATCTTATCTTTCAATAATTTCTCGAACGAGATGGAAGCATCTTAGAATGTGTTTGGATTTATGATGAGACCTTGGTTCCTTTGCTTGAGCTACTGCTCCAGTATTATCATAGTAAAGTGGTACTGGATTCTTAATTTCAAGAATAACTCCCAATTTAGTGATGAACTTCTTCATCCAGACCGCTTTCTTGGTAGCTTCACTTACAGCTATGTATTCTGCTTCAGTAGTTGAGTTAGCTACAG
The DNA here is from genome assembly GCA_006176705.1 of Cocos nucifera. Classification (NCBI taxonomy): domain Eukaryota; kingdom Viridiplantae; phylum Streptophyta; class Magnoliopsida; order Arecales; family Arecaceae; genus Cocos; species Cocos nucifera. The sequence continues at coordinate 268,815 of QRFJ01000803.1, read as the reverse complement.
TTGACTGCTTAGTACTTTTCCAACTCACTGCTCCACTGTTTAGAGTACATACATATCCTGAAATGAATTTGCTATCATCTAGGTCTGATTGAAAACTAGAATCAGAATATGCTTCTAATTTAAAATCAGAACCTCCAAATACAAGAAAAATATCTTTAGTCCTTCTTAAGTACTTAAGAATATTTTTCACAGCTTTCCAATGATTCTCTCCTAGATTAGCTTGAAATCTACTTGCAATGCCTAAAGCATAAGCAACATCAGGCCTTGTATATAACATGGCATACATTATTGATCCAACAGTCGAAGCATAAGGAATAGAACTCATTCTATTTCTCTCTTCAGGTGTCTTAGGAGACATCTTTTAGAGAGATGTATGCTTTGACTCATGGGTAAATAACCTCTTTTACTCCCATCCATACCGAATCTTTTTAGTATTAAGTCAATGTATCTTGATTGGGACAAGCCTAGCATTCTCTTAGATCTATCTCTATAGATCTTTATTCCTAGTATATAGGATGCTTCTCCCAAATCTTTCATGGAAAACTTATTTGATAGCCATAATTTGACTGATTGTAACATTGGGATATCATTCCCAATGAGTAGTATGTCATCTACATATAGAATCAAGAAGACTATGGTTCTCCCACTAGTTTTCTTGTATACACATGGTTCATCAATATTCTTGACAAAACCAAACTCTTTTACTGTTTCATCAAAATGGATGTTCGAACTCCTTGATGCTTGCTTTAATTCATAAATAGATCTCTTAAGCTTGCATACCTGATTTGGTTTCTCATTTGACTTAGATCCCTCTAGCTGTGACATATAGACCTCCTCCTCAAGGAAACCATTAAGGAAGGCAGTCTTTACATTCATTTGCCATATTTCATAATCGTGGTATGCTACTATAGCAAGCATAATCCGAATAGATTTGAGTATGGCAATAGGTGAAAATGTTTCATCATAATCAATCCCTTGTTTTTGCCTAAAACCCTTAGCCACCAATCTGGCCTTATAGGTTTCTATTTGACCATCAGCTTCAATCTTTTTCTTAAAAATCCATTTGCATCCAATAGGGTTTATATCCTCTAGTGCATCCACCAAAGTCCATACTTTGTTGGTGTGCATGGATTCCATTTTGGATTGCATGGCAGCCAGCCATTTGTAAGAGTCCTTACTTTTGACTGCTTCCGTATAGGTCAGAGGTTCGTCATTTTCAATGACTTGGGCTTCATTATTCTCAATAATAAAACCATACCTCGCAGGTGTATTTCATACTCTTTTAGACCTATGGATAGGAGTTATGTGTTTGGTTCTTTTATATGATTATTTGGTTGAGAAATTTCTATTTATTTTTCTTGAACTTCACTAAGTTCAATATTTCTGCCACTGCCCTTTTCTAGGATAAATTTTTTTTTCATGAAAATGGCATGCCTACTTACAAATACCTTTTGTTCAGTAGGATGGTAGAATATATATCCTATACTATTTCTAGGATATTCTATAAATAGACATCTGTCTGATCTAGCATCAAGTTTATGTCCAAAATTTCTTTTGACATAAGCTGGACAACCCCATATCTTAAGATACTTAAGATTAGGTTTCTTACTTCTCTATATGTCATATGGAGTACTAGATATAGATTTAGAAGGAACTCTATTCAAGATGTAAATTGCAGTCTCCAGAGCATGACCCTAGAAGAAAATAGGTAAATCAGTGAAGCACATCATGGACCATACCATATCTAATAAGGTATGATTTTTTCTTTCGACTACACCATTTAATTATGGTGTATAAGGAGATGTCCATTCAGAGAGAATTCCTTCAACTTTAAGATAATCTAGAAACTCACTAAATAAGTATTCTCCTCCCTAATCAGATCGAAGGATTTTTATACATTGTCCAGTTTGTTTTTCGACCATACTTTGATACTCTTTAAATTTATCAAAGGCTTCTGATTTGTATTTCATAAGATACACATATCCAAACCTAGATAAATCATCAGTAAATGTAATAAAATAAGAGTATCCTCCTCTGGCTTGAGTTATCATAGGACCACATACATCCATATGTACAAGTCCTAATAACTCATTTGTCCTTTCTCTATGTCCATTAAATGAAATCTTGGTCATTTTATCAATGAGGCATGATTCACAAATTCCCAATGATTCATAATCAAAAGGATCAAAGAACTTTTCTTTGTATAACTTGTTAATCCTAGCCTCACTAATATGACCTAATCGATAATGCCAAAGTAAAGTATTATTTATGTCATCTCTCTTATATTTTCTATTTTCATCAATATGAAATATATTATCATCCAAACATAGAGTCAACAAACCATTGCTAAATATGCCAAAACAAATATTTTCATTAGAATATTTGATCGAGCAACCTTCGCTCGTTACATTAAGACTATAACTTTCTTTTAATAATAAGGGTATAGATATAATATTTCTAATGATCTTAGGCATATAATAACAATTTGTAAGCTCTAAGATCTTCCCATAAGGTAATTTCAATATATTTGTCCCTACAGCTTCTGCTTGGATAGACTCTCCTCCAGCACCATAGAGCTTGAAGTCACCTTTCTTCAAACTCTTAATTTTTTGCAGCCCCTGCAAAGATTTGTAAATATGAAAACCACAGTCGGTATCTAATACCCAAGAATTTAAAATGAAAGAATTTAATGATAATATAGTATGTATCTCATACATACCTTTTTGTGCATTATTTGCACCAGACTTCATGATTGCAAGGTAAGCCTTGCAATTCCTCTTCCAATGGCCCGCTTTGCCGTAGTGAAAATAGGTTGTTTGTCCAGAGACCTTCTTCCCCTTTTTCTTCTTATTTATACCATTTTTAGGATTCAACCTTCTCTTTGAACCCTTTTTTGCCTGCCTTCTTCTTGGAGATCCCTTCCATAAGAAGAAGAGGAGCCTTATCTTTCTTGATATGGCTTTCTACTGTCTTGAGCATATTTAACAGCTTAGGCAATGAAGAATTTAGTTTGTTCATATGATAGTTCATGACAAACTGAGAAAATGATTCTGGGAGTGATTGCAGGATCAAATCCTGACTTAACTCTCCATCCATTACAAAATCTAATTGACTTAATCGAGTGATTAGGTCAATTACCATCAAAACATGATTTTGTATGGATGTTCCTTCTATCATTCTTGCATGAAATAATTGCTTAAAAATCTTATATCTAGCAGTCCTACTATGCTCTCCATCAAGCTCTTTTAGATTGAGAAATATGGACTGAGTGTCCATGCTATCATGCTGCCTCTGTAATTCATCATTCATAGAGGCAAGAATGATGCATTTGATAGTAAAGGAATCATTTTGCCACATCTTATATGTGGACTTATCTTCATCCATGGCATCATTTTCTAACGGCTTAGGATCAAGGGCATCAAGAATATAAGAGAGTTTTTCTTGACTGAGTACTATTTTTAGATTTCTCAACCAGTCAACATAATTTTGACTAGTCAATTTATTTGAATCTAAAATTGAATGTAATGAAAGTGAAGAAGCCATTTAATCTACATAATAAAGAACAATATATAAGCAAACAATTCATGATGACAAAACATAATTAAATTAGGACTTTAATTTAATTATGTCTTCCACTAAAAATCATAACCCTCTTATTGATTTTCTTAGTGAGAGTAAGATCCTAATTTCTTATAAAAAATCTTGTGGTTGCACAACAAACCTATTATAAGTTCAAAGGTAGGAAACTCTTTTCAATTTCATTTTATGCAACTCTCAAAAAACTTTTGCCTCTAAAACATTAATAGCCTTGTGTTAGCACAACAAACTTTAATGTTTTAGTTTAAATAGAATCCTTCATTTCTATACAGTCAAAATTGAAATATAACTACTTTTGTGGTTACACAACAAAGTAGTATATTCAAAATGCTATAAGCATCTCAATGCACTAGATTAATATTACATCTTTTTCCATGATAGATCTTGTGGTTACACAATAGAACTAACATGATTCTGGACATAATAAGAAACTAGTATGAAGGAAGGCCTTAGTGTAGTGAATATAATATTAAGCATTTCAATCTAGAATTAAATTAATCGAATTCGCCAAGTAAATGAGAGAGAAATGAGAGTCCCCCCATTGCTTACCTTAGACATTAATAAATTGGCCAGGTCAGACAATGGAACCAATTAAAAAATCATGTTCTCTTTACCAATCAAGAATCATTTTTCCTAGACATCGATTGATCAATTAGACATCCTGACTGATTCAGCTAAAGATTAATTACACTACAACTTAATATAATTTTTTATAGAGGGATTTAAATAGTCTCAATGCACATATTAATTTAAAATAAACTAAATGCATAATAGCATTAATTATGATAAAATTTATATATATCAATTAACATGTATAATTATTCTAGGACAACCATCATTATATAGTGAATACTTTCCACTATATCAGAGCAACCTTTACCGAATAATATATACAACCTAATCTCATTATGATAAGAAATAGAATTTGATCTCATCATATAAATTAAAACATGCTAAAAATATTATATCATATTTTTTATTTATGCCATTATACTATAAGCAAAGCATTATATGATTTAACCTAATAAGGCTTGCTCTGATTCCACTGATGGATTTGGTGTACAAGGCAGAAGAACGGATTTCAAAGCAAAAAATATGAAATCAAATAAACCAAATCCAAATCCTAGGACCACCTCATTAGCAATTAAATCATATAACATGCATTTGTAACATAAGAGAAAGTATTAGAACATACCTCTTATCGCTAAACCCTAAATTCACCCTGATCATCGATAGCAGTCCATCAGGGTTTCCACCAAGTGCCCACGTGTTCACCCTCCAACGTTGATCCACACAGAGACTTGATCAAGACACCAGCACCTCTAATTTTTATAATTAAAGTTTTAAAAATAAGAACTTTAATTATAAGGGCAAGATCTTCTTAAGCCTTTATGTCACCTTCCTTGCCTCTCCTTATCTATCTTTCTTTTTCTTTTGTCTTCTTAATTTTCCTTCCTAATCTCTTAGTCTTAAGATGACTTCTTGTCTCTATAACGATAAGGCCTAGACAAGAGAAGGAAAGAAAGAAAATTGGATAAAAAGAAACTCTTGTAAGAAAGAAAAGATAATGTTCACACACCCACGGACTCTTGATGCGCATCCTTATTTATAATGTATGTAGGGGTGCCATCTAAAAATCTCACGCCCTTCCCATATCAATATCTCATGCCCCATCATCAAATCTCACACCCATCTAAATTTTGCACCATTTAAAATTATGTAGACTTAGTACAAGAGGTGCATTAAAATAGAAGGACTCTTCGGACTAATTCTACGTAGTTTTTTTATGAAGAGTCGCGATGCATAAATATATAGTGCCATAATTCAAAGGTTTGGATCAGATTAGATGGCCATCTAATGGCTCTTAAAGGGATGCCCATTCATCAAGAAGGTGTGGAGATGTACTTTGAATAGTCAAAGTCCCAAGAGGCACAAAGAAGAAGTGGGCGGCAAGGAGTCCAAAGTGGCAAGGACTCTTGGGTGACAAAACATCTTGGGCGAAAAGAAAAAAAAAGAAAAATTTCATCTGTAGAAAGACTCTTCTGCACCCCATATCTGATGTCCATGCCAATATAAAAGTTTACGTGACATAACAATATTGGAAAAGTCAAAGAAGGTAGGCGCTAACTTATTCCATGCGCCAAAGAGTCCTTTGCGCATGAAAGACTTCCCACGCATAAGAGAGAGACTCTCTGGCACATGGGATGCAAGTATGTGATGCCCAATCTGAATTTCAATTAATCTAGGTTAATCCAACTCAAGACCAAATCCTATTTGGCTCAAATTGGATCTTAATTAGCTCAAATCGGAAGCTGATTCGAATCCAATTTGAAACCAGGTGCTAGGGTTTGCAACATGTGCTAGCATGTTCATCTTGCAAACATGGTCTAATCTAATTAGACCCTTAATCAATTCTCTTTATGTGTGACCCATTGGGTTTCTCATCTAACCAATAGTGAGTCTGGGTGTGAATTGACCTAATCTGGTTAAAACTCAACCAAACCGATTTAGGTCAAAACCAGCCAACCCAATTTGACTTAATTTAGAATACTTTCTAATTTGATAATTAAATTAAAATTTTAATTTAATCAAATCCACAAGACATGATTGACGTCTACCAATATATCATGACTACATGAAAGATGTGAAATTTTGATAGAAATACCAAAAATATCCTTTAGTGAAAATTACCATGCAACTAGATCCTTCGATCTCCCTGCATCCTGAATATGACTCTAGGTATGGAAATATGTCAACCCCAATATTATATTCATTTTTCTTTCAATCTTATGATGATGATTCATTTAATGAAATATTAGAAACCATTTCTAATTTTTATCATGCTTTGATCAAAGTCTTTCTGAATCATCATTTGTTTGAAGCAAGTAGGATGCTATTTCCTCTTACCAGGAGAGATCGATTCCATGTTAACCTACTCACAACCTTCATATATATAATCTACCATATCTAGATCATCCCATACATAACTGAGTCATGAATGAGTATGAACTAAAATATGGATTTATATATATAAGATTCTATGGTAGTTTCAGGTCAAAGGATTACATGCATAAATTCCACTATGAGAACCATCTATTGACATGTAGATAAGACTCTAGATATTCTCAATTTGGATTAATTCAGTGAACTCATTCTCTAATGAGCATCCACATTCTTGTATTAATGTCATACACAAGTTATTGTGAGATCAATCACCCTCTCAATCGAGCATACAAAGAATGTGCTAGTCTTACTGAAAAACATTGATCCCTAACTCACTGTCCCATCGACTAGGAATATTTAAATTAGGATTTTAAGATTTTAGGTCTCACTAGTATGATCTCATCATAATCCTAAAATCATAGCCCTAATTTAGAGTTTATCATAATCTTAAATAAATAATAAGATACTGCATATGATGAAATAAATACCTTTATTTATTAAAAATGTCATTACATGAGTCTGGAAGATAAAGAACATCCCAATAAATTGGTTTGAGGGCATATTCCTTTCACCATCATCTTAGTCCCACCTGAATCAACCCTCCTCCTGAGTTGAGCAATCTCCTCAATAATGCTAGAGTGGTCAGTAGGCATGCCATGTTTTTGCTTCCTCTGCTTTAGAGAGTGAGCCTTTGCGAGATAGATCTCATCTCTATCTGCACACTCTCTACCCTCTCAAACAAGCCCTGTACTCTCTACTAACTCTAGTAGAAATCATATCTACCAGTCTCTCTATGGATGCAGAGTCAATAGGTGGTGGTTGAGAAAATCTACCTATGGATGGAGCTCGAGGAGTCACTGGGGTACTAGGGTTAGGTATGGCTATACGTGCGGTAGGAGTAGACGACTCTCCTGTCTCCTCCACTCTCAGTTCTCTCCTCTTTTGACCAGAAATATTCTTCACCCATCTTCCTTGTTCTACATGGTATTGCATCCTAGTCAGGGCTCTCTATCATATACATCAAAGTGAGATAGTCTTTTACATCCTTCATTTTCCAATGAAACTCTCGCTGTCTCAAATACCTGATCAAGACCATGCCATAAGGTAAGCATACCTTACTCCTAGCAGCTACTTCTCTGATCTGATGCATCATAATGCCCAGTAGGTTTAAAGGAATATCCTGAATCATATGGTACATCATGCATAATTTTCTCTCAGAGATAAAATCATGTCTTCCTAGTTTCGAAATAAAGATCCCACCAATAATGTGATGTAGTACTCTTATCTCTATGGACAATATGGGTGCTAAGACATCTCCTACAATATCATTCCTACCCACAATCAACCTCAGTCCAACCTTCTTGTCGGATAATCTGTTAGGTATGAATCCCTCTCTAGTAACTCTAAAATCTATGCTAGGCTATCTTCTGAAACCTCAACTTGGACTTCTTTCACAATCGATACAATGCCATATCCATCTCTTTTAAGGTTTTCATAAAATTCTCTAACTAGTTTAGGGTACATAGGAATGTTCATTTTGCAAAAATTCTTCCATCCCATTCTATCAATCCAAGTCCCAATAGAAAAGTGGTAACTCTCAAAGAAATCAAAATCAATTCTTCTTCCTATTGCTATTGCCCTAGTGGCCATTCTACCTATAGGAGAGGGTGATGGAGAAGGTGACCTCGGAATACCTTGATCTTATTCAGGTTCACCATGAACATGTTATTCGGATGGATGAGAAGGTTCGAAAGCCTAAGATGCCGCTCATTCCATCTGGGTTTTCCTTTTTCTTTCTCGTTCCTCCATGGCTTAGGTTGCATAAATCTTTCGCACTCCCTGCCTTTCTTCCACCATTTTGATTCAAATCTAGCCTTAATTGAACAAATTTAGGGAGATGAAGGGCAAAGATTCAAGAAGACACAATTTGAGGGAGTTTCGGAGGACAAGGGACCCTCTGCTCGACATTTTGAAGGGGTTCTAAGGCATCGCAAATAGTCATGGGTCCATTTTAATCGTCTGTGGCCCCAATCCTCAAGTTGACTCATGATTTTCAACAAGTTGCTCGAGTTGACTCAAGCATGAGTTCTGAAACATTTTATAGTTTCAGCAAAAATTTGTTATTTAAACAAAATTTAGATATTTTCCTTAATATTGATCATTGATTATGCATTCAAAATTATTTTTTTTTTGAATTTAATTTGACTTACTTTGAGTTATAAAAATGAGATTTATTCTAGTTGATAGCAAAGCCCTAATTCTCTTCTAATGATATTGAATCTTTCTTCATTAAGAGATTTTATGAATATATCAGCTAATTATTTATCAGTACAAATAAATTCAAGTATCACATCATTATTTTGTACATAATCTCTTATGAAATGATGCCTTATTTCAATGTATTTAGATCTTGAATGTTGAATTAGATTTTTGGTTAAATTAATTGCACTTGTGTTATCATATCTTATTGAATTTTTTTTAAGTTTGAAATCAAAGTCTTCAAGTTGCTGTTTGATCCATATAATTTGAGCACAACAACTCTCAGTAGCAATATATTTGGCCCCGATCGTAGATAATGCTATTGAGTTTTCTTGCTGAATCATGAAATCAAATTAACTCCAATAAATTGACATGTATCACTGGTGCTTTTTCTATCAAGTTTACATCCAACAAAATTAGCATTAGAGTATCCTATTAATTCAAATTAAGAAGATCTATCATACCATAATCCTACATTGATTGTTTCAGATAGATATCTAAAGATTTTTTTAACAACAAGCATATGAGATTCTCCAGGATCTGATTGATATCTAGCACACATACATACATTAAATACTATATCTGGTCTACTTGCAGTAAAATAAAGAAGTGAGCTTACCATACCTTTATATAATTTAGTATCTACTTCTTATCCATTTTATCTTTGTCAAATTTGCAAGATGTAATCATTAGTGTGCCAATTGATCTTGAGTTCTCCATTTCAAACTTTCTAAGTATCTTTCTTGTGTACTTCATTTGGTTAACGAAGATTTCTTCTTTATTTTGCTTGATCTGGAGTTCGAGGAAGAAATTTAGCTCTTCTATCATGCTCATCTCGAACTCACCCTGCATAAGTTTAGCAAATTCTTGATAAAGAGATTCATTAGCAACACCAAAAATGATATCATCCACATAGATTTATATTATCAATAGATTATCATCTTTTCTTTTTAAGAATAAGATTTTAATAATATTTTTCTAGTAAATTTATTATCTAGCAAGAATTTACTTAGTTTCTCATAACATGCACATGGAGCTTGTTTTAACCCATATAAGGCCTTATGTAATTTCAATACATGATTTGAAAATGTATGATTTCCAAAGCTAGGTGGTTATTCAACATACACCTCTTCAGCTATATAACCATTAAGAAATATATTTTTTACATTCATTTGATATAATTTAAAGTTTATAAAACATGCAAATGCAAGTAATAGTCTAATTACTTCTAATCTAGCTACTGAAGAAAAACTTTCATCAAAATCAATGCCTTCCTCTTGGTTGTATCTTTTTGCCACTAATCTAGCTTTGTTCCTAACAATGGTGCCATGCTCGTCTAGTTTATTTCTATATATCTATTTAGTTTCAATTATTAGATAGTCCTTGGGTCTATCAACTAAAGTCCAAACCTTATTTCTTTCAAATTGATTTAATTCTTCTTACATAGCATTAATCCAATATGGATCATTTTCAGCTTGTTCTATTATTTTAGATTTAATTTATGGTACAAAGGCTAAATAATTATTAACATTTCTAAGATAAGATCAGGTTCTTACCTCTTGTGATGGATCATCGATTATTAGATCTTTAGGATGGTCATGTGCATACCTTCATTCTTTCAGTAATTCTTCTCTTGGACTAGGAGTGGGCTCTTCATTCTTCTCTTCTTCTTCATTATTTTGAATGGGAGCATCTTTTAGTGTGAGATTGTCTATCTTGTCATGAAGATCACCTGAATCCTCATCCAAAGCATCTTCTTTTCTAGAAGACTTGTCATTATATTCATCAAAGATAATATGAATGGATTCTTCAACAATGAGAGTTTTCTTATTGAAGACTCGATATACCATACTAGATGAGGAGTATCCCAAGAAAATTTTCTCATCAGACTTGGCATCAAATATTCTCAAATTATCTTTTTCATTATTAAGTATGAAGCACTTACACCCAAAAATATGAAAGTAATTGATATTTGGTTTTCTATCTTTCCAAAGCTCATATAGATTTTTCTTTAAAATAGGCCTTATTAAAACATGATTTAATGTGTAACATGTAGTGTTTATAGCCTCAGTCCAAAAGTATCTAGGTAAATTAATTTCACATAACATAGTTTATACCATTTTTTCTAATGTGTAATTTTTTTTTTCTACTACTTCATTTTGTTGGAAGGTCCTTGGTGCAGAAAAATTATGATCAATTCTTTTTTCATTACAAAAGTTTTCAAAGTACTGATTTTCAAATTCGGTACCATGATCACTATGTATGCATACAATTGATGTGTTCTTTTTATTTAAAACTTTATAATAAAATTTATAAAAAGCATTAAAGGCTTCACTTTTTATGCTAAAAATATTATTTAAGTGAATCTTGAATAGTCATCCACAATTACAAGTCCATACTTTTTACCTTCTAGACTAGTGGTTCTTGTAGATCTAAATAGATCCATGTGAAGCAATTCTAAGCATCTAGATATTGAAATCATTCCATTTTGGTTTAAAAGAGTTTCTAATTTATTTTCCAAATTGATATGCATCACATATATGATTTTTTTCAAAATTTAATTTTGGTAATCCTTTTACTAGGTATTTCTTGATTAATTTTGAAAGTAGATCCATACTTGCATGACCCAGTTGATGATGCCATAATCAACTAGTTTCATTAACTTTGGCATTCATTGTGATAAGACATTGATCATTCTTCATGTGTTGATCATCTAGATCTACCATATAGATATTGTTATATCTATGTCCAATGAGTATGATACCATTATCATTGGGACTAGTAAATATGCATAATAAAGATTTAAATATAATCTTAAATTTTTTATCACAAAATTGGCTAATGCTAAGTAAGTTATGATTTAATTCATCAACTAATAATACATTTTAAATAGAGGTGGAAGGAGTGATACGGATGTTACCAACACCAATGATACGTTTTTTTCTATTATCTCTAAATGTAACCACTCCTCCATCTTTAGGTTCAAAAGTGATAAATTGGAATTTATCACCCATCATATATCTTGAATGGCTACTATCAAGATACCAAAGTTTTTTCTTTTTCTGGGTTGCAAGACACTCCTATACAAGAAAATTAAGTTGAGTTTTTAGGTACCCAAGTCATCTTGGATCTTTGGAATTAGTACTCATGGTTCCTTTTGGAATCCAAACCATTTAAATCATTTTTCTATTTAATTTTTTAAAATCACATGCATAGGATTTATGATAATTTTTTTACAATAATAACGTAAGAAGTTTAAGGAAGAATATTATGAAGCTTTAACGAATAGATTTTTCAATAATTTTTGCTTCTTGTGATGTTTGAATCCTAATCCTATCTTGCTAAAAATAATTCTTTGTTCATTTAATAGCATATTTAATTTTTTTAAGCTATAAGTAAATTTCTCTATAAATGATTTGATTTTTGTTAATTCATCATTTAATTTTTGGTTTTCATAAGTTAGCAAATTTAGTTTTTCAAAAATTCTTTTCTTTTCATGAGTAAGTTCTAAATTTTGCTTTTTCAAATCTTTTCAAAGTTACTTTTCTATATTCAGTCATAAGCTTAGAAAAGGCATCTTGAAACTTATCAAATGTGAAATCTAAAAAGTTTTCTGCATTTACCTCCTCATGATATGCCATTAAGCAAAGATTGGCTACTTCTTATGATTCTTCTTTGGAGTTAGAATCCTTACTATCGCTCCAAGTGGCCATCATCGTCTTTTTCTTAAACTTTTTGGATGATTTCTCGAGAAGAAGATAGTCCATTCTAACATGGCCGGGTTTCTTGTATTTGAAGCAAATTGGTAGTTCCTTCTCCTTACTTTGCTCTCCTTTGAAGATTTTCTTTTTAAATCCTTGCATCTTCTTTCTCATGAACCTTTTGAACTTCCTTGCAATTAAGGCTAAGTCTTCTTCTTCCTCTTCTTCATCGAACTTTTCACTTTCATCACTCTTGGAATAGTAGTCATGAGAGCGATGGTTTTCTTCTTTTTTGGTTTCTTCCTCCACATTTTGCCATATGTTCAATTTATGAGTCATTAGTGACCCAAGAAGTTCTTCTAATGGTAGCTTATTGAGGTCCTTGGCTTCTTGAATGGTGGTGACATTCGCCTTCCAAGCTTTTAAAAGTGATCTAAGAATTTTACGAACAAGCTCACTGTTAGTATAAGATTTTTCTAAGCTTTTCAGATCATTAATAATATTGATAAATCTAGTAAATATTTTAAAAATAGATTCATCAATTTTTATTTTAAATAATTTATATTTATGCACAAGCATATTTATTTTAGACTCTTTCACTTGATTGGTACCCTTATAGGTAACCTCTAATCTATCTTAAATCTTCTTAGTTGAAGTACATGTACAAATTCTATTGAATTCATTAGGATCTAGTGCACAATATAAGACATTCATGGCCTTAGCATTTAATTCTATCATTGTCATGTCATGCTCATCCTAATCCTCTTCGGGTTTGAAAATTTTATTATCCTCTACTTTAATTATGGAAGTGTGTGGGCCTTTGATTATCACTCTCTAAAGTTGATAATCTAGTGCTTGAATATAAATGCACATGTGTGCTTTTCAATAAGTGTAATTTATTTTATTGAACAAGGATGGACTGTTGGTTGATTGCCCTTCGACAAGGGATGCATTCATTTGGGTTGCCATTTGATCTTAACTCTTGATTGTTAAATCAAATAAAGTGAATACTAGGCTCTGATACTACTTGTTGCCCAGTAAGACAACCCAAGAGGGGGGTGAATTGGATTTTTCAAAATTTAAACAAGTTATATGCTGTTTTTGAAAACTAGTGAGATGTTGAAGTATGCTCAAATGTAATATATATAAGTATGCAGAAATGTAAATGCAATGGAAAGCAAGAACCAAAACAATCATAAATACAAGAGATTTATAGTAGTTCGGTGCCCCTTGCACCTACGTCCACTTTCCAAGATCCACTTGCGAATTTCGCTATAATCTCTCCAAGATTATAATCGAATAGTTTTCTAAGGCTCACTATCCAAAACCTAGTTGGTTTTATATTAGATCACCAACCACAACCAAATTCTAAGCCAATCTTTGGCTTACAATCTAATTCTTAGGCTCGGATAGTTCTGTCCCTTAGCTTCAAACCCCTATTGAAGCTAAGTAACAAGAAATACAAAAGTTGAACAATAAAAATAAACACAAAGCTCCTTTGATGAGCAAGTAGGTCGATGAAGCTTTTGGAATCTTCTTTGATGAAGGCTTTTGAGCTTATGAGCTTGTCTTCTTGCTGAATGAAATCTCTTGATTTGATGTTTCTTTTTGTTGGAAGTGGAATCCTCTCTTTTCAATGCTATTTGATCTTTTTCACTTCACTTATGATTGCTCTAAATGATTGGATTGTCAAGTCCCTTCTTCCAAATGTTTTATAGCTTTATTCTAATGTTTGGTAGGTTGGAGGAAGATTTTTGACTATTGAAAGACTAAATTTGGCTATTTAGAAGCAATCTACATAGTTTTGAACATTTTGCAGAAAACTAGCCATTGGAGCTTGAGTCAACTCATTATTTTTCTCAAGTCGACTCAGCGGTCCTATTCTGAAAATAATACTCTTTGTATTTTTCTAAGACCTTGACTTGAGAAACTCGAGTTGACTTGGCTTTCTACTCGAGGCTACTCTGAACTTTATCCCGAAAATCATGTTCTCTGTATCTTCTTGAGATTTGACTCAAGGACCTCAAGTCAACTCGACCCTCTGCTCGATCTGATATATTTTTCTATTTTAAAAAATTATTTTTATGCCACTATTCACTCGAGTCAACTCGAACTCAACCATGAGTCAACTCGAGAGTGTGCTAGCTGAAACATTTGCATGCCAAACTTCTTTTTTGTCCCATTTTAGCTTGAGTTGAATTGCCATCTTCAGGGGTCAACTCGAGGTCTTTCTTGCTTAAATTTTTTGCTTTATCTAATTTACTTTCTCTTCAATTTTGGTCTTGAAATACCTTCTTTAAGCCTTGCTTTGAGTGTGTTCTATGCTTCAAAAGCTTCCAACATCTTCTTATAGGTTCTTAAATGCACTTTTTTGGATTTATCCTTTTGATACTCTATAATTCATCCTAAAACATGATCTCAAGCAATTCATTAGTCCAAACATATACTCAAGTATTTTGTTACTCATCAAAATCAATCCTTGGGGGTCAATAGATAGCCCACCTCAACCCTAGTATGGCAACACATTCCATAGGTCGACCACTCCAATGGGCGGTGTACCTTATTTGTTTGTTAGACAATACATTCTCATAGGGTTTCTTATGAGCAGCCTATCTTTTCACCAAAAGGACAACACACTCTCATAGTACCTATTGGTGCAGAATTTGGTTGATGTCGGAACGAAGCTAGAGTTAGAGAAGGCAAGGTTGCCGTTGGTGATCTGCAAAATAAAATCCTAATCAAAGCTAGGCGGTGGCTCCGACAGGATCCTTCGACGATCAAGTTAGCTCTTCTGACCAACAGAAATAGAGTGTTCAGTAGAATAGAAGTAGAGTTTTAAGCTTAGAAATAAGACGTATCTAGAGGATCCCTTAAATAGGTGGAGCTTATAACAGAATGATAGTGACGATCATAACCACTTGGTAGAGGGCCATTTAAGGCCACATGGAGTTTGTCATGGAGGGTATATGGTTGAAAGAGTCTACGTAGATGACGAAATCCTTCTCAGCGAGTGCAAGAAGTTTGGATGGATAGAGATCAATTGGATGAAGGTCGATGGGAAGGATATCAGCTAAAAGGAGCCTTATAGATGACTGGAAGGAGATCGATCAGCAAGAGCTTGGTTGGTGGTTGTGATAGGTGGATGGCTTTGATACTCTTGCGATTCAACCATTCCTTTTAGAGTCTTGCTATTTTAAGGGCCATCCAAAGGCTCATAAGATGGAGATGAGATCCCTTTGCTTGCACATTCAAGGTTTTTGATGCGAGAATTCAAAGATCCACTACTCTCCATAAGTTGTAGAGGTTTGTCTAGTGGGGGGAGCTCCATCGATCTAATGTCGTCCCACAATCGAATAGCTGCTTTGATGGCCACCACCACCGTTTAAGCTTGCCCGGGTGGAACCCGTAAGGCCCTATGGGTTCTGGAGTTATCAAATGAAGTTAGTCATGGTTGTTGTTGCCAGACGAGGTCATCCCAAGACTTGACATCTTCCCAGACTTCAGTAGGAGAGGGTTTACTCCCAACACAAGCCCCTTACTCCCGAGTTCGAGATTTGAAAGAAGAGAGTAAAGAAATGTGAGTGTTGAAGTCCCTCAGAGATGGTGTTGATGATGCCAAGAGACGGTCGATCTTCTTATTGCTCCTCCCGCCTTGATGATTCTGACTGCGATAGTGCCCTCGATCGATCTTCTCTTGCATCAGGTTGGCACCATAGGAATCAACCAAGCCAGCCCCACTTGATAAGCTCCTCAATCTCATCTTAGAGTTGGATACATTCTTCAGTATCGTGATCGTGATCACGATGGTAGAGATAGTACTTATTAGGATTGTGCTTGCCAGGATGAGTTCGCATTCTCTTAGGCCTCAGTAGCTGTTAGATATATGTGCCCTAGAAGCCAAAATTGGCTGACACTTGTAATACACTTCTAGGGGCAAAATTGTAATTTTGACTATAATTAATGAAATGGGTTATTTTCTATCACACATGTGTATTTAGTGTCTGTGATACATCCTTTGAGTTAATGGTAATGATAATTCATATTTTCAAGAGTTGAAAATTTAAGACATGAATAATCATTATTAACTCATAAACAGCTCCCGACCATAGGATCATCATGAGGATGGTGATTGATCCGAAAGGTTGGTGTACGATCGCTTCTCTTTAGTAGATGAGTCTTGAGTCTACGGTGTGGAGACACCGGAGCGAGAGTATAGGTACTCGTTAGAGAACGAGGGCACTGAGCGTGACCACCTCGAGTAGTCATTAGGAAGTCTACCTTCTCGTCAATGACTGACTCGATGCTGCAGTAGTGTGTCTGGTTCTTTGACCTGAGGTGCATCGGTAATTCACCTTGAGGGTGTTATAGTTTGACTACACCATTACTCGATCTCCTAGCCATATGAAACCCTGAGGTGTATGTTGGCTATGACATGTTCATTGTAGGAACTGGATTGCATCAAGATGGGATCTATCTACCTCGGTGGTAGAGGAGTAGCCCTATGATGATCATGAGAATCAAGTCCTGAAGCCCATGGCCATGGCAGAGTGAAATAATAGAAAGAGTTTCTATTTAGATTTTCACATTGGACTCGAATCGAATGATTACATCATATGACAGAGACTAGGGTTTGACGAGTTCACCTTAACCCTAATCTGATCGGGGCTCAAGATAGAAGAACTTAATCACACAGGTAGCTGCACCAAGAGGTTCGCATTCAGCTCTGATGGGTTGCCACCATATACTGCTAGGTGTCACTGGTGGATTTTGGGAGCAATTAGAATGATTTAGATGATCGATCATTCTAGCTGTTCGAATCAGAAGAGTTCTGATCCATCGAAAGGAGTTTCGATGATGTCTATGATAGAGATCATGACATATCCCATTACCATACAGAACTGAACCTAACTGGGTCACACAAACAAGGGTTTGAATCTGGTGATCATCAATTGAACTGATCTAGTTCAATTGATCTGAATGAGATTCAATTAGGTTCAAGGAAATCGTGCTAGCACTCGATTGAACCTAACGTTCTTCTTTTACTATCATAAATAAGTTGTCCTGACTGAGCCAAAGGAGTTTGTGCTCAATCAGAGGCCTTCATATGGTCTGACTGGAGGTTGTCCAAGTCAGAATAGGTTGTCTTATTTGTAAGACATTACCTGCCATTTTTGGTCACCTGCCATTTCTTGTTCTTTGACTTTGGTCAAAAGTCTACCTTTGACTGGTCAAACGTTGACCATTCACCCTTTGACTTTTGACCACATGTCATGCACCTATTGGAGAGCTGGTGGGGGCTTGTCCCTCTACCAGAACCTGGCAAGGAGAAGGGCGCACGCCAAGGGTGGCGTGAGCCCAAGTAGGAGATGCCTAGGAGTCCTTGTTGGACAAGGACTCCACCTCCCTTTTGGATTCCAATCAGAGTTCTACTAAGAATCCAGTTTGACTGGTCTTAGGCACCCTCTAAGGAGGAATCCAGGGGTCTCTATTCCAACCAATCAGATTTAGATCTGATTTCACAAAGGATTGTGATTGGTTGAGAGGAACAGGAGTTGGATCACAAGAGGTCTATAAATAAGACCCTGTGCCCAACCCTAATTCCAATGAGATTTCCCACGCCCCAAGGCTGCCTCTCCCCTCCTTCTCCATGCCATAGTCTCTTCTCCCCTTGCTCTCCACGTCCAAAAGTGTTTTGGATTTAGTTTGGTGCGATTCAGATCAAGGAAAGGCGATCAAAAGCAAGAAGGCTGCGCTGCTGCAAAAGGACGACTGCAGATCTTCAAAAGAGTTTTGAAGATCCTCCAGATCAGATCCAGATCTGATTTTTGGAGGTGTGATAGAGAAGAAGAGGATCTCTAGATCAAACCCGAGTGGATACCGGTAGAGGCCAGGCGCTTGCGTGGCTAAGATCCAGAACCTTTCGCTGCAATCAGGATCATCTACAGGGTAATAGGATTACCCAAATCAGGTAAATTAAATTTGATTTAATTTATCTTCTTTTATTTTATTTATTAAAATAATAAGAATCAGATCTAAAACATATCAAGATCTGATTGAGATCAAGAGAAAATTTTTGAAATATATCTCTTGATCTAATCAGATCTGGACGAACCTGGACCGGGAAATCAGGATTTTCCTTCAACTGGTATCAGAGCCATGGTTCTAGATTATTTAGATCTGATTTTAATTTTATTTTAATTAGAAAATAAAGTGATTTCAGATGTCACATGAGATGTGATCAGATCTAAAATCAGAAAAATTAAAATTAAATGATTTGGATCTAAGAACATGAAGATATGCATGACTAGTTCTAGAATAGAATAGTTCTATAGAATAGTTTTGCATGTCTTTGATTTAATCTGATTAAATCATATTTTAGATCTTCTTATTTACTATTTTCTGATATTATAAGTGTTATAATAACATCTGATAAATAGTAAATAAAAATTATTTAATTTTAAATATCATATGAGATATGATAGATGCATGACTAGACTAATTGTAGAATAGTTCTACATAATTGTCTAGATTAGAATTTATTTTGATTAGATCAATTTAAATCTAATTTTTTAGATTATTATGTGATAATTTAGATCTGAAAATATGCATGAATTGATACATGAGATGTATGCAAAATATGCCTTGATTAGATCTAAATTTGTATATGAGATATATGATATAGATCTATAACTGTTTTGTAGATTTACATGTTCCTGATTAAGGCGTTCCTCTTGGCCGTCCGGTCATAAGAACGAAGAAGGGTTTAAAGGCCCTCTCTTCCCATTCGATGGGGTGTTCTTATGACGTGTAGGGGTGCTGCGTGTTCGTCCTTAATCAGAAATCCAAAACTTACTTTCTGCAAAACCCTAGATCCTGAAACCCTAGGATTTATTATGCATATTTTGTTTATGAACCCAACTTAATTAAGAATTAAGTTTATGGAATATTAATTAGGTCTAAAATTGAGAATTTCAGATCTAAGACATATTCATAATACTGGGTTCGGGCTTGGGTAGCTCAATTAGGTCTAAGCGGTTGATCAAACCGAATCAAGAGTTGGTTAGATGGGATCAACAATGCTTAAATTGACCAGCCTAATAGGATTAAGTCTGGGTCAAGATCGAGTCACGATCAAGCAAGACCTAATTAGGCTCAGAGGTTAGAGTCTGGATTATAGGCTAACCCAATTGGTTTCTGACTCAACAATTTGGTGTCTAAGGTAAGTTTGGCACAGACGACCGACTGGTTTTTTTAATTGGAAGCTACTCGACCTGAATGCGTTCTTGTGCGAGTTAACGGCATATTCCTTCCACCGGTCTCACTTACCTGGCCATATCTGTTGACACAGTTCTGATCTGAGGTGGTCAATAATCCGAGCTGACCCATGCCACTAGGTTAGTCATAATTGTTATGACTAAGCCAAGTCTAGTTTAATGAGACCTGAATCAATTCTCCCTAAGAAAAGATTAAGTCCGAGGTCTTCCACCATTGTAGACGTGCGGGCCCTTCCCGGGGTTGATTGTTCTCGGCTGGATACAGTGGCTCAGTTGCACCGGGAAGATGCAACCATGTCTATTAGGCATTGGATGCTATGGGCTGGAGGATGAGTTGGGCTCAATATTTCGGATACGGTGAGAGACCCAATTAGGAACCCAGTCTATGCAAATGGTGGGTCTGACTTAACTAAGGAGTGGATCAATATTCCGGATACGGTGAGATTCATGAATTAGAGACCAAGTTTGGGTGCACCATGATTAAAGAATCATTGAACAAGAGTTGTTCACTCATTGGCTAACCCATCACCAATAACTGTTAGGTGAGGTGATGAGTCAGTTGGTGAGACCGCACCACCCACTAGAAATCATCAATCGCGGAGATTTTCGCATCTCTACAAAGGGAGTGTAGGGATCCGAGAAAATAGTGAGAGCTAATTTGTTTAAAAATAAAATCCCTAAATAAATTGGTCAAGTCAAAATTACAGTATCTAACTAGAATCTTTGACTCTCTACAGGAAAATGTCTGCGTCCAACCCACTGGCACGTATCCTAGACACACATAGACTGACTGGACCCAATTATAAAGATTGGCTCAGGAACTACAAAATTATTTTGGGTTCAGAGAAGTTAACACATATTTTGGATCAGGACCCTCCCACCTTACCAGCTCGTCCATCCACTGAATAGAGAGCGTCTCTGGAAAAATGGATTGACGAAGACAATAAGGCCAGATACTACATGTTGGGCTCGATGTCTGATGAGCTCCAGCGCCAACATGAAGATATCGGGACTGCTCGCCAAATGTTGGCTCACCTGTAGGAGATGTTTGGTGAACAGAGTCGCGCAGCCAAATATCAAGTCACGAAATGACTTTTTAAGGCTAAGATGCGTGATGGGCAGTCAGTCCAAGATCACTGTCTGACAATGATCAAGGACATGGAAGAGCTTGAGAAGCTCGGTGTGAAGTTGGACTTGGATTTGCAGAACGATATTATTCTGCAATCCTTGACTGATGCATATGGGCAATTCATCATGAATTACCACATGCATAAACTTCAAAATTCCTTGGCCGAGTTGATGAATATGCTGGTTACCGCTGAGCTTTCTATGAAAGGTTCTAAAGGCTCAGTTCTTGCTATGGAACGGAACTTCTTCCAAAAGAAAGTCTTATGGAAAGAAAAAGAAGTCTGTGAAAAAGCAAAAGGTAGAAGGATCAAAGAAGAAGAAGGCAGAACCGAAGAAGAAGGTCGATGGCAAAGGAAAGTGTTTCCATTGCAACAGCGACGGCCATTGGAAGCGGAACTGCCCTACTTACCTGGCCACCCTGAAGAACAAGAAGGAAGGTCCTTCTGGAGGTATGCTCGTTATTGAGTCTAACCTTACGATTTCTTCTGCATCCAGTTGGGTGCTTGACTCTGGTTCTAGTGCTCATCTGTGCACTTCTATGCAGGGTCTTGAGGATAGCAGGAGGCTGAGGGATGGAGACATGATCCTACGCGTCGGTAATGGAGCAAGAGTTGCTGCAGTAGCCTGTGGGAACATACCCTCTGCGATTACCATCTGGTTTAGACTTAGTTTTAAAAGACTATTATTATGTGCCTGCAGCTAGCAGGAATTTGATTTCTGTTTCATGCTTAGCACAAGAAGGTTATGTGATCACCTTCTTTAAGGACCATTGTAACATTCTTTATGAAAGAAATAAAATTGCAAATGGTTTCCTTGTTAATGGTCTTTATCAGTTGCATATTGATGTACCTATTTTAACTATCGAGCAAAACGTGAATGCCAAACGACCTAGGGATAGTCCAAACGACAGATATCTATGGCACCTGAGATTAGGTCATATAGCAGAAGATAGGATTAACAAATTGGAGAAAAATGGGCTATTGAGTCCATTGACTTTTGAGTCATATCCAACTTGTGAATCTTGTCTTCAAGGCAAAATGACTAAACTCCCTTTTGTTGGACATGGGGAGAGGGCCACAGATCTCCTTGCCCTAGTACATACTGATGTGTGCGGCCCATTCGATGTGCCGGCTAGAGGCAATTTTGTCTACTTCATTATCTTTACCGATGATCTGTCTAGGTATGGGTATGTGTATCTTATGAGACATAAGTCTGAAGCCTTTGAAAAGTTCAAAGAATTCAGACATGAAGTAGAAAAACAAACTGAAAAACCCATTAAGGTTCTTCGATCAGATCGAGGAGGTGAATACCTTAGCCGGGAATTCCTAGACTATCTTAAGGAAAATGGCATAGTCTCTCAATGGACTCCACCAGGAACACCTCAACTCAACGGAGTTTCAGAACGGAGAAATCGGACTCTATTGGATATGGTTCGATCCATGATGAGCTTCACAGACCTCCCAGATTTTCTTTGGGGACATTCATTATTAACTTCAATCTATTTACTGAATAGGGTTTCCTCTAAAACCGTTCCTACCACACCGTATGAGATATGGCACGGTAAGAAACCAAGTCTGAGTCATCTCAGAATTTGGGGTTGTCCGGCTTATGTCAAAAGACAACAAGCGGACAAGTTAGAGTTTAGGTCCTTTAGAGCTCGATTCATAGGATATCCTAAAGAGTCATTAGGATACTATTTCTACATTCCAGAAGACCACAATGTGATTGTGAGTCGACATGCCATATTTCTTGAAAAATAGTTTATTCAAGATAGTGGCATTGGAAAGCAGATTAAGCTTGATGAGAAAGTCTCACAAGCAGAAAGAGCTAAGGACCAAGTGGAACCAAATCAGGTTGAGCCAATAAGAACACTACCTCCTCCACCTCGTAGATCGGAAAGAGTTTTCCGTCCCCCTGAAAGATACTTAGGTATTATTTCAGAGGACGTAGAGGAAATGTTCCTCGTAGGTAATGGTGCTCATGGAGATGATCCCAAAACCTACAACGAGGCGATATCAGATATCGACTCCGAGAAATGGCTTGAGGCAATGAAGTCAGAGATCGACTCGATGCACTCAAACCAAGTCTGGACCTTGGTAGATCCACCAGAAGGTATAGTACCTATTGGGTGTAAATGGATCTTCAAGAGAAAGATTGGTGCAGATGGGAATGTGGAGACATTCAAGGCTAGACTGGTGGCAAAAGGTTATAGTCAACGCGAAGGCATTGACTATCAGGATACCTTTTCTCCGGTAGCTATGCTAAAATCCATCCGCACATTGCTTGCTGTTGCAGCCTATTTCGATTATGAAATATGGCAAATGGACGTGAAAACGGCATTCCTAAATGGAATATCTTGAGGAAGATATCTATATGGAACAGCCGCTAGGTTTCACATCCAGTGATACTGATCACAAGGTTTGCAAGCTGCAAAGGTCCATATATGGACTTAAGCAAGCATCTCGGAGCTGGAACACTCGTTTCAATGATGTGATCAAAAAGTTTGGTTTCATCAAAAACGAAGAGGAACCATGTGTTTTCAAAAGGGTCAGTGGGAGCGCTGTTGTCTTCCTCGTATTGTACGTGGATGACATCCTCCTTATTGGGAATGATATTCCCATGTTGACATCAGTCAAGGTGTGGTTGTCTAAGGAATTCTCCATGAAAGACCTAGGTGAAGCATCCTTTATTCTAGGAATTAAGGTCTATAGGGATAGACCGAATAGGATGCTAGGACTTTCACAGAAAATGTACATAGAGGAAGTACTAAAGAGGTTTAGTATGGAAAACTCTAAGAGGGGATTAATACCCTTCAGACATGGTATTCATCTTTCCAAGAAGATGTGCCCCAGCACACCTGAGGAAATAGAACGCATGAGCAAGATCCCTTATGCTTCTGCAATAGGGAGCCTCATGTATGCCATGCTATGTACACGACCTGATATAGCCCATGCTGTGAGTGTCACAAGCAGATATCAGTCAAATCCAGGTGAAGAACACTGGACTTCTGTGAAATGTATCCTTAAGTACTTGAGAAGAACTAAGGATATGATGTTGGTCTTTGGTAATGGAGAACTCCAAGTTCAAGGATACACAGACTCGGACTTCATGTCCGATATAGATGATCGAAAGTCGACATCTGGCAGACTGTTTGTGCTGGAAGAGTTTCTAGCAAACGGTGATACCATCTCATCCGCGATTACCTTGAGAAAGGTTACATTGAGGTCAAGAGAGTCAACTCCACAGATAATGTGGCAGACCCACTTACAAAGCCGTTGGGCCAGCAGAAGATCGAAGCCCACCTTGAGAAGATGGGACTTAGACTTGTAGCCAATTGGCTTTAGGACAAGTGGAAGATTGTTAGATATATGTGCCCTAGAAGCCAGAATTGGCTGACACTTGTAATACACTTCTAGGGGCAAAATTGTAATTTTGACTATAATTAATGAAATGGGTTATTTTCTATCACACATGTGTATTTAGTGTCTGTGATACATCCTTTGAGTTAATGGTAATGATAATTCATATTTTCAAGAGTTGAAAATTTAAGACATGAATAATCATTATTAACTCATAAACAGCTCCCGACCATAGGATCATCACGAGGATGGTGATTGATCCGGAAGGTTGGTGTACAATCGCTTCTCTTTAGTAGATGAGTCTTGAGTCTACGGTGTGGAGACACCGGAGCGAGAGTACAGGTACTCGTTAGAGAACGAGGGCACTGAGCGTGACCACCTCGAGTAGTCATTAGGGAAGTCTACCTTCTCGTCAATGACTGACTCGATGCTGCAGTAGTGTGTCTGGTTCTTTGACCTGAGGTGCATCGACAGTTCACCTTGAGGGTGTTATAGTTTGACTACACCATTACTCGGTCTCCTAGCCATATGGAACCCTGAGGTGTATGTTGGCTATGACATGTTCATTGTAGGAACTGGATTGCATCAAGATGGGATCTATCTACCTCGGTGGTAGAGGAGCAGCCCTATGATGATCATGAGAATCAAGTCCTGAAGCCCATGGCCATGGCAGAGTGAAATAATAGAAAGAGTTTCTATTTAGATTTTCACATTGGACTCGAATCGAATGATTACATCATATGACAGAGACTAGGGTTTGACGAGTTCACCTTAACCCTAATCTGATCGGGGCTCAAGATAGAAGAACTTAATCACACAGGTAGCTGCACCAAGAGGTTCGCATTCAGCTCTGATGGGTTGCCACCATATACTGCTAGGTGTCACTGGTGGATTTTGGGAGCAATTAGAATGATTTAGATGATCGATCATTCTAGCTGTTCGAATCAGAAGATTCTGATCCATCGAAAGGAGTTTCGATGATGTCGATGATAGAGATCATGACATATCCCATTACCATACAGAACTGAACCTAACTGGGTCACACAAACAAGGGTTTGAATCTGGTGATCATCAATTGAACTGATCTAGTTCAATTGATCTGAATGAGATTCAATTAGGTTCAAGGAAATCGTGCTAGCACTCGATTGAACCTAACGTTCTTCTTTTACTATCATAAATAAGTTGTCCTGACTGAGCCAAAGGAGTTTGTGCTCAATCAGAGGCCTTCATATGGTCTGACTGGAGGTTGTCCAAGTCAGAAATAGGTTGTCTTATTTGTAAGACATTACCTGCCATTTTTGGTCACCTGCCATTTCTTGTTCTTTGACTTTGGTCAAAAGTCTACCTTTGACTGGTCAAACGTTGACCATTGACCCTTTGACTTTTGACCACATGTCATGCACCTATTGGAGAGCTGGTGGGGGCTTGTCCCCCTGCCAGAACCTGGCAAGGAGAAGGGCGCACGCCAAGGGTGGCGTGAGCCCAAGTAGGAGGCGCCTAGGAGTCCTTGTTGGACAAGGACTCCACCTCCCTTTTGGATTCCAATCAGAGTTCTACTAAGAATCCAGTTTGACTGGTCTTAGGCACCCTCTAAGGAGGAATCCAGGGGTCTCTATTCCAACCAATCAGATTTAGATCTGATTTCACAAAGGGTTGTGATTGGTTGAGAGGAAGAGGAGTTGGATCACAAGAGGTCTATAAATAAGACCCTGCGCCCAACCCTAATTCCAATGAGATTTCCCACACCCCAAGGCTGCCTCTCCCCTCCTTCTCCATGCCATAGTCTCTTCTCCCCTTGCTCTCCACGTCCAAAAGTGTTTTGGATTTAGTTTGGTGCGATTCAGATCAAGGAAAGGCGATCAAAAGCAAGAAGGCTGCGCTGCTGCAAAAGGACGACTGCAGATCTTCAAAAGAGTTTTGAAGATCCTCCAGATCAGATCCAGATCTGATTTTTGGAGGTGTGATAGAGAAGAAGAGGATCTCCAGATCCAACCTGAGTGGATACCGGTAGAGGCCAGGCGCTTGCATGGCTAAGATCCAGAACCTTCCGCTGCAATCAGGATCATCTACAGGGTAATAGGATTACCCAAATCAGGTAAATTAAATTTGATTTAATTTATCTTCTTTTATTTTATTTATTAAAATAATAAGAATCAGATCTGAAACATATCAAGATCTGATTGAGATCAAGAGAAAATTTTTGAAATATATCTCTTGATCTAATCAGATCTGGACGAACCTGGACCGAAAAATCCGGATTTCTCTTTCAGTAACTGCTTCTTAATCTCCATCAGCACTTGAATTTTTGGAGCATTGAGGGGGGCATAGTTGTGGAATCTTCTAGGGGGAGAATTTTTCTATGCCCTTTGATCAGGACTTCTTTGACGATGAGCTCGAGGAGGAGTTCGGGCTCACTTGCACTCAGGAGGAGTTTGAGAGCACGGCCAAACTTCATTTGGCTTCTCTTCAATGGCGGGCTTGCTAGACTCGCCCATCACCACTCTCTTGGAGCTTCCTCATCCTTTAGTTTGAAGGCCTTCTCAGTCCAAGCATAACCTTCAGTCCGATCTAGCAGATCAGCAAAATTTCTATGATACTTCTTCTCCAGAAAAAATAATAGATCATTCTTTTGAAGGTCGCTCTTTAGTACAGCCATGGCAACTGACTGGTCCAAGTTTCAGACCTTCAGTGCGGTGGCATTAAAGCAACTGACGTAGGCTCAGATGGACTCCCCTTCATTCTGCTTGATGTTGATGGGGGAATCCAAACCTCGCCTGGGACATTGATTGCTGACAAAATAAGCTGAAAACTGATAGCACATTTGATCGAAGAAGAAGATCATATCTAGCTTCAGTATCGAATACTAATTTCAAGCTGCTCCTTTTAGAGTAAATGGGAAGGCTCGGCACAAAATGATGTCTGGTGCGCCATGGAGTAGCATCATGGTCCGAAAGGCCTCTAGGCAGTTGATCGAATTGGTGGTCCCATCGTAGCTCTCGAATTGGGGGAGCTTAAAGTTCGACAGGATGGGCTCCAACATAATTCGGGCAAAAAAAGGAGGATCGATATAGATATTGTTGTGGTAAGCCAGGATAGCATGGCAGAGTTCCTCAATCCATTGGTTTATGTCTTGAAGCTTCTGATCAAGAACATCATCTCAGCCATGGGTCTCAAAGGGCTTTCGACTGTAGATGAGGAAGGTCTCCACAGGGAAGGAATCATGGTCAGAATTGGGGTCTTCTGCCTTCCACTTCTCCTTCCAGGGAGTGACGGGTCTACTAATCCAAATATGCCATCTTGGGATAGTTTCCTGAAGTTCTGTAGAGGGTTTTTTGGCTATACCACCACCGACTGTTGCTGCATGGCCTGCACCATTTTGGTGAGGCCCTAGATCTACTGCACCAGTAGGTTGAACCGCTCCGAATCTACCATGGCCGTTGGTGGGGAAGGTTGCGGTGTCGATGATGGCATTGGAGCATGTGGATCTAGTTCAGATCTGACGATGGACGTGGTGGATCTCCGAATGGTTGTCTTCTTTAGAGGCATTCTTGAGACTAGGAAAGATTAAATGAAGATGGATCTTGAAAGATTGAAAGAAGAGAGTAAACAGATTAGATTGAGCACTCCTTTTAGAATAAGGGCTCAAAGCAACCTTCCTCTAGCGTCAATTCTATTGGTGTAGGATTTGGTTGATGTCAGAACGAAGCTAGAGTTGGAGAAGGCGAGATCGCCATCAGTGACCTGCAAAATAAAATCCTAATCGAAGCTGGGGGTGGCTTCGGCAGGATCCTCCAATGATCAAGTCAGCACTTCTTGCCAATAGAAATGGAGTGCTCAATAGAATAGAAGCAGAGTTTTGAGCTTAGAGATAAGACGTATCTGAAGGGTCTCTTAAATAGGTGAAGCTTGTAATAAAATGATGGTAATAGTCATAACCGCTTGGTAGTGGGCCATTCGGGGTCACGTGGAGTTTGTTATGGAGGATATACAGTTGAAGAAGTCTGCATAGATGATGAGGTCCTTTTCGATGAGTGCAAGGAGTTCGGATGGACAGAGGTCAATTAGATGAAGGTCGACAGGAAGGAAATCAATTGAAAGGATCCTTATGGATGACTGGAAGGAGATTGATCGGCGAGAGCTTAGTTGGCAGTTGCGATAGGCGGACGACTTTGATACTCTTGCGATTCAACCATTCCTTTTGAAGCCCTGCTATTTTTAGGGCCATTCGAAGGCTAATAAGATGGAGATGAGGTCCCCTTGCTTGCACATTCAATATTTTTGGTAAGAGAATTCAAAGATCCGCCACTCTCTGTAAGTTGCAGAGGTTCATCCGATGGGGGGAGCTCCATCGATCCAATGTCAGCCCAAAATTGAATAGCTACTTTGATGGCCACCATCATTGTTTAAGCTCGCCCGGGTGGAACCTGCAAGGTCCTGTAGGTTCTAGAGTTATCGAATGAAGTTAGTCATGGTTGTTGTTGCCGGATGAGGTCGTCCCAAGACTCGATATCTTTCTGAACTTTAGCAGGATAGGGTTTACCCCCAACAGTACCCCTATGAGTAGCCTATCTCACAACCATCAGGATAATACACTTTCATAGGTATACCACTCCTATAAGCAGCCTATCCTTACTGACATCAATAAGCCCCTATGGCACATAAACAAAAGCCCACCAGGATAGAAATTAAATCATATAAGAAATTCTTGTAAAACATGTTTAAAATCATCCAAGGTCATGCTAATAAAATCATGTGCACAATTATTCACATTAAAGCTTAGAAACCATTCATGTTCTCATGTTTGTTCACAATATGTACGTTGTATAATATTAAGCAACTATTTTGCTTTTCAAATAAACTTTTCTGCATAATAAAATATATTAAAAACACTACGGATAGATGGAATTCACTCACCTTAACCGGCAATGGAACTACCTTGCTATTTAGCTCACCCCAGGACACTCTTTGAATCCTCTTTTCCTTTCCTCAAAGGATTTAAAATCCTGTTGCAAACAAAATAGATTCCTTGCTTTCTCAACTTCAGTAACTTTCCTTCTTCCTTTCACGTTGTTTATCACTAATCTCTAATTTCTAACTGATTTTCCCTTGATGTTTGACTGAGGAAACCACCTTTTCCAGCTCTTTTCCCTCTTCTATTCTCTGTATTTAACTTAGAAACTCAGAACAGCTTAAATAGTAACCAATGGCCTTTATGCCTTAGGAAAGAATAGTTTAAAGGAGAAGCTTGTTTGGTGTCAATTCAAGAGAATTCTAAAAATTTCTAACTTATTGAGGTGTTACCCAGCTAAATTTTCAGCTCTTTATTTATGTTCTCAAGCTGCTAAGTCATCCCATGAGAAATTATTTTAAAAACACTACTTAAAACATTCAGCCTGAAACCCGCTCCCAAGTTTTTTTTTCCGCGATTAGGGTCGACACTTCTTAAAAATGGGTCGACCCCAACAACATAGGTCGTCCCCTAGATCAGTCGTTTCTTAAAATAGATCATCCTCTTGGTTGACCCCCATCGAAAATGAGTCGACACTTTACCAAAAATAGGTCAACCCCCTTCTCGTACTACCATAATTCTTCCTAAAACTTTCTCTCTATTTTTCTGAGACAGTATCGATACCTCTTAAAAATGAGTCAACCCCTTCTCCTGGATTTTGATAGAAAACTCTATCTTATACTTTCTTCAAAGGGTTACTCATTCTTAACGTAATGATTACCAATATTTGACTTTCATGCTGTGAATTTTGATCCCATTTCCCTTATTACATTCCTTCTTAATCAGCAATCAAATTTTTATGCTTTATTACTACTACTTAATTAATGCTCATATACTCAAATATATCATAAATGAATTGCTATGCCACACATACATAAATATAAATATCTTAATTTACTATTTTGTTGGTTCAGGATGTTACGTTTCCTCCCCCATTAAAATAAATTTCATCCTCAAAATTTGCATGCTACAAAAATAGAATACTAAAAATTATACAATTCTTATTTTATCGATAAACTCCTGATAAACAAAATCATTTGTTCAGTTATAAATATCATATCTGATTTTATATTAAAGATAACTTACATCTCCCATCATTCTTCTTACTTCAACATTTGATCTTGCTGATATATGCTAGCATTTTGTCCACTAGTATTAGTCCTTACTTTACTTGTTGATGGCAGATTTTTACTTGGGGCTTTATTGGGATAATTCCTTCTCCGGTGACCCATCTATCCTTACCGATATACCAGTAACATCCTCTAACTCTTTCTGATACCTTACTTCTTATAAACTGTAACCTTAACCTCTGCTCAGTCCTTTCCTACTCTGGACTAGTAGAAGTAAAAGAACTCATACCCGACTCTATTGGTGCTCCAATGGTATGATTGGGCTGCTTATAAATATTTATTTTCTTTGATAGCTGACTTTCTCTTATACTCAAAAAAAAATTCTGCACATTTCTTATACCTTTCTCCTGCCTAAGATCATGAAATTCTTTTTCTACTTCTTCTACTCTACTAGCTCCCATAATTAGTTCAGCAAAACTATTAGAGCTATGCATCTTTGTTTTTGCTTTGATTTCTAGATGCAACCCATCTTGAAATAATCAACATTCCTCCTTTTCATTTATCATAAATGTTGGTGCAAAATGGGACAACTCAACAAATTTGGCTTCATACTTAGCCATTGATATTTTCTCCTGAGTCAAATTAAGAAACTCTCCCCTTTTCTAATCCTGATACACTACTAAATAATACTATTGATAAAATTCCCTTTTGAAATCCTCCTAAGAAATAACATAGCTTTGCGGCTTCCTATCAACATAGGATTTCCACCAATGTCTAGCCCAACCTTCTAAAAGAAAAATAGCAATATTCACTTCTGTTCATCAGTACTTTTCATCAATATAAATATCCTTTCCATTCTTTGGATCCGGTTTTCTGCCTCCATCAGGTCTGTAGTACCCAAAAATTGTACTGCCCCCAATTTTCTAGCTCTCTCAAAATTCTTTTCCATATCTATGCTTTGAGATTAAAGACTAGAAGCAAAAGTCATTGCAACAGTAACAGCTTGAGTGATTACACTCACCAATTCCCACAATCCAGGAATAATTGCTTGAGCCTGAGATGCAAGTTCTAACAGCAATTCTTGGACATATTATACATTTGTGAAACTCCTGCTTCAGCCCTTGGGGGAAAGATGAAACAATATATGGTACTTTATGAAGTTGACCATTCTTATCAACTCTTCTTGGTCTACTTTGACCTCTACCTCTACCCCTATCTGGGGATAATTGCTCTCTACCAAATCCTAGTCTTATCTATTCCATCTTCCTACTAGATGAAATTGATATAATCAAATTTATCAACTTCTAAAATAACCTCACTGATAAGTAAATCTCAAAACAGAACATCCCAACCTGAAAAATAAATTTAGAAACAAATGCTACTGAAAAGAGTCTTTAAAGATGTTGAGTTGACTCATCAATCAATCAGGTCATCTCCAAGACCACTCAACCCACTTTATGTTATTTAATAAAAAAATCCAAGTAAGCTGATTATGATATGCATAAGCCCATGCATATCCTTAATAATCCAGCTAGTTGCCCATCCTAAATAATCATATTTTTAAATTCTGATACTATTCCATCACATCTCTAGTGATTAAAATCTTAAGTCTTAATCCCAGCCATAGCTCTGACCTAGGTCCATCCCTATCAATCATAAATCTTTGCTGATATCCACTAACCATAAACTATTTCTTATCCCCACTGATTGTAAACCTTTGCTCATCTCTATTAATTACTAAACCTTGCTCTGATGCCAAACATGTAACACTCCACCCATAAATCTAGATGACGGTGCCACACCCTATCCTAATCTAAGAGCAAAAAAGCTATAAGATACTTTATCCTTAAATAAAGATTAAGGAGATTTCTAAACTATAGCTACGCTAAACTATAACAATATTTAATAGCCTACTAAAACAACTATCTCATTTTACATAACATTTAACAAAGTCATCTCAAGGTTTCAAATATCAAATTGAGTTCAATACATATAGCTCCATAATAGAATACATCCAATTGTATATGGCTTAAAAGACATAATAAACATCCCCAGACTTAACCAAAAGTAAGGCCCTCATAGGCAACCATCTACAATCTAAAATGCTGATACAAAGGTTTTCTTATACTGATGCTGAGCTAGGATACTCCAATCTACTAAAGAAAGAAAAACATAAAACAATATAATGAGACTAAAGCCCTAGTGAGGGTGTATCCATCTAATAATGGAGAAATAAATAGCTATAATCATCATAATATTATGCACAATATACTGATAACAAGCTTCCAAACATTTGCATGTTAAACATGAATAAATCACTTAAAAGATTCTTTTGAAATATAAACAACTACTCACCACTAACCACACCATGGCAACACACTCCCACGAATGGACCAGTCCTATGGACAGCCTGCCTCAACGACAATATGGCAACACATCCCATAGGTGGACCACTCCAATGGGTGGCCTGCCTTATTTGTTTGTTAGACAATATATTCTCATAGGATTTCTTATGAGCAGCCTGCCTTTTCACCAAAAGGACAACACACTCCCACAATATCCCTATAAGCAACCTGTCTCATAACCATCAGGATAATATACTCTCATAGGTATATCATTTCTATAAGCAGCCTATCCTTACCGACATCAATAAGCCCCCACAGCACATTAACAAAAGCCCACCATGAAAGAAATTAAACCATATAAGAAATTCCTGCAAAACAAATTTAAAATCACCTAAGGTCATGCTAATAAAACCGTGTGCACAATTATTCATATCAAAGCTCAAAAACCACTCCTATTCTCATATTTGTTCACAATATGTAAGCTATATAATATTAAGAAACTATTTTGCCTTTCAAATAAACTTTTGCATATAACAAAATATACTAAAAATACCATGGATAGATGGAATTCACTCACCTTAATCGGCAATGGAACTACCTTGCTATTTAGCTCACCCCAGGACACTCTTTGAATCTTGAAAGAATTTAAAATCCTACTACCAACAAAATAGATTCCTTTTTTTCTCAACTTCAGCAACTTTCCTTCTTTCTTTCATCTTGTTTATCACTAATCTCTACTTTCTAATTATTTTCCCCTTGATATTTGACTGAGCAACCCACCTTTTCTAGCTCTTTTCCCTCCTTTGTTCTCTCTATTTAATGTAGAAACTTTGAACAGCTTAAAGAGTAACTAGTGGCCTTTATGCCTTGGGAAAGAATAGTTTAAAGGAGAAGCTTGCTAGGTGTCCATCCCATAAAAATCCACCAATTTAGGACTTGCTGAGGTATTGCTACAAGGGTTTTCGAGCTCTTTATTTCTGTTCTCAAGCTGCTAAGTCATCCCATGAAACATTATTTTAAAAGTGCCACTTAAAACATTCTGAAGGAAACTGATCTAGGATTTCAGGGTTAGATTTTGAAACTTTTTCTGACCTATGCAGCGAAAGACATGAATTAATTATATTAATTTATAGAAATACAAGAAAAACCCTAGATCTAGGATTCTATTACATGATCTAAGCATGCTATTAAATTAGAAATTAAAATATCTAAAGAAAACATGTTGATCATATCAACATAAATCTACACTAGGTCAAATCCAGGTATGTAACAGGGAGATCATATCATCCTTACCTTTGCAAGTTGAGTTTCTTAACTTGCTAATCTAGGCCTGAGGTTGTTGCTCCAAGCCACACATGCATCCGACCTCTATAGGTTGTCCACACAAGCCCTCAATCGCTAATCAGAAGTTCGATGCCCGAAAATCAGCACAGTATGCTAGTGCTGTGCTGATCCTTCTTCGACGGTCGATTTGGATCTTTCTTCTTCAAAACTTGGACTCTCCAATTTTCAGAAGTCGAGGAAGAAGACTTGTGAACCTAAGACTTCTTTCAAAAGCTCACAAATAGTGGAGGAAAAGATGTAGAGGAAAATCCTAAAAGAAGACCATCTTCTTCTTCTTTGTTCTCTCACCTAGACACCATGATTGGTGTCTTTACAATTCCCATGCCCTAAACCTTTCTCTCCCAGGTTTTCCCATGCCCAAAGTCCTCTCTCTAAGCTCTAGAATCACAAAAAAAATTAGGTCAAGAGATCCTTTAAATAGAGAGATGTAGAGCAATCCTTGTCTAGGTCAAACACCTAGTCAAGAGATCTCCAAATTGGGCTGGACTTGGGGTGCCCAACTCTTGGGAGCCCCCTCCTTTTCTATCATGGACCACAAATTTTGTGTGCACAAAACTACCTCTAAAAGCCACAAAAATTTTAGGAAAAATTTATGTGGATTGGTGGCACAAAGGAAGGAGGAGTTTTGATTGCACCAAACTCTATTTGGCACCCAACTCTATCAAATAGAGTTTGAATTCAAATCAATACTCCTATTTTGACTTGGTCCATAACCACTTGCCATGTAAGAAAGAAGGGAGTGCTCAGGGCATGCATGAAGGCCTGGGGAGAGGTATTTCCATGCACAAAATAAAGAAAAAGAGGCATGGGGGGCGTGAGGAGTCAATGGTGCAAGGAAAGGGAAGTCTTAGTCTCACTAAGTCTTCCAATTTGACTTGGTCAAACATAATCTTTTAACCAAATTAAATCAAAATTAATTTAACCCAATTAGAATAGGTCTTAATCCAACTAATAACCTAATTAAATTAGATTAAATTTAATTTAATTTTTAATCAAAATAGAGATTGGGTTGATACAAATCCTAATTGAACTAGGAATAGTTTTTTCTTACAATTGGCTCATCCAATAAACCAATTGAACTTGATCCAATCAAGTCCAAACCAAATCTAATTAAATTATATTTAATTAAACTTAATCTTAATCCTTTGGCTTAGTCAAATTAAGTTAATTAGCAATCCAATTGCTAATCGATCCTCCTGCAATACTTGCACTAGGTTAAATATCAATCGTATTAAATGTTTAATCCTAGAACGATTCTTAATCATCGATCAACCATTCGATCAAATCAAGAACTCTTATGTGCATAATCCCATAGGTTTGAACTTAAGTCGGTAGCATAGAAATAAATTTTTGTACCAATTAGAGTGACTATCTAGCAATGGTATCCAACGGCCGGATAGATTGAATGTATAGAACAGCATCCTTAGAATCCATGTAGATATAGTTTCCATATAATTCATCCCTTTGACCAAAATGCTTGTAGGACACTTCAGAGTTTAACTATCAAATCTGATTAGGTCATCCATATTGTATTTCAAAATACCAAATTCATCTTATGGATTATCCTGGCCAAGGTTTTGCTATATTGAAATACAGTGATGCATTCTTCTCTAACTCTTGAAATAGTTAATTCCATTTTGATTACTCATCAACTTTGCAAGTAGTTGACCATGCCCAGAAACCTTCCATTACTGAATTAGAAATTTAGTTAGTCTGGTACCAAAGTATAGTGAGTTGCTTGCAAGCTACTGTGATGATCTCAGGTCTAAGGAATACTTATACCTATATCCCATCAGAGCAGTTTTTGATAGCAGAATGCTTTGGAATTGGTCATGTCTAGTGATGATGTATCCTTACATTTTATTTATGTGCCATACCAGTGCCTCCACACTCCTTGGTTAAGAGGACAACCAATCTGTATGGCATACAATGACGTCCTATGCTCGATAAATGTTGTTGTCCTAATTAACATCATATCATTTGATAGTGAACTGTTTAAGGACTAATTGATAAATCCTCTCTTTATCAAAACTAAATAGTTTTAAGAACTTCATCACAATAATGAAGTTCATTAGAAAATGTAGACTTTATGATGAAAATATCAAAATATTTATTTTATTTATTAATAAATTAATTATAATATAAGGTAGCTCAACTATCAACAGACTGATGATTGGCTTTGGAATATATTTTCCAACGACTTCTACTTGTCCTAAAGCTACTCGTCATAGTATCTAATACCCATCTTCGACTTGTGGTCATCGAACTTCTTTATCCCCAAGGCTTTAGTGAAGGGGCTGGTCAGGTTCTCCTTTTCATCAATCTTTTGAAGGTTGATGTCACCTCGATTCACGATCTTCTGGATCAGATGGAAGCGACGCAGTATGTGCTTCGTCCGCTAGTGTGCCTTCAGTTTCTTTGCCTGAGCAATGGCACCGGTGCTGTATAGTAGAGCAAGACCAGACCATTAAGGAAGGATGCTACTCCAAACTCGATGATAAATTTTCTCGGTTAGACAACTTCCTTCGTGGCATTTGATGCTACGATGTACTCTACTTCACAAACAGAATCTACCATAATATGCTGCTTGAAACTCTTCCAGCAGATGGCTCCACTATTTAGGATAAAGATATAATCCGACATGCTTCTACTATCATCATGGTTAGATTGAAAGCTAAAGTCAGTAAATCCTACAAGTTTTAGATCTAATTCGCCATAAATCAACCATTGATCCTTAGTATTTTTTAAATGCTTAAGTATGACTTTAACCATTTTCCAGTAGTTCTCTTTTGGATTAGATTGGTATCTACTCACTACTCCCAATGAGTATGCCACATCTAGTCTCATACATGTCATGGCATGCAAGATAGATCCCACTGTTGAAGCATATGGGATCCTACTCATACGCTTTCTTTTTTCAAGAGTTATTGGACAATCCTTCTTAGAGAGAAAAATTTCATTATCTATCAAAAGATAGTCCTTTTTGGAATTATCCATGCTGAACCTTTTTAGCATAATTTCTATGTACGTGGACTGGGATAACCCAAGCATCCTCTTAGATCTATCCCTATAAATCTTTATTCCTAAAATGTAGGATGCTTCACCCAAGTCCTTCATGGAGAACTAAGATGACAACCAAACTTTTATTCCTTGCAGTGTGGGGATGTCATTCCCAATTAAGAGAATATCATCCATATATAAGATAAGAAATACCACTGCTAGACCATTTATCCATTTGCAAATATAGGGCTCTTCTTCATTCTTAACGAAGCCATACGTTTTGATCATCTTATCAAAATGCATGTTCTAACTCCAAGATGCTTGCTTCAATCCATAAATGAATCTCTGAAGCTTGCACATCTTGGACTTATCTATGGATGTGAATCCTTCAGGTTGTATTATCTACACCTTTTAGATCAGCTCTCCATTCAAAAAAGCTGTCTTCACATCCATCACCAGATCTCATAATCCAGATGGGCAATTATCGCAAGTATTATTCGAATAGATATGAGCATTGCCATAGGAAAGAATGTCTTGTTATAGTCAATACCATAATGTTGACGATATTCCTTAGCAACCAGATGGGCTTTATAGATCTTCAGCCTCTCGTCTATGCTCCTCTTTCTTTTGAAGACCCATTTATATCCAATGGGTTTAATCTCTTCAAGTGGATCAACTAATGTCCACACATCATTGACCTTCATGAACTCCATCTCGAATTTTATGGCCTTAAGCTATTTCTCGAAATTAGGTCTCTGCATTGCATCCATATAAGTGATCGGATCCTCATCATTCTCATCGAGTTCGATGGATCACCATCTCGGACCAAGAAACCATAGCATCTATCTAGCTAACGCGGTGCTCTACCAGATCGCCTTAATGGTGTAGGTACATTGAGCTCTGGATTTGATCAAATCAAATTTGATTCAGGTTTAGCTATAAATGTTGATCTTTCTACCTGTTGAACTTCATCAAGTTCAACCTTAGAGGAAATAGTTCCTTCATCAAAGAACTTCTTTTCTAAAAAAATTATTTTAAGGCTGACAAATACATTTTATTCATCAGCATGGTAGAAAATATATTCCTTGATCTCTTTTGGGTACCCTATGAATGTTCACTTGTCAGACCTAGTCCAAGTTTATCTATAATTAATCATTTCACATAAGCCGGGCACCCCCAGACCCTAAGGTGTGAGAGTGCTGGCTTACACTCTATCCATATCTCACATGGAGTTTGAAATACAAATTTACTTGGAACCCTATTTAACATATAGCAAGCTGATTCAAGTGCATATCTCTAGAAGAATATCGGCAAGCTGGCAAAATCCATCATGGATCGGACCATGTCTAATAGAGTCTGATTCCTCCTTTCAGACACATCATTATGTTGTGGTATTCCTGGAGGAGTCCATTAGGAGAGAATCTCATTCTCTCCTTGATATGTGAGAAACTCACTAGAAAGGTATTCTCCTTCTCGGTCAGACTGAAGAGTTTTAATACTCTTTCTAGTTTATTTTTCTGCTTCACTTCGAAATTGTTTGAACATTTTAAATGAATCCAACTTATATTTCATCATATAGACATATCCATACCTAGATAGATCATCTATGAAAGTGATGAAGTAGAGATATCCATTTCTAGTACTAGTACTCATAAGTCCACATACATCAATATGTACTAGACCAAGAGCTTAGTGGCTCTCTCATTTTTTTTCAGTAAAAGATGACTTGGTCATTTTTCCAAGAAGACAAGATTCATAGGTTGGAAGTGATTCAAAATCACTGACTTTGAGAATTTCCTCTTGAGTCAACCTATTTATCCTATTCTTATTGATGTGATCTAGCCAACAGTGCAATAAGTAGATATCAGACACACTATCTAATCTAGGATACTTGCTAGTGGAGTAGACTACATTAATAGGTTGTGATAACATGTATACACTATTGTTGGGAATAAATTTTGCTCCCATCAAAGTCCAGTCTGATGCATAGCCTGATGTGACTGGTAATCGCAGAAGAGCTTCAATCGTGAATTCTTTTCCTTTCGAGCCTCTCCAAGCAGTCGAACCCCTTTCCAGTCTCTCCAGCAGTCGAACCCCTTCCAGCAGTCGAACCCCTTCCAAACCTCTCTAGTAGCCGAACCCCTTCCAAGCCTCTCCTAGCAGCTGAACTCCTTCCGGACCTCTCCAGAAGTCGAACCCCTTCCGAGCCTCTCCAAGTAGCTAAACCCTTTTGGACCTCTCTAGCAGCCAAACTCCTTCTGGACCTCTCTAGCAGTCGACCCCTTTCGGACCTCCCAACAGCTGAACCCTTCCAAGCCTCTTCCAGCAGTTGAACTCCTTTCAGACCTCTCGAGCAATCGAACCCCTTCCACGCCTCTCCAAGCAACCAAACTTCTTTCGGACCTCTCCAGCAATCAAACTTCTTTCGAACCTCTCTAACAGCCGAACCCCTTTCGAGCCTCTCTAGCAGCCAAACTCCTTCGAAACCTCTCCAGCAACCGAACCCCTTTCGAGCCTCTCCAACAGCCAAACTCCTTCCGAGCCCCTCCAAGCAGCCAAACTTCTTTCGAACTTCGCCTTCAGTCGGATCCCTCTATTGGATAAATTTTTTTTCAGGTCTTTCCTTCCACGAATCTACATGCAGATTCCCTC
This sequence comes from Cocos nucifera, assembly GCA_006176705.1. Lineage (NCBI taxonomy): Eukaryota > Viridiplantae > Streptophyta > Magnoliopsida > Arecales > Arecaceae > Cocos > Cocos nucifera. Next base: position 229,135 of record QRFJ01000803.1, on the reverse strand, counting down.
AGTAGACCTACTTTCGATCCCCCCAGCGGATCCACATTCGAACATCATTGGTGGACTTCTTTCAAATATTTCTCTAGTCGTAGGACTTCCAAACCCCTCCCGATTGAACTTGCGATAGTCGCCCAAAAAGGTCTCCCCTTGAATCCGGCTCCATACACAACACGAATCAACTCACACACAGACTGCCCTAGAGGAGGTCGAATTCCTCTGGGATTGATAAAAATTGAAGTTCTTCACCAATCGATGTCTACTCCATCCAAACTCCAACTATTAAATCTCAACAGATTGGCAAGTCATGATAATAGATACCACTTTCGATTGGCAAGTCATGACAACAGACACCATCCTCCATAACAAACTTTGTATAGCCTAAGCAACCCACTACCAAACAGTTATGGCTTTCGCTATCAATTTGTTACAGGCTCCGTCTATAAAAGGGACCCTCCAGATATGTTTTCTCTAGACTCTCTTTTTTTTTCCAAAACTCTATAACTTTCTTGACTGTGCATGCCATTTTTGTTGGTCGAAAGAGCTGACTTTATCATCGGAGGGTCTTGCTAGAGCCACCTCCTCAGGCTTTGGGCGAGACTCATTTTGTAGGTCACCAGCGGTGACCTTGTCTTCTCCGACTCCAGCACTTCTTTGGTGATGATCAGATTTTGCACCAACAGGATTGGCGTTAGAGGAAGGGCCCTCTGCCTTTTGGGATTTCCTTATTCTCAAAGGAGTGCTCAGCAGAGGCCTCTACTTCTCCTCCAAAGTCATCCTTCCCGAAAAAGATGTCTTTCCAAAAAGCTTCTATCCGATGGTCGACGACCTCCGTGGCTAGATCCCATCCAAATCTGCCCACCCCTATTTCATCTCGGCAACTCAAGCTCCACCTACTATAATGGTGGATGTAGAGCAGTTCAACCTACTAGTCCAGTAGGTTTGCGGCCTCATGAAAGCAGTGTAGGCCATGCAGCAGCAACAGCCTTCGATGTCAATTTGATCGAAGTAGACTTCTCCGAAGACCTATGATCCGATCTAGGGATGGTCAACTCAGGCTAGCTGACCAACGACCTTCGAAAAGGGAAAGCAGAGAGCCAAAAGCCCCTGCTCAGATCATGACTTTACCCTTGGAGGGACTTTGCCCCTATTCAGCTAAAAAACCTTGGAGATCCATGATCGAGAGGATCTCCTAGATCAGAAACTACAAAAGATGAACCGACGGATCGAGGAACTCTACCATGCACCCCCTCCCACGGTAACGATATATGTATCGATCCTCCTTTCTCTCACTGCATCATGCAAAAATCGATTTCGCCAAACTTCAAGCTCCCTCAATTCGAGAGCTATGATGGGACTACCAATCCAGTCAACCATCTGGAGGCCTTCTGAACGATGATGCTACTCCATGACACATCAAACACAATCCTATGTCGGGCTTTCCCATCTACCTTGAAAGGAGCAGCTAGAAATTGGTATTCGACCCTTAAGCCGGGCACCATCTTTTTCTTTGATCAAATGAGCCATCAGTTTGTGGCTTATGTTGTCAGCAGCTGACGTCCTAGGCGAGGTTCAGAATCCCTTATCAACATCAGGCAGCAAGAGGGAGAATCCATCCGAGCTTATGTCAATCGCTTTAATGCTGCTGTGGTGGAGGTCCGAAAGCTACACTAATCTATTACGATGGCCGCACTTAAGGGTAGCCTTTAGAAGAATAATCTATTATTCTCCCTCAAAAAAAAGTACCCTAGAGATTTTGCCGATATGCTGGCTTGGGCTGAAGGGTATGCCCAAGCAGAAGAGACCTTCAAGGCCAAGGACAACGAAGCCATTAGAGAACAACGAATGGGTGAGCCGGGTAGGCCCGCTGAGGAAGAAAACTCGAGTGAAGCTTGGTCGCACTCTCGAACTCCTCCTGAGCATAAGCGAGCCCGAACTCCTCCCCGAGCTCGAAAGTAAGGAAGTTCTGATAGAAGGGCACGATGGGGTTCCCCCCTCCGAAAGTTCCACAACTATGCCCTCCTCAATACTCCAAAAATACAAGTACTGATGGAGATCAAGGAACAACCGCCTGGATCGAAGAGGATGCGCTCTCACCCCGATAAGCATAATCCTAACAAGTACTATCTCTATCATCATGACCATGGTCACGATACAGAATAATGTATCCAGCTCCAAGATGAGATCGAGGAGCTCATCAGGTGAGGTAGGCTTGGTCGATTCCTATGATGTCAACTTAAAGGGCAGGAAGATCGGCCAAGGGCACTGCTGTAATCAAAACTACCAAGGAAGGAGCAGTAGGTAGATCGGCCATCCCTCGACATCATCAACACCATCTCTAGGAGACTTCGACGAGGGGAGGCTAGCAGATCAGCAGAGCTCGGGAAGAGATGGAGAATTGGGGAGACCATTGATTTCATCAACGAGGATGCCCAAGGAGTCCAGTTTCTGCACAATGACGTGGTTGTAATCTCTTTAAACATTGTTGACTATGATGTGCGCCGCATTTTGGTAGATAATGAAAGCTTTGCTGATATTTTATTTTACGATGCTTTCTCAAAAATATCTTTACCTAATAATCACTTGGAACCTATGAACCTTCCATTGGTAGGCTTCACTAGCGATGTCGTGCTAGTTGAGGGCATAATAACTCTAACTGTGGCTGCAGGACAATGCCCAAAGCTGGCTAAAGTGTAGGTCAATTTTCTAGTCATAAAATTCCCATCTACCTACAATGCCATTCATGGTCGACCTAGTTTGAACGCACTTCGAGCTATGATCTCAACTTATTACTTAAAGGTGAAGTTCTCGATGAGCTATGGAATTGGAGAGATCAGAGGAGACCAGGCCTTAGTAAGGCACTATTACTCCATCGCCTTACAGAAAAATACCCAACCCGACCTTTGCCATGTTGATGGACTGGATGTCCACGACGATCTTACAGAGGAGTGGGGAGAGCCTATGGAAGACCTCATTTCCATCCCATTAAATGATGGGAATGCGGAGCACACTATGTAGATTGGCTCCAATTTGGGGGATGAAGTCCAAGAGCAACTCATTGCCTTTCTTCAGAGAAATGCGGATGTCTTCGCCTGGGTCCCAACGGATATGCCGAGGATTGATGCCGAGGTCATGGAACATTGGCTAGCCACTAATCCCAGATGTCGACTAGTAAAAAAGAAGATGCATAGCCACGCTCCAAAGAGGCAGAAAGCAATTGCAGAAGAAGTTGACAAGCTTCTCAATGTCGAATTCATCCAAAAAGTTAACTACCTGAGCTGGGTCTCAAATATAGTGCTCATTAAAATGGCAGACGTCAAGTGGAGGATGTGTATAGACTTCAAAAAGCTGAACAAAACTTACCCAAAAGATAGCTAACCCCTGCCCATGACTGATCAACTGATGGATGCAACCTCGGGCCACAAGCTCCTCACCTTCATGGATGCCTTTTTCGACTACAACCAAATTCAAATGACACTAGAGAATGAGGAGAAAATTGCTTTTGTTACTGATCATGGTCTTTATTGTTATAGGATTATGCCTTTTAAACTTAAGAATGCAGGGGCAACATACTAGTGCATGGTCAACAAAATCTTCAAGGAGTAGATTGGTCGAAACATGAAAATGTATGTGGACGACATGCTCATCAAGAGCTGAGCCTCAACAAATCACATTGCCAACCTCGAAGAGATCTTTAGCGCACTAAAGAAGTACAAGATAAAGCTGAACCCAATCAAGTGCGCCTTCGATGTGACTTCAAAAAAGCTTTTAAGATTCATGGTATCGAGGTGCAGGATTGAAGCAAATCTAGAGAAAATTTGGGCTATTCAGGAGATGACTGCTCCAAAAATAATTAAAGAAGTTCAACATCTGACTGAAAAAATGACGTCCCTAAATCACTTCATCTTGAGATCGGCCAAGCGATGCATGCCCTTCTTTCAAGTTCTCAAGCAGCCAAGAACTTCTGCTGGATGATGGAATGCCAACGGGCATTCGAGGAGCTTAAAAACTACCTCGGCTTACCCCTACTGCTGGCAAAGCCTGAGCCCGAAGAAAAATTATTCTTGTACCTAACAGTCTTCCCGACAGCCCTAGCAGCGATCCTAGTCAAGGAGGAAGCAAAAGTACAACGATCGATCTACTACATAAGTCGGATCCTGAGGGATGCAGAGATCAAGTACTCTAAATTAGAAAAATTAACTTACTCTCATCTAATTGCTATCAGAAGACTTCGACCTTACTTTTAGGGGCACACCATAACTGTCCTCATGGATCAACCAATTAAAGCAGTCCTTCACTGAGCATATGCCTCCGAAAGAATCGCAAAATGGGCAATCGAGCTCATAGAATTTGACATCAATTATCGACCCCGACCATCGATCAAGGCCCAGATATTAGCAGATTTTGTAGTAGAATGTACCATTCTAGATGAAGCCAAACTTGAACAAAATAAAACCAGCATTCTGTGGTTACAGTCGAGCCCCCCAAAAAAGAGTGCCGACCTTTTCGAAGGTTTATGGGCCCTATACGTGGATGGTTCATCCAACACTACTGGAGCAGGCGTAGGGTTGGTCTTGGTTAACCTCGAGGGAGTCATCATCAAATATGCACTATGTTTCGAGTTCCCTGCAACTAATAATGAGGCCGAATATGAAGCTCTGATTGCTGGGTTAAAGATAGCAAAAAAGTTAGAGGCAGACCTGCTCCAAGTTTTCAGTGATTTCTAACTGATGGTCAAACAAGTTAGTGGCAGCTATGAAGCCCGGGAGGAAAGCATGATGAAGTATTTTGAGAAAGTAAAGAACTTGGCTTCGACCTTCAACAGTTTTAACATCCAATGGATTCTAAGGGTGGCAAATATGAGAGCCAACCTTCTCTCTAAATTGGCCACTTTGGCTCCAATCGAACTACCCAAGAAAGTATTTTTTTTAAAATTCTAAAGTGCCCAAGCATGGAGGAGTCGTAGCCTATTCTACAAGTTGAGCACGAGTCGAGCTGGATCGATCCGCTAGTTGTCTACCTCAAGGATGGAGCTGTATAAAAGGTCATATTCTCTACCGCTCTTGAGATGTCTCCGACCTTTAGAGGCTGACTTCGCATTATGAAAAGTACATGAGGGGATTTGCGGAAGTCATATAGGAGCCAGATCCCTATTGCAAAGGCTACTTCGAAAGGGGTACTATTGGACGACTTGTACCACGACTCTATAGAGTATGTCAAGAAATATGACCGCTGTCAGAGAAATGCAAACATATAAAGATAGCTAGCCTCCGAGCTTATCCCACTAAGCGCATCCTGATCATTCACGCAGTGGGGAATGGATATACTTGGCCCATTTTCAATGGCATCCGGACAATAGAAGTTCCTCCTGGTTGCGATCGACTACTTTACCAAATGAATTGAGGTCGAACCATTAGCAAAAATTACTGAGGCCAAGGTACAGGACTTCTTCTAAAAGTCAATCATCTATCATTTTGGTCTGCCTCGAACTCTCATAATAGATAATAGGAGAGTTTGCTAGAACGAGGTTCACTGAATTCTGCGAAGATCTAAACATCTCCCATCACTTCACGTCAGTGGCCCATCTATAAGCAAATGGTGAAGCGGAGGTGACCAACAAAATTTTACTATAGGGCATCAAAGAAAGGCTTGAAAAAGTAAGGAAGACTTTGGCGGACAAACTCTATCACGTCCTCTAGGCGTACCGAACTACTCAAAGGCTACCAACTAGGAAAACACCATTCGCCTTGGCCTTTGGAATAGAGGCAGTCATCCCAATCGAGCTTACACTTTCATCAATATGGGCCATGGCCTTCAATGAGCAGTGCAACTCACAAGACCTCAGAGACAACCTCGATTTACTGAAGGAAAAAAGGGAAAAAACTTAAGTTTGGATGGCAGCCTACGGACGAAGAATAGCCAAATATTATAATTTCAAAGTAAAAAGCAAAGCATTCAAGGTGGGGGACTTGGTGCTCCGACGAGCATCTATTTCGCAACCTCAAAATCAAGAAAAACTCATCCAAAATTGGAAAGGTCCATATATGGTAGAGGAGGTTGTCCGGCCCAAAACTTATCGTTTGAAGGAGCTCGGAGGAACAATACTCCCACGACCTTGAAATTCAAAAAATCTAAGAACGTACTACCAGTAACTTTTCTTCAATAAAATTTTTTTATTTTTATTACTTCCTGGCTCAAAAAATGTGTGATGACAAATAACTCTCTAAAGCAACCTAAAGTAGCTCGTTAGGAATAGAAGGAGAACCTTGTCCTAACATGAGCAAAGTCGAAGGCCTCGTTTAATTAAGACGAGATGAGGAGAGAGGCCCTACCAACGGCCCTAATATGCCCCTACAATCTGATAAGAATAGGAGGAGAACCTCATCCTAGCATGAGCAAAGTCAAAGGTCTTATTAAATTAAGACGAGATGAGGAGAGAGGCCCTACCAACGGTCCTAACATGCCCCTACAACCTATTAGAAATAGTAGGAGAACCTCATCCTAGCATGAGCAAAGTCAAAGGCCTCATTAAATTAAGATGAGATGAGGGGAGAGGCCCTACCAACGATCCTAATGTGCCCCTACAGCCCATTAGGAATAGAAGAAAAACCTCATCCTAGCATGAGCAAAGTCGAAGGCCTCGTTAAACAAAGACGAGATGGGAAGAAAGGTCCTACCAACGGCCCTAACATGCCCCACAAGCCACGTTATGAATAGAAGTAAAACCTTATCCTAACAGGAGTGAAAGCCAAGACCTCATTGACCAAAGATGAGGGAAAAGGAAAAGTCGGCAAAAAATTCTTATACATGTTCTTTCTATGACAACCTGACTACGTCAAATACGAAAAGAAGGATCCTATCTCGATTCGCAGAAGAGATCCCAGCTCGGCATCCACAACAAGCATTTCATGAGAAGGTAATGCAAAGAAAAATGGAGTGAAGAAAGTAAAGCCACGAGCTAGACCTAAATTTGTGCGAAACAAAAATAATGAAAAGGTACCATTTTATTACAAAAGTAAGTTCATTACACGCAAAATATAGGTCAACGAGACCAATTACACCAACAAAAAGAGAAAGAGAAAGGTCGCCAAAATCCTAAGAAGGATTGGACTCCTTAGACTTCGGACTGGTGGCCATTACCAAAGATTCCTTAAGACGATCGACCTCATCCTCGAGCTCCCTCCGCCTCATCATATTATCATGAAACATTCTATTAGCTCGACGGTAGTTCTCTTCTGACTCCTGCAGCCTCCTCCTTAGGACCACGGACTCGGCCTCTGCATTCTTGGTAACTTGACTCTCATAAGCCAGTTCGAGCTTCAGCCATTGCACCTCGACCTTTTCCACATCGATCGACTCCCTGAGTTCACCGATGGTCCTCTTAAAAGAGGCAACGTCCTCAGCCTCCTTGCTTGTACCAGCTCGAAAGCCATCATCGAGTTGTCGCTAGAGCCGGGCTACTTTGTTGTTGGAGGCACGAAGCTTTTATTCTAACGTGGACATCCTACTACTCTAACCCAGTCGGTAAGTCTCATATGTGAACTCAGCATCGTACAATTGCTTTTGAAGTACAGAGAACCTCGTCGACCAGTCCTACTCAAACCGTGTCTTATCAAAGGACCACGGCGAGCTTCTCTCCAGAAGTTGAACTTTCTCATTCGCTGTCTTGAGTTGAGTCTCGAGGGAGTCGATCTTCGCCGTCAATGCCTAGGATTTATCGCTCGCACTCTTCCAAAGTTTGGCAAGCTCCCTCTCGAAGCTTCCTTTCCGAATTATGAAGCTAGCGGCGTCTTTCATGTGCAAGTTTCGGAGGCAAGTAACCTCTTTGGTTGCCTCCGAAACATTCTTCCATGAAGCTCGAAGGTCATCCTCTGCTTCTTTAACTTCTTCTTCAGCTGATGGACTTCCTTCTTCAGGCTTTTTATTAAGGGTTTCAGGAGAACCCCCTAAGGTAGTGGGCCAATGTCGATGGGAGACTACATTCAAGGTATGAAAAACACTCAAAGGTATGGACAAAAAAAAAATCCACTTTCATTTAATCAAAAATTTTAAGTACAAAGCAAAAAAGGGTCGAAAAAGCAAAATGTACAACTACTCGAGGATTTCAACCTCAGGAGGGGCGACGGAAGATAGAACTAGAGTGCTCTCTGCTACCTCGAGTGCCCAAACTGGCTTGGGAACTTCTATGGCAGACTCGGATGGACCATATGCAGGCTCGACGAAGGGATGATCGACTGCAGCATCTGATGGTCTCGCATTTGCCTCATCTTCCTCCTCCTCTAGAAAGTCGAGATCAAGTTTGGGGAACCTCCAAGCCATCCTGCCTTTGTAGAGCTCAAAATCCTTGATGAATGCCTCCTAGCCAAGTTCGACGTTTAGGTTCCTTATCTCGAAAGAAGCCTTGAACTCTTACACAATCTGAGTCATCACCTCCGAGACTGACTTCGCCATTCGAGCCTCCAGTTTAGTGACCTTATTCTCTGCTTCCTTCCTCCTCTCCTCCTCTAGGACCAGTGTGGCCTTGAGTCCGGCCAAGACAAACTCCTCCTTCTGAAGCACCCCCTAGAGACTCCCGATGTCTGCCTCCTTCTCCTCTGTAGAATGCTCGACCTCGGCATCCCTCTCTTGAAGATGGTAGATCTCGGCTCGAAGGCCCTCTTGGGTCCTCTGTGCTTCCGCCTCCTGATGGCACACCCTCTTAATATAGGTGAGCATCTGGTGATCCGACTGCAGCAAATGATTGATGTTAAAAAAATAAAAAAATGGGAGAAGAAAAGAGAGGAGTAGAAAGGTTGAGCGATGGAACAGTTACCTTGAGGATGGTTCCATGAGAACTCCAAGCGAGCTGCAGTGGGTCAAGGTCGGCCATGTGGTCCACCACCTCCGACATGGCAAAGCTATCAGTTAGATCTCAAACGATCTCTAAGTTGTCAAAGGGATCCTCCCCTTATTTGTCGTTGTCGCCATCCGCCCCACTAAGGCGAGCCTTGCGGGATGTCCTAGTGATAGCTCTCTTCTTCTTCCTTCCTTTTCCTACCTCTCCCTCGGCAAGGGGCTCTGAAGCCTGATCCCCGCTGGAAGGACCCAAAGGCATGGAAGGCACGGAGCCCACGCCAGTGGTGCTGACCTCGACAACTAAGGCAACTTCGGCACTGGCGATGACCTCAAGCGCAATGGTAGTGGAGGTGGAGACTGTGGAGCTGGAATTGCCGACCTTTATCCTCTTTGAGCTATCGCTTGATGCTTTCCTGTTCCTCTTCTTGGTATAAAGCCCTTTGGTAAGCATTTCGGTGGCTTAGGTATCCATTTCTACAATAGAAAAAAAAGTGCAGTCAGTGGCAATACATGTGCAAAACCATGTGAATTCGAAAAGCAAAAGGTGTACCAGCAGGATCAAGAGGACTCAGACCAAGGTTGAATAAGGTCTATTCTTTCAGGAGGATGGGAAGGAGAGGAGTTTGGTATGCTTTGAGTTTATTGGAGGAATCAAGGTCGGCTCCATCTAAGCTAGGAGCTCGGCGAACTGACTCCCTAATATAATCCCAAGTAGGGAGATCTAAGAGCAGGGTCGGACAATACATAAAAAAGTACTTTTTCTTTCAGTTATGAATGAAAGATGGGGCACCTTTCAATAATCCCTTCTTGCTGAACTGGAGGAAAAGTACCACCAGTCCTTCACAGAATGATGGTGCTTGAAGGTGTAGAAATTTCTAAAGACCAAAATGGTCAGCTAGACCTTAGCCAGTTGACAGAGGGAAAGAAAACCAACGACGAACCGAAAGGAGTTCGGCATGATAGATGCGAAAGAGATGTTTAAAAATTGGAAGAGGGCAACTACAAAAGAGGGCAAAGGAAGCCTAAGCTCGACACACAAAGCTTCTAAGTACAAATAAAATCGACCAGTCGGAGGAGAGCTGACTCGATCATCAGAGCTAGGAAGTTCAAGATCGTATTCTTGAGGGATTCCATATTGGATTTAGATCAGAGAAAGATCGTCCGAAGTAAGAACAGATCGGATGGTGTCTGGAATGAATGATGAGTGGGACATGTTCCTAGGATCAACCTCGGCCTGGGATGCGGGTTCAAGGAAGGTCGGTCTAGGTGAGCCCTAAGAACTGATGGAGTTGGAGGTTTTGGAAGACATCCAAATCAAAATAAAATTCCAAGAAAATCCCCAAAAAATAAGAAAAAATGCAAGGCAAATGTTGCAGCCAAAAAATTAGGAGAGTAAGAAGCTAGAAAGAAAAAGCACAAATAACCTAAGAGAAGGGATAGAAAACTGACCTAGGTTGTCTGGAGAGAAAGAAAGGGCAATGGATGCGATGAGAACTAGCCGAAAGGGTATCCGGAGCTCAAAAAGGTGAGGAAGGAAGCTAGGACCCTTGGGAAGAAGACAAATAGGGATCGAAGGAAGGAGAAGACTGGCAAGAATGGCTTTCGGAGGAGAGGAGAAGGCCTTAAATAGTTGGAGGTAACCCAAGGCAGTTATGATTGCGGATCAACTTCGGCCGGTCAGTGTGCGCCGTGTGTCCCACTCATCATGGCAAAGGAGTGGTGATGGGCAGAGTCTTTATGGCGCCATACCTGGGGCAAGGTTCTGGCGGGAGATTCGAAGGACCGTCCTTTCGAACTTACTTCAGACCTAGAAAGCTTCAGTGCCAGCACAGTAAACACCAAAATATTTTAGCCTGACAAACGTGGGAACCGAAGATCGAACTTCAGCAATTGCTTTTTTCCTCCCTTTCTTTGAATTTCGAACTCAAGAGTAGGAGAACTATTGTTGGGGATAAATCCCGCTCCCATTAAAGTCCAGTCTGATGCTTAGCCTGATGTGATTGATAATCATAGAAGAGCTTCAATTATGAATTCTTTTCCTTTTGGGCCTCTCCAACCAGCCGAACCCCTTTCGAACCTCTCTAGTAGCCAAATCCCTTTCGGACCTCTCCAACAGCCGAACCCCTTCCGAGCCTCTCCCAGCAGTCGAACTCCTTCCGGACCTCTCCAGTAGTCAAACCCCTTCTGAGCCTCTCCAAGCAGTCGAACTCCTTTTAGATCTCTCCAACAGCCAAACTCCTTTCGGACCTCTCCAGCAACCAAACCCTTTCGAGCCTCTCCAGCAGCCAAACCCCTTCCGAGCCTCTCCAGCAGTCAAACCCCTTTCGAGCCTCTCCCAACATCCGAACTCCTTTCGGACCTCTCCAGTAGCCAAACTCCTTCCGAGCCTCTCTAAGCAATCGACCTCCTTCTAGACCTCTCCAGCAGCTGAACACCTTTTGAGCCTCACCAGTAGTCAAATCCCTTCCAGACCTCTCCAGCAGTCGAACCCCTTCCAAGTCTCTCCAAGCTGCCGAACTCCTTCCGAACCTATCTAGCAACCGAATCCCTTCCAAGCCTCTCCAACAGCCGAACCCCTTTCAGGCCTCTCCAAGCAGTCAAACTTCTTTCGATCTTTGCCTTCAGTCGGATCCCTCCATCGGACAAATTTTCTTTCAAATCTTTGACCCCACGAATCTACATACCGATTCCTCCAGCAGACCTACTTCCGGATCCCCCTAGTGAATCCACGTTCAGACATCTCTGGCGGACTTCTTTCAAAGATTCCTCCAGTCGCAGGACTCCCGACTCCCTCCTGGTCAAACTTTTGACAGTCGCCCAAAAAGGTCTTCCCTCGAATTTGGCACCATACATAGCATGAATCAACTCACACACAGACTGCCTAGAGGAGTCTAAACTCCTCTGGGATTGATATAACTCGAAGTTCTTCACCAACCAACATCTACTCCATCCGAACTACAACTATTAAATCTCAATAGATTGGCAAGTCACGACAACGGACACCACTTTCGACTAGCAAGTCATGATAATAGACACCATCCTCTATAACAAACTTCTCATGGCCCGAGCGGCCCACTACCAGACGGTTATGGCTATCACTATTAGTTTGTTACAGGCTCCATCTATAAAAGGGATCCTCCAGATATGTTTTCTCTAAACTCTCTTCTTCTTCTCGAAACTCTATAACTTTCTTGACTATGCACTCCATTCCTATTAGTCGAAAGAGCTGACTTGATCATCGGAGGGTCTTATCGGAGCCACCCCCCAAGCTCTATGCGAGTCTTATTTTACAGGTCACCAGCGGTGACCTCATCTTCTTTGACTCTAGTACTTCCCTGGCGATGATCAAATTTTGACCAACAACTATTATTCAAATATCCAGAAAATATAATAATACCATTCACAATGACATTATAAAATTCTTTCTTTATTGAAATCTCATAATTGTCTTTAGCTAAAAGGCATATAGAAATGATATTCAAAAAAAAACTAGGATAAAAATGATAATTATTAAGAATAATAGTATGAGACTCAAATACAAGCTGTAAGATTCCAATGCTAGAACTAGAACTGATCTTCCATCTCCAACATTCAGAACCTTTTGCCTTGCTCGAATCTCCTACTGATCTACAACCCCTGCAATGAATTGCAAATATGATAAGGGCTATCAGTATCCAATACCTAGTCAGTAATATCATAGATAGAAAAATTACAAGTAATTATCATAAAAATACCTTGCCCAGCAACAGCTTGCTTTTTTCTTTGCCTGTTTGGGCCCAAGAAAGCAATATACTGAGGATAGTTCCTCTTCCAATACCCCTGCTTCTTGCAAAAGAAGCATTCAGTTTGACTCTTATCAGGCTTTATCTTTTTGGTCTGGCTTTGCACAAATGTCCCAGCCTGAACTTGCACCTTCTTAGGCTTCTTCTTCTTGTTCTTCTTCTCTTTCTTAAAGGATCGAGAACCAAAAGATGAGCCTCTCACTAAGTTCATCGACTCCTTGTGGAGCTGGTGATCCTTCTCAAAGTTTTGAAGTAATCCCAAAAAACCATAGTAGTTAATTTCAGGCTTTATCTTTCTATAGTGAGTGAGGAATGGGAGATAAGACTTGGGCAGTGAGTTCGGTATTGCATCTTTTCCTAGCTGCTCATGCAAGAAAAAATCGAGCTTGCTCAAATGCTCCATCAACTCAATCATGTACAGTACATGATCAGTGACTGAAGCTCTATCCCCATCCTGGCATTGAAGATAGCACAACTAGTCTTGTGCCTCTTAATAATTATCATAAATGCACCAATAAAAATAATAATTTATTAATTTATTTATTTTTATTTTAAGAATTAAATACTTTTATTTATTATTTTTAAAAAATATATTCATCAATAAAAAGAGCTCATTTTTTTGGTTGCAATAAAATAAGTTTGGAGCAAATCGAAGTTAAAACAGATCCAATATGGACTTTCAAAGAAAAAATAAAAAAATAAAAAAATGGCTTAGCCAGCTCTGCAGCTTAGTCGGCATGCATTCTCCAGCCGGCATGTCCAAACGCACTTAGCCAAGCTGACCTAGCTGTCCAAGCCGGCGCGTCACAAGCCAGCCCGCATATCCGAAGCCAATCTAAAGCCACTGACATCAACTTCATCATGGCTCATAGTAGACCCTTAAGTGAGGGCATTCTAGTAATTTTACAGGCCAGCCACATGCTAATTCACTGCAGTTTGCGATGCACCCAGTCCACCATGGTCCATATGAATAGTAATGCATGATCCGATGGCTGTGGTTGCTATCGGTGAAGATCCAATAGCTAGGGTGGTTTCTAGTTTTGAATCGATTTACCAAGTCCCTTACAGCACCGTCCGATGGTCTGATTTCTCCCAAGCGATGATTCGATGGTTGATAATGCTTCTGATGGCTATCAAGGCATCTAAAGCTCCATCCAATAGCCAAAATCTCATCATCACGCTTGATCCAATGGCCAGAACTAAATCCGACCTGATCTGGGCTATTACACATCCATTTTTGGAGATTTTGGGACCATTGGATCTAGATCTTATGGCTAGACTTCACTAGAAGAGTAGAATTCGATCCAGAAGCTATTTTAATATGATCTTTACTAGGATTTTACTATTTTTGCTGATCAAACTCCTCTATAGTCTCATATTGCCTACAAAAAATATCTCTAGCCCTCTAACACTTATAAATAAGACCCCAGGCTATCAAATTAAGGTATCTTCGATCAAGGAAAAGCTATGATCTAGGGTGGGAGCCATGCTTGGGTTAGAGACTGCTTCAAGGCAATGGGTACTATGAAGAAGAGCTATCTCCTATGCCATCTTCACGCCGATGCAGATCCAAGATCAAGATCAACTGCTTTTAATTTTTTTTTTAAATTTTATGTAATTAAATTCTAAAATTTTAATTAATGCAATATTCTTTTATGCACTTTAAATTTCAGCTTTTTATTTTTAATTATAATTTAATTTTTTTACTTTAATTATTACTCTTTATTTTATTGCAAGTAGATGCTAAGATCTAACTAGTAGATCTTAGTACCAAGTTTAATTTTCTGCATTGTTCAATTTTTATTTTTTATTTTTTTATTTTTTAACTTTGATTTTTTTTAAAACTTTTTTTTATAAAAATCAAAGATTTCAAAATTAAAATACTGCCTTCTATATGGATTCGACCCGACTCACTACGTTCTACCTATTTTAAATTAATTTAAGAAGTCAGAATTAAATTGATAAACATGGTGTCTTAATGACAATATTGTGCTCTTATCAAGTTTTTGGCATCATTACCGAAGATGGCATGAGTATTAAAAAAATTAATTTCTTTGATTTTCTTATAAAAATTATAAATAAAATTTTTGATCCTTTTAATTTTTTATAAATATTGCTTACTAACTTTTTTTTATTTCTTTTGCAAAAAAAATAGAAAAAAAGAAGAAGAGAAGAAAAAGAACAAATAAGTTAGGGCAAGGAGGAAAGCTTCCAAGTTTTGCTTGATGAGATCAATCCTAACCCTAGATTTTTTATTATTATTTATTTTATTTTTAAATTAAATTAAAAAATACCCATTTAAACCTAATTAAAAGTTTTATGACAAGATTAGAAAGTGTTGGGGGTAGAACAATCCCCACCAAAGTTCTTAGCCACTGACCCTCATTCTGAAGAAATTCGCCGATCCTCTTAACTACAAGTCCATACTGCAGAACTTATTGAAGGCATAATGAAACCTGACCAAATGGTCTTGAATGATAAAAAAATTATTATTTAACTAACCTTGCTTATTGGAATGAATGACAGAACCAAAGTTCTACCCCCTCGACCTTGATTGGTGATAAGTTTTGAAGACAGTTGAAGTCCTGTATCATGGACAATGCGCTCTTTCCTGTCAAACTCCTCCTGAATGAACTCCTTTCGGATGGACTCCTCCAGTTGTGCTCCTTCTAGACAAACTCTTCTAGTGGAACTTCTTTCAGATGAATTCCTTCAGTCACACTTCTTCCTGACGGACTCCTCCTTCTGGACAGACTCCTCCAGTCAAACTCCTCTCGGATGGACTCCTTCAGTCGCACTCCTTCTGGATGGACTCCTTCAGTTGGACTCCTTTTGGATGGACTCCTCCAGTCGTGCTCCTTTAGGACGAATTACTCTAGTCAAACTCCTTTCGGATAAATTCCTCCAGCAGCACTCTTTTCAGTCAAATTTCTTTCAGATGAACTCCTCCAGTCGTGCTTCTCTTAATAGCACTCCTTCCAGTCATGGACCTACTTAGCCCCTGCTACTCTAGTTAGCTAGAACCACCCAAAGGAACCTCATCAAATCACTGATTCATAGCAACCGCTCTACGAAGAATGGAGCACAGAACTTCAGATCTCAATTTAGGAGGCACTTACTTGCATGGAACCCAGAAGGCTTCCAAACTCTTTAAAGCCACTAGACTTTGCCCCCAATAGACTTCGGCCAATCATAAGTCCACCACATACACTGAAGTCTCCAACCTACGTCCAAACTTTAACAAAGGGATCTCCACCACCTATAAATCATGATAAATGATAACTTATCCTCCGTAACAAACTCCATATGGCCTGAGCGGCCCACTACCAAACGGTTATGACTATCATCATCAATTTGTTACATGCTCTATCTATAAAAAGGACCATCCAGATATGTTTTCTCTAAGCTCTCTTATCCTTCTTGTCACTCTGCTTCTCTATTTTTCTGAGCACTCCATTTTAGTTGGTCGAAAAACTGACTTGAGTGTCAGAAAATCCTACTGGAGCTACCCACCTTTGGTTAGGATTTTATTTTACAAGTCTCATTATCGACCTCATCTTCTCCACTCCAGCTGCCTCCGGTGTCCTCATGGATTTTCACACCAATAGAAATCCTAACTGCTTAGAGCATCCATCACTTAGTTTTATTTTAATTTTTATTTTCTTTTTAGTGATTGCTAGAGACAAGGTAAGCTCTCAAGTTTAATTTATTTCATGCATCTAATTTAGTTGCATAGAACCCTTTGTCTGAAAGTAATTGTGCATACTCATTTCTAAATCAACTTAAGGGCAACACTCATTAAACAAGAAAAGGTGGAAATTTGATCATCCTTTCTTGGCCCACAAACAACCAACCAGCATCCTGTATTAACCTAAGCCTTTAATTTTAAAATTAGTTAGACATCCACCCTAGGAATTCAAGCACATTAGGACAAGAAATCCTAAAAGTTGGACTGGGTTAGCGTTAGTCAATTTAACTGATGTCTAGGCAAGTGGTTCAAGGATGATCGGGCCCAAAGAAAGATGGTTTATAATTGGTTCTGTTAGCTTATCTGGCCAAGCATAATTGATGTCTAAGGCAAGCAATGGGGGGACTCCTACCGACTTTATACTTACATGGCTAGTTGATTGGCTGATCTTACACTTAGAGGGTTGAAGGTGACCTTAGCAGTTAAGAGTTGTCTAAGTCTAGAACAATCCTTAGTCAGGATTATTTGTCTAACTTGATTGTTAACCAACATCAAACTTAATTAAACCCTAATTTCTCTCTCTCTTTGCTTAGCTCTAGGACTCCTTAGGACCTCTTTTTTAGAACTCTTCTTTTTTTCTTCTCCTTTTTTGCTCCAAAAATAAAATAAAATAAATTAAATTAAATTATATTAAATTAATAATAAAATAAATAAAAAAAAATTAAAAATTTAAAAATATTATAAAAAAATAAAAATAAAAAATCTAAAAAATTCTGAATCACATATTAGGGCTGCACTAATACATACATAGTAGGAGATCGCTTTACTTGACCTACTTGAATCCAATCATAAAATTGAATGGCTGAACCATATTAAATCTAACAGTCAAATGGCTAGAAATTTTAGAGAACCACCTAGGCAGATGAAGGAATACTTTATTCCTTCCACCTATAACTCATCAACTTGCATCCAATTATCTAATATCCATACTATCCACTATGAGATCAAGCCAATCATGATCTAGATGCTTCCATCTTTCTATGGGAACACCAATGAAGACCCTTATTAGCATCTGGATGAATTTTTAGAAATCTACTATATGGTAAAAATTCAAAATTTAATCGATGATGCCCTTACATTAATTTTATTTTTCTTCTTATTAAAGGATAAAGCCAAGTACTGGCTTGGCACAATAGGAAGACCAATCAAAGACTGAATTGCAAAATAAATTTCTTAAGAAATTTTATCCTATATGCCAAACCAACACCATGAGGCGAGCTATCATTGGATTTGCTTGGCTTCCCGGAGAATAAATTCACAAGTTATGGGAAAGACTTAAGGAACTTCTTAGAAAATACCAACACCACAGTCTATCTAAGTGGCAAATAGTTCA
This sequence comes from Cocos nucifera, assembly GCA_006176705.1. Classification (NCBI taxonomy): domain Eukaryota; kingdom Viridiplantae; phylum Streptophyta; class Magnoliopsida; order Arecales; family Arecaceae; genus Cocos; species Cocos nucifera. The sequence continues at coordinate 211,449 of QRFJ01000803.1, read as the reverse complement.
AACATTTTATAAGGGTTTAGGAAACTAATTTAGATAGATGGTAGATGCATCTTATGGAGGTGCATTCATGAACAAGAGTGAGGATGAAGCCTATGCCTTATTTGAAATTTTGAGTGAAAACTTAATTAATCATGCTTTGTTATCTTTCTACCAAAAGTGGATAGGAATCTATGAACATCCATAATCTAGTTCTAAGGCTAACTTGAACCTGATAAATAAAGTGGACTTTCTTGCCCAGAAATTAGATAACTCCTAACCCTAGGTCAACAAACTCCTGCACAATTCACACCATCCTCCAATTATCAGGAGATTTGTTCAATCTTTGTTAGCCCAATCCATCAAGTGAGCAAATGTTCCATGGCTGCACAGTTGCCACCTTTTATCCAAGAATAAGTTCATGCTATACAAGGCTACTCCAAGTCAATTAATGATCCTTTTTCAAATAAATATAACCTAGATTGGAGGAACCACGCTAATTTTTCTTGGATAGCCCAACAGACTCAGGCTCAGACCAATATCAAAATTATGCCTATAATAAGGATCAGCCTAGTTGTAGGACCATAGCCCCTAACCACTCTTCTAAAAGGCAATTGCCTATTAGAAAGAGGGATTTATTAGCCTTTATAAGGCACACCAGAACCCCATGTCTACAACATGCTATGGGCGGATCTAAGGGGCTTCGCACTTAAGTCGATCCGCATCAAGCTAGATCGACCTCAAGCAGCAGGCTGGACGGTCATTCCCATTTAATCCCTACCCACCAGGGACTGATCGACCCTCCAGGTCGACCCCTGAGGATGTTGCCATGTCAACAGCCATCCTCCGACTGGCAACCCCTCCCTGGGTCCCATCGGGTGTGCACTGGACCTTGGCCAACAATCCCCCCAAGCGACACCCGAGGGGCCTGCCAAGTTTCAAACCTACAACCTCGCTCTAATACCACCTGTAGGATCGTAGCCCCTAACCACTCTTTTAAAAGGTAATTATTTATTAGAAGGAGGGGTTTATTAGCCTTTATAAGGCATACCAGAACCCCGCATCTATAACATGCTGCGAGCGAGCCTAAGGTGCTTCGCACCTGAGTCGACCTGCATCAAGCTAGATTAACCTCAAGCGATAGGCTGGGTGGTCATTCCCATTTAATCCCTACCCACTAGGGGTTGATCGACCCTCAAGATTAACCCCCGAGGATGTTACTGTGTCAATAGCCATCCCCCGACCGGCAACCCCTTCCTGGGTCCCATTGGATGTGCGCTGGCCCTTGGCCAACACTAGTCAATTTATCCAGCAATCATATTATAATCAATCCTTATACCCACCTCCTCAACAGACCAATCTATCCGATGATAGATTTAATCAACTTCAAGAACTAATTCTGATCCAATAATAATCGATTTTAATTCAACAATAATCTATCATCAGGCTAGAAGCTCAAATAGGATAATTAAGTAAGCCTAACATGAGGAGAGAACTAGGTCAACTACCAAGCCAACCAATTCTTAAAAATAATCCATCTAATGTCTATCAACCACCTGAACCAAATCATCAATCTAATGTCCCACTTAAGAATCTCCAATTAGAGAATGTCAAAGTAATTTCTAAACTTAAAAGTTATAAGATTCTTATGGACCCATACCAAGATCAGGTAAGAGAGGCTAGTACTGAAGTTAGCAAAGAAAAAATTTAGAAGAAGAGATTAGTACTGAAGCTAATCGCATAGAAGAACCTGAGTCCGAAACTAGTATTGATGCTGGTTCCAATTCAAATGAGATAGACATAGGAAAAAAGAGAGTAGATAATTTATCTGAGATCTATAAACAAATCCACCTATTCCCTTCAGTCCTAGAAGCTAGTTCTTCTCATAAAAATCAAGATGCATGTAATGAAAAGCCAATGGAGTTGTTTAAATAAGATCATATTAACTTACCTCTACAATTAAAGCCATCTTTAGTCATCCTTCCAGTATCCACTGTATCAAATTTAACTCCTAATACCAAAACTCAATATATAAGTATTTTAGAAGAATAAATAGGAGAAATTCTTGAGAAACATGGGTTTGAGAATAGGATCGCATTCTACCTTCCTAAAATTAATAATGAATATATTAATAAAGGGATAACAAACTATCTTCCTGAGATTGATAATCCAAAATCATTGAAATTTATCAATCCAGTATTTGATACAGGATAGTTAAGCTGTCTCGTGTCTGGCTAAAGATAGTAAACTTAGCACTTGTTGGGAGGTAACCCAATATTTAGTTTTCTTTCATCTAATTCATCATTTTAGTTGATTTTTTTTAGGACATTTTGAATAAGTTGGAGGGAGAGCCCAAAATTTTCAAAGACCCATACTGGACCAAAAAATTCATTGAGTCAGGTGTGTTCTTTTCTATTCTTTATTATACTCTTTATTTTTTCTTCTGCATTAAGGACAATATCGATTAAGTTGGAGGGAAGAATAATAAAAATTTTTAAAATTTTTAAGTTATCGAAGAAGTTAGTATTTATCATTTAGATGCTCGATTATGCTTAAGAATCGAATTAAACTAATCATTTTTAAAAGAAAATTGATGCACGGATCAAAAAAATTTGTGAGATATTGAGGGATCAAGTATTAAGAAAATCTAATAAAGAGTTAAGTCTAGAATATAAATAATTTTTCTTTGAGCACTTCTGATTTTTTCTACCAGCATCAAAGAAGAGTCTACTTTTTATGGGCTTGTATAAGATAACTATATATTTCTTCATATATAAAAATAAATTTATAAAATAAAATAATTTTTAAATACTTCTCACTGAGTAATCGAGACTCTTTGCCTAAGTAAGTATTAAATTCACGTCAAAAGGTGGGAAGGGCAAGGAAGCTCATTGAAAAGCTAGTTTTAACTCGTAACCTATTTGATTTGAGCTAGTAAGCCTGAGGAATATTTTATACCTAGTACCCAAAGCCAACTGATTTGGGAGTCATTGGCCCAAGACTCACTACATGAATCAAATAGAAAGCTTAAGAGATTAAGGCACTCAATAATGGTACAATATTAAAAAAAAAATATACATTGATTTTTCATCAAGTAATCAGGTCCCGTTGCCTAAGTAAGCAATGATATTCACATAAAAAAGTGGGCAATATGAATAAAAAAGATTCAATAAATGAAGGACGAAGTAATAATATACTTGCCCATATGAAAGTTTAAATGATTCAAAAATAAAGATAAAAATAATTTACAAAAAAATTAAAAAAATAATATTCTTCACTTAATTTTTATATTAGTTAAGTACTAATACCCAAATGATATACCTCACTCAGGCTCTATTGAGCATCAATGGCCATTTTGAAAAACTATTTCGATAAAATTTAAAAATTTAAAGTTAAAAGATATCTAAAACTAAATTCTTTATTTACTCGAGGATGAGCAAAGTTTAAGTTAGGGGGTGTGAAAAGTATCATAAATGCACCAATAAAAATAATAATTTATTAATTAATTTATTATTATTTTTAAGAATTAAATATTTTTATTTATTACTTTTAGAAAATTATTTATCAATGGAAAGAGCTATTTTTTTAGTCGTAATAAAATAAGTTTGGAGCAAATCGGAGTTAAAACGGACCCGATATGGATTTTCAAAGAAAAAAATTAAAAAATAAAAAAATGGCTCAGTCGGCTCCATAGCTCAGCCAACGCGCATTCTCCAGCCGGTGCATCCAAATACGCTCAGCCAAGCTGACCTAGCCATCCAAGCCAGAGTGCCGCAAGCCAACCCATGCATCCAAAGCCGATCCGGAGCCGCTGACGTTAATTTCATCGTGGCTCATTGTAGACTCTTAAGTGAGGGCATTCTAGTAATTTTATGGGCCAACCATGCACTGATTCGCTATGGTCTACAATGCATCCAGTCCACCATAGTCCATATGAATAGTAATGCATGATCTGATGACTATGGTTGCTGCTGGTGAAGATCCAATGGCTAGAGTGGTTTCCAGTTTTGAATCAATTTCCCAGCTCCCTTATAGCGCCAACCAACGGTTCGATTTCTCCCAGGAAATGATTCAATGGTTGATAATGCTTTCGATGGCAATCAAGGCATCCAGAGCTCCATCCAACAGCCAAAACCTCATCATCACGCTCGATCTAATGGCCAGAACTAAATTCGACCTGATCTGGGCTATTACACATCCATTTTTGGCGATTTTAGGACTGTTTGATCCAGATCTGATGGCCAGACTTCATCAGAAGAGCAGAATTCGATCCAAAAGCTATTTTAATCTAATCTTCACTAGAATTTTACTATTTTTGCCGATCAAACTCCTCTATAGTCCCATATTGCCTATAAAGAAGATCTCCAGCCCTCCAACACTTATAAATAAGACACTAGGCCATCAAATTAAGATATTTTCGATCAAGAAAAAGCTATAGTCCAGGATGGGAGCCATGCTTGGATTAGAGGCTGCTTTAAGGCAATGAGTGCTGTGAAGAAGAGCTATCTTCTATGCCATCTTCATGCCGACATCGATCTAAGATCAAGATCAGCTGCTTTTAATTTCTTTTTCTTTTCTTTTTAAATCTTATGTATTTAAATTTTAAAATTTTAATTAATGTAAATTTTTTTTTATGTATTTTAAATTTTAATTTTTTATTTTTAATTATAATTTAATTTTTATACTTTAATTATTGCTCTTTATTTTATTGCAAGTAGATGCTAAGATCTAACTAGTAGATTTTAGTACCAAGTTTAATTTTCTGCATCATTCAATTTTTACTTTTTATTTTTTTATTTTTCGACTTTAATTTCTTTTTCAAATTATTTTTTAATAAAAATTAAAGATTTCAAAACTAAAACACTGTCTTTCTATGGATTCAATCCGACTCACTACTTTCTATCTATTTTTAATTTATTTAAGAAGTCAAAATTAAACTGATAAATATGATGTCTTAACAACAACATTGTGCTCTTATCACCTCTCAACATCATCGGGTATGCCAAATGACTCCTCCAATACTTGAAACATGTCTTTTGGCTAAGCTATCTCGAACCTATGACTAAACTGGTCACTCATAGCCTCTAGTATAATACAGCACACCATGGTTCGATCACTAAGCCACTTCTAAAAAGTGTCTTTGACTGACCCAGTGCATTTATAACTAGCTCCTCAGGTGCTAGATCTATCAATACGTACAAGATCCATTCATACTCCAGGATAATCTTTAACTTAGGTACCAACTATCAAAGTTGGATTCCACTAGTTTATCATTATCTAACAATGATCGGAGCGAAAGAAAAGTGGCCATATTTATACAAAAGAAAATCATAATCTAATTAGTAATTGATTCATTAAATCTAAAGATTTAGACTTTAATCAAAAGATTCTCCCACTATTTTATTCGAATTGATAGACTCTACCTCTAATTTGAGAAATTATCCTAATTCCTCAGTGAGTACTAAAATCCATATAGACTGCACACAAGCCCAACTTTGGTTGATCAATCCATGTACATCTAAAGATAGGTTCATAATCAATTATTTATTTAAATAATTTTTAGTAATTTAATTTTGCCCCACTCACTAATCGGTAGGCTTTGGCCTCTACTGAAAAGGTTTGGTTAGGTGCAACTATTAACATGACCATACTTGGTCCATCTAACCAACGAATGATTAAGCCCAACTTTGGTTGATTAACCTAACCACCATTTAGAAAGACACGGCCAAGAAGTTATATTATGAATGATAATTTCACTAGTCGATAAGTATTAGGCCTTTGGGCCTCCAATGATTATCCAACTAATGGACTCATTATCATCGACTTAATGGGAGGCTATGATCTAGCTATCACCATAACTATTTCATTTTTAGGGATCTAATAATTTTAGAGAATTTAATTGATTTGATTTAAAGAAGGGAGAAGATTAGATGAACTAGCTTGTTATGATCCTCCCACTAGCTTCACCAAGTCAGATTAAGGGAGACTATTAATAGGTTGGTCTAGGAGCACCTAAATCAGACATACTGATTTACCTAGCTAACATGGATTAGCTCGAATTATCAAGTGATTTGATTAAAACATAATTTCACCAAGAAGGCCAGGTAAGTGAGATCAATGGAAGAGTTTGCCAAAGCTTACCTTAGACACCATCAGAAATGGCCAGGTAAGCGGGCTATCAATTAAAAACTACCAGTCTAGATTGCTAGACTTATCTTAAATACCAATTGGTTAATTAGTTTTGATTGGATCAACCTAACAGTTTGTGCTAGACCACATAGCCAAGAATCAAGTCTATCTTGGTTCTTGTTAAAGACATGGACTTGACCAACTACAACTATTGTAATTGACCTAGAGAATCCTTGACCTAATCTAAGATAACTATTGATTAGAATTAGTCAATTCTCTAATTAATTCCATTCTTTAATCTAACCTTAGGTCTAACCCAATTAATAGATCTAATTCTCACTAATCCATTAACCCAAAGTATTATGATTTGTGTCTTAGGATCTTCAATTCACAATCCTAGATCCTAATCAAAATAACTCTTAATTCTTAATTAAATTTTGAACTAAGGGTTGGGGTTTGGCATTTCAAAAATAGTTTTCATGTTTGTAAAATATTTTTACAATATGGTTCTACCAACTGTTACATGTTTGATTCACAATCAATATGCAAATTAAAATAAACATGAAACTATTTTAGATCTAATCTAAACATGTTCATGTAATTGAAACTATTTCAATTCTAATCAATTATAAATTATCTTAGATAAAATCTAATATATTTATGATGATAAAAAATAGATTAAAATATTTTTAATTAGATTATAAAATTATTTAGATCTAATCTAAAATTTTATGATCATAATTTTAGATCAGCACGTACTAGGACAACCTCTCCACTGTAAGAAATAAATATTACACCAGGACAATCTTATAATCAGTTCGTACAATCTAAAATATTTATTTTTAAACTTAAATATCTTTTAAATCTTATAAATCATAAATTAATCTAGATCACATCTAACAAATTAATGATTTAAATTAGATCTACACGAACTAGGACAACCTCTCCATTGTAAGAGATAAATCTTACAGCAAGACAATCTTATAATCAGTGCATGTGATCAAAATTTTTAATTTCAAATTTAACCATTAGATTATAAATTAGATCAAATCTAAAAAATAATCGAAACATGCATAATATCATGTAATAAAGTAATCTACACTCTGATACCAATTGAAGAAAATCGATCTAGGGTTTTAAGATTAGATTTTGAAATTTTTTCAAATCTATGTAGTGGAAGACATGAATTAATCATATTAATTTCATAAAAATATAAGAAAATCCCTAGATCTAGGATCTTATTACATGATCTAAGCATGCTATTAAATCAAAAATTAAAATATCTGAAGAAAATATGTTGATCATATTAACATAAATCTACACTAGATAAAATCAAGGTACGTAACAGGAAGATCATATCACCCTTACCTTTGCAAGTCGAGTTTCTTAACTCGTTGATATGGGCCTGAGGTTGTTGCTTTGAGCCACACATACGTCCGACCTCTATAGGTTGTCCACATGAGCCCTCGAGCACTAATCAGAAGTCCGATGCTCGAAAATCAGCACAGTATGCTAGTACTGTGCTGATCCTTCTTCGACGGTCGATCTGGATCTTTCTTCTTCGAAACATGGACTCTCTAATTTTTAGAAGTTGAGAAAGAAGACTTGTGAACCTGATACTCCTCTCAAAAGCTCACAAATAATGGAGGAAAAGATATAGAGGAAAACCCTAGAAGAAGATCCTCTTCTTCTTCTTTGTTCTCTCACCTAGACACCTTGATTGGTGTCTTTACAATTCCCATGCCCTAAGCCTTTCTCTCCCAGGTTTTCCCATGCCCAAAGTCCTTTCTCTAAGCTCTAGAATCATAGAAAAAATTAGATCAAGAGACCCTTTAAATGGAGAGATGTAGAGCAATCCTTGTCTAGGTCAAACACCTAGTCAAGAGATCTCCAAATTGGGCTAGACTTGGGGCGCCCAACTTTTGGGCACCCCCTCCTTTTCTACCGTGGACCACAAATTTTGTGCGCACAAAACCTCCTCTAAAAGCCACAAAAATTTTAGGAAAAATCTGAGTGGATTGGCAGCACAAAGAAAGGAGTTTTGATTGCACCAAACTTTATCAAATAGAGTTTGAATTCAAATCAACACTCCTATTTTGACTTGGTCCATAACCACTTTGGTGTAGACACCAGTCACCGTGATTCATTATAGCTTGATTATTGATAGAGCCTTTTATTTTGAGTCCTGTAATAATAAATTGAGTGCTTTAATAATTAAGTTTGATTTATAATTGAGTTAGAGTCAATTATTTTGTTTCATGTTTAGTTCGAGTCAACCATGTGAAGGAATGTAAGTAAGCCAATTGAAGGAGTTTTCAACCACCTTGAAGACCCATGCCTAGATGTATCTTGAAGACCCATGCCCAGATGTTTTGACTTTCTTCAAAGCATGCATGAAAATGGGAGTTCTTCATGAGAGTTGGAATTTTCACATGCATATAGAAATTGAAAGATGCACTCCACCTTGAGTCTTCATGGATAAGCGCGTTCATCTCCAAATTTAAACACCATCTTTATCTAGAGGTATCATACCAACTTTCTGTTTGGGTTGTTAGTTTTTTCTTTTAAAAGAGAAACAAAGGGTCTTATAATCATTGGATGTTTTGAGAATAAAAATTCTATTTCTTCCTTCCCCCCTACGTGCTCTCTTCTTCCTTCCTTTCCACCGACTAATCCCTCTCCTTCTTTCCCTCTGTTCCTTCTCTTCCTCTCTTTCTTTCTTCTCCCTTCTATCTTGCTTCTGAAATCTCCCTCAAGGCTTGAAGATTGAAAGACAAAGAATCCGTAGCAATCCATTCATCTGCAGGATTCATTTTCAGCAATCATAATTTTCTATTTTTTCAAATCTCCATCTCCCTATCATGATTGTTGATTTACTTCTATTATTATAGGCAATTCTTTGCATGCTCAGATCGAATCCTCATATTCTTGGACAATGGAGGCATTGTCAACAACTGTGGCCTGATCTGATGTTTGATTCCTCTCTCATCCAAAAATCTTAATCAACGTGTTTGTGAGATCTTTTACTTCTAAATATATTTCTAAGTAGATCGTTATTGTAGAAAGTTAAAATTCTTATTTCTTTATTAATTAGATCTGAAAGTCTTAATCATGATCTGATGCCCTAATCATGGGCGGTTTCTCAATTGTCTGCGGTCCGAATTTAGATCTAGGGGCTATTCAACATGCATGCATATCAATGGTCTTTTTCCAATTTTAGCATAATAATCTCCTTAGTTTTTTGGTTTGTGGGCTATCTATTAATTGTTAATAAATTTGAATGCTTGTCTCCTCTAGATTTGAATCGTCCCACATCAGTTTGGTATCAGAGCATGGTTAGATTAGGGCTAAAGTTTTGCATTTAGTTAGTTTTCTGCATCAAAACCTGCATACTGGTATCCTGCGCAGTCCTCAAAGGAACTGCGATTCCCATTTCCAAATATCTCAGAAAATTTTCAAATTTTTTGTGTAAGTTCTAGACTTGATTGTTAAGTGGGGTTTTAAATTTCATAGGAATAAAAAATCATTTGATCCTCAAAAATACTTCCAAAAATTCTTACACGTCCTAACTTCTGCATCTGAAAACTGTTCAGAAATCTGTTTGTGCACCTGTGATTGAAATAAGATTTTCCATCTAAAGGGGAGAATCAAAAATTTATGAAATTTGATAATTTGAAAACTAGATTCGATAATAAATATTTTTCTAAGTAGAAATCTGAAAAACAGACCTGGGATTGATGCCAGATTTGTTTGTTAGTTGAAGGTTAGCGTACTGAATTCTGTGACCTGTCCTGTTCTGTGCAACTTAAGGAAAAATAGAGTTTTACACCTATTGAAACATCCAAAAACTTCAAGATTTAGTTTTCTAGAATCTTAACTTGATAAGAAATTTAGTTGTACTTTGAAAACTAAGAAAACTATTCTTGAGGACCCTGTTGCAGAACTTCAACTAGAGGATTCTGCGGTCCAAAATAGAATTTCTAGAAGTCTGAAATTTTCTGCACTTAGGAATAATTTTAGGTTTGTTTGAATTTTGTATTTTCAGTAAGTTAGTTTCAATTTTTTTTAACTTGGTACTATTTATTTCATTTGTAGCTCATGATTTTAGTAACTTAGTTTTAATTTCTAGTTTGGTAACTTAATTGGTACTGTTTTATTTCATTTTGAATCAATGTTTGCATCTTGTTTACGTCCTTAGGTTATCCTAAGGGCACTCCTATCATAAGATAAGGAAAGGATTTCATTACCTTTCCTTGGCCCAAAAACTACCAACCTCATGTGCATTGACCCAAGCCAAAACTAAAATCAATTAGACATTAAAAAAGAATAGGGTCAAAATAAGTCAAGTTCAGTTGCTATGATGAGTCTTAGTACAGGTTTGATCTGCAGTTGATTTCGTAAGCTGGTGTCTAAGGCTAAAGGTACATGGCAAATGTCTAAGCGAATTATGATTACTTAATTAGGACCTCGTGAGAGCAAGGGGAGCCTCTCACATTTCCACCTTTTACCTGGCCAGCCCAAGGATTCAAATGTTGATCTATTTGTGCTTCAATTGATTCATAGTGATTTGAGCTTTTAGGTCAAGAAAACTCCTCAAGTCGATTGTGCTGCATATCTACTAGGTCCAGAGCTAGATACCACCTAGAAAACCCAGAGTCAAGTCACGAAATGGATTTTGGTTTTGTCATAGCCTTTAAGGATATTACTGAGAAGTTAAATGCCATAAGTGGTTCCGTCCAAAATTTGAATGTGAAAGTAGGGACCCTAAAAGAAGAAAGGTTGAATGACTTGGAAGAACGTGTTAGGAATGCCTCTTCCCTAATTGACTACCCTAGAGAACGACGTGACCATCCTGGTTTTGATAGAGGTCATAACCAAGTGGTTCGACCACATTACAATTGTAATGACCAGGACGAGAAAATACTTCGAAGTGTCAAGGTTGAAGCCACAAGCTTTGTGGGCCGTCTGGACCCCAACGAGTACCTTGACTGGGAGGTAAATATGAATCATTATTTTGAATGGTATGATATATCTGAGAAGAAAAAAATCAGGTTCGCTAAAATGAGACTTCTAGGTCAAGCCAAATTATATTAGCATAATGTAGAGTGATTAGCCATGCATAGGAGATAGGAGCCCACAAGTACTTGGAACGAGATGAAAGAAAAACTTCATGAAAAATATCTCCCTACCTCCTATCAACAGCGTATCCTAGATCAATGGCAAAGGTTGACCCAAGGTAGCAAGACTGTTATTGAGTACATCGCCAAATTCGATGAATATCTTATGCGATGTGATGTTAGTGAAGACCCCTCTATCACTTTATCATATTTTAGAGCTGGTTTAAGGGATGACATATAGAGAGAATTGTTCATGCGCGAGGTCTATAGCTTAGAACAAGCTGATCAATTAGCCCAGGATTATGAGAAATTTCAAAGATTGTCGATCGCCCGACAACTTGAGTCCCGTAAACCTGGTATTCTAGGTCCTAGACTTGGCCTTAGTCAGACCCTTAGATCTGGCTATAATCAGATCCCAACCAATCGTTCCCCACCTGTTGGTCCCCCATCGAGAAAAGATGGTAAAGGCAAAGAAGCCTTTGTAGAGAACCCAAGAGGAAGTATTTCAAGAACCCGATGCTTCAAATATAATGGGTTAGATCACATTGCTAGTCAGTGCCTATCTTGAGCTCTACGTATTGGAGAGCCTGAAGAAGAGAACCTCGAAAACCTTCTAGAAGATGAAGAAGTATATATAGCGGACACTGAGTTAGCTGAAGTTTATGAGGAACCCAGTACTTTGGAAGAAGTTAACTTTGAAGAAAGAATAGGTGTAGTAAGATGTATTTTAGTCCAACCAAAAGAAAGTGAAGATTAGCGTAGGACTACTATTTTTCACACCTTCATAGGTTAGGAAAATAAAGTGTGCAAGGTCATCATTGATAGTGGTAGCTACATCAATGCTATTTTGACTGATGCCATATTAAAACTTGGTCGGATGCCCATAGATCATCCGAACCCAAAAAGGTAGCCTGGATAGATGCATCGTCCATTCCAGTTAGACACCGTTGTTTGGTCCCCATTAAATTTCAGTCTCATTAGGAGAATGTGTGGTGTGATGTTATGCCCATGAATATAGGAAGCATAATCCTAGGAAGGCCTTGGCTGTTCGATCAAGATGCTACGCTTCATGGTCGATCCAACTCATGTACGTTTATGAACAGGGGCAAGAAAATTATGATCTACCCTTCACCCCCTAGGAATGTAAAGAGAAATGAATCTTTAGAGCTCAAAGAAGAAAAGCTAAATAAGAGTTTACATTTAATCAGTGCAAAAGAATTTGAAAAAGATTTGAGAGAAAGCTCTTCTATTTGGATTCTAACTATTAAAGAAGTTAACAAGAAGGATACAAGTCATTACCCCCAAGAGATAGCAAGCCTTCTTGATGACTATAAAGATATTTTCCCTGAGGATCTTCTAGATCACTTGCCACCCATGAGAAATATCGAACATGCAATAGATCTTGTTCTAGGAGCTACCCTACCCAATCTACCTCACTATCGCCTTAATCCCACCGAGCACGCTGAGGTGAAACGTCAAGCAGAACTCCTTAGAAAGGAATTTGTTAGAGAAAGTCTAAGTCCTTGTGCGGTACCTACCCTCTTGACTACTAAAAAGGATGAAACTTGGAGAATGTGTATAGACAGTCGGATAATTAACAAAATAATGATAAGATATCGATTTTTGATTCTCCGACTAGATGATACGTTGGATATGATTGATGGATCTAATGTGTATTCCAAAATTGATCTAAAAAGTGGATATCACCAAGTGCAAATTAGGTCCAAAGATGAATGAAAAATAGCTTTCAAAACTAAAGATGGTCTATATGAATGGTTGGTCATGCCGTTCCGCTTGTCTAATGCCCCTAGCACATTTATGAGACTCATGACTCAAGTGCTATGATCATTTATGGGCACATTTGTGGTCGTGTATTTTGACGATATTCTCATTTATAGCAAGACTAAGGAAGACCACTTAGAATATCTCCATCAAGTGTTCCAAACTCTTAGAGTAGAAAACCTTTTTGTAAATTTCAAAAAATGTGACTTCATGACCATACATATTGTTTTCTTAAGTTTCGTTGTGACCCCCGATGGTATGTCCATGGACCCTAAAATGGTTCGTGCAATTAAAGAATAGCCTGTACCCCAAAATGTTCACGATATCAAGAGTTTTCATGGTTTAGTAGCTTTTTATCGAAGATTCATTAAGGAGTTTAGTACAATTGTAGCTTCCATTATAGATTGTATCAAAAGGGAGCCTTTGAATGGAATAAGGCTGCTAATCAAGCTTTTCATGAAATTAAGGATCGTATGACTAATGCTCCTATGTTGCATCTGCTAGATTTTTTTAAGATTTTTGAAGTTGCCTGTGATGCATCCGGAGTAGGAATTGATGGAGTCTTTAGTCAAGAAGGACACCCTATGGCTTTCTTAAGCGAAAAGCTAAATGACACTAAGCACAAGTATTCCACCTATGATAAGGAGTTCTATGTGGTGGTCCAGGTTCTTAGATTTTGGAGGCACTACCTGCTTTCCTAAGAATTTATCTTATATTCTAACCACGAAGCTCTTAGGTTTCTCAATTCTCAAAGAAAGCTAAATCCTAGACAAGAAAAATTGGTTGAGTTCCTTCAGTCATACACCTTTGTGTTGAAACACCATGCCAGAGTCGATAACCATGCTGCTGATGCACTCTTTCATAGGGTTGACCTTTGATAGTGAGTGTTAAGATCACTGGCTTTGATAAATTAAAAGAGGATTACGATAACTCTTCAAACTTTGAAAAAATTGTGTCTTCCCTCCAACAAGGTTCGTCTAGAGAAATTAGTGAATATACCTTTCAAAATGGATATCTTTTCAAAAATAATAAGCTATGTATCCCATATACCTCTGTTCGTGATTTTCTGATATAGGAATTGCATGCGGGTGGTTTGTCTGGTCATTTCGAAAGGACCAAAACCATAGAAGCCGTAGAATACTAGTTTTATTGGCCAAGTTTGAAATGAGATGTAGCCAAAATTATTGCTCAATATCAAACCTACGCTGTAGCTAAACAATGTAGACAAAATACTGGCTTATACACCCCACTACCTATTCCTGATTGTCCGTGAAAAGATGTGAGCCTGGATTTTATTTTAGGATTGCCACGTACAAACAAAAAGAATGACTCTATTTGTGTGGTAATGAATCAGTTTTCAAAAATAGCCCATTTTCTTTTTCATTCTAAAGCCTTCGATGCCTCTAGAATTGCTCATCTTTACTTTGATGAAGTTGTCCAACTACATGGATTACCTAAATCAATTGTTCCTGATAGGGATGTTAGGTTTGTTAGCTATTTTTGGAAAACTTTATGGCACTTAATAGGGACAAAATTAAAATTTTCGTTAGCATATCAACCCCAGACTAATGGTCAAACTAAAGTGGTAAATAGAAGATTAGGGAATTTGCTTTGATATCTAGTTGGTGAAAATATGAGAAATTGGGGCTTGCTGTTACCTAAAGCCGAATTTGCATACAATAGTTCTGTTAATAGGACTATTGGCATGAGTCCCATCGAGGTTGTATATGGCTATCACCCTAGAAAATCAGTTGACCTCATTCCTGTACCCTTGTACACTAGGACATCTAAGATAGCAGAATCATTTGCACAACATGTTAGGAGTCTGCATGAAGAAATAATAAAGAAAATTAATGTTAACAATCAAATTTATAAGCAATTAGCATATTCACACCAAGGAGTCCATGATTTTGCTGAAGGTGATTATGTTATGATTCGGGTTAGGATAGAATAGTTTTCTTTAGGAACCATTAAAAAATTGCATGCATGTGGTGCAGGCCTCTTTAGGATCTTAAAGAAAATCAGGCCAAATGCATATGTTGTAGATTTACCGTTTGATTATGGCATCAACTCTACTTCTAATGTTTTGGATCTGATTAAATATAAAGAACCAATAACAATACCCAGTGATCCATTTGAGCCTAACCCATCCATTGAGAGTAAACCCCAACCCGAGTGTCCATAGCCAAATTTTTTCAAAAAACACAAACTTATTGAAAGAATTCTGGATGAGCAGGTAATTTCTACCAAGAGGAAAGGACATCAAAGGTACTTGGTCTGTTGGCAAGGCTGACTTGAGTCTAAAGACATATGGATAATCCGAGAAGAGATACAAAGAATTGATCCTGATCTACTTGAACACTATTAGAGCCAAGGCGGTCTTTATTCGATAGAGTCAAATTCTCTCCAGTCTGGGAGAATTGGTATGGACACCAGTCACCGTGATTCATTATGGCTTGATTATTGATAGAGCCTTTTATTTTGAGTCCTATAATTTATTGAGTCTTATAATAAATTGAGTCCTTTAAAAATTGAGTTTGATTTATAATTGAATTAGAGTCAATTATTTAGTTTCATGTTTAGTTTGAGTCAACCAAGTGAAGGAATGCAAGTAAGCTAATTAAAAGAGTTTTCAACCACCTTGAAGATCCATGCCTAGATGTATCTTGAAGACCCATGCCCAGATGTTTGACTTCTTCAAAGCACGCATGAAAATGGGAGTTCTTCACGAGAGTTGGAATTTTCTTGCATGCATAGAAATTGAAAGATGCACTCCACCTTGAGTCTTCATGGATAAGCACGTTCCATCTCCAAATTTAAATGCCATCCTTATCCAAAGGAATCACACCAACTTTCTATTTGGGTTGTTAGTGTTTTCTTTTAAAAGACAAACAAAGGGTCTTGTAATCATTGGATGTTTTGAGAATAAAAATTATATTTCTTCCTTCCTCCCTACGTGCTCTCTTCTTCCTCCCTTTCCACTAACTAATCCCTCTCCTTCTTTCCCTCTCTTCCTTCTCTTCCTCTCTTCCTTCTCCCTTCTATCTCGCTTCTGAAATCTCCATCAAGGCTTGAAGATTGAAAGATGAAGAACCCGCAGCAATCTATTCATCCACAGGATTCATTTTCAGTAATCATAATTTCCTACTTTTCCAAATCCCCATCTTCCTATCATGATTGCTAATTTACTTTTGTTATTATAGGAAATTCTTTGCATGCTCAGATTGAATCCTCATGTTCTTGGATAGCAAAGGCATTGTCAACAACTGTGGCCTGATCTGATGTTTGATTTCTCTCTCATCCAGAAATCATAATCAACGTGTTTGTGAGATCTTTTACTTCTAAATATATTTTCGAGTAGATAGTTATCGTAGAAAGTTAAAATTCTTGTTTCTTTATTAATTAGATCTGAAAGTCTTAATCATGATATAATGCCCTAATCATGGATGGTTTCTTAATCGTCTATGGTCCGAATCTAGATCTAGGAGCTATTCAACATGCATGCATATCCATGGTCTTTTTCTGATTTTAGCATAATCATCTCCTTAATTTTTTAGTTTGCAGGCTATCTATTAATTGTTAATAAATTTGAAAGCTTGCCTTCTCTAGATCTGAATTATCCCACATCATACTTGCCATGTAAGAAAGAAGGAAGTGCTAGGGGCATACGTGAAGGCCTGAGGAGAGGTATTTCCATGCACAAAATAAAGAAAAAGGGGCATGGGGGGGCGTGAGGAGTCAATGGCGCAAGGAAAGGGAAGTCCTAGTCTCACTAGGACTTTTAATTTGACTTGATCAAACATAATCTTTTAACCAAATTAAATCAAAATTAATTCAATCTATTAGAATAGATCTTAGTCCAACTAATAATCTAATTAAATCAGATTAAATTAGATTTAATTCTGATTTAATTTTTAATAAAAATAGAGATTGGATTGATATAAGTCCTAATTGAACTAGAATTAGTTTTTTTTTACAATTGGCTCATCCAATAAACTAATTGAACTTGATCCAATCGAGATCAAACTAAATTAAATTAAATTATATTTAATTAAAATTAATCTCAGTCCTTTGACTTAATTAAATTAAGTCAATTAGCAATTTAATTGCTAATCGATCCTCCTACAACACTTGCACCAGGTTAAATATCTATCATATTAAATGTTTAACCCTAGAACGATTCTTAATCATCGATCAACCATCCAATCAGATCGAGAACTATTATTTGTGTGATCCCATAAGTTCAAACATAAGTCAGTAGTACAGAAATAATTTTTTATATCAATCGAAGTGACCATCTAGTAATGGTACCTTATGGCTGGATAGGTCGAATGTGTAGAATAATATCCTTAGAACCCATGTGGATATAGTTTTCATATAATTTATCCTCTTGACTAAAATGCTCGTAGGATACCTCAGAGTTTAACTATCAACTCTAATTAGATCATCCACATTGTATTCAAAATACCAAATTCATCTTATAGATTATTCTGATCAAGGTTTTGCTATATTGAAATACAGTGATGTATTCTTCTCCAACTCTTAGAGTGGTCAATCCCATCTTGATCACTCACCAACTTCGCAAGTACTTAACTCTTACCAGAAATCTTTCATTACTAAATTAGAAATTCATTTAGTCCGGTAGCAAAGCACAGTGAGTTGCTTGCAAGCCACTATCGTGATCTCAGGTCTAAGGAACACTTATACCTATATCCCGTCAGAGCAGTTCTTGACAGTAGAATGCTCTGAAGTTGGTCATATTCGGTGATGATGTATCCTTACATCTCACTTGTATGCCATATCAGTATCTCCATACTTCTTAGTTAAGAGGACAACCAACCAATATGGTATATAATGATATATGCTCGATAAACGCTGTTGTCCTAATTAATAGAGTATCATTTGATCATGAACTATTTAAGGACTAATTGATAAATTCTCTCTTTATCGAAACTAAATAGTTCTAAGAACTTCATCACAATAATGAAGTTCATTAGAAGATGTAGATTTTATGATAAAAATATTAAAATATTTATTTTATTTATTAATAAATTAATTATAATTATAATATAGCTCAGCCGTCAATAAACTGACGATTGGCTTTAGGATACATTTTCTAACACATACAGTCTGAAATCCGCTCTCAAGTTTTTCCCATGATTAGGGTTGACACTTCCCAAAAACAAGTCAACCCCAACAACATAGGTCATCCCCTAGATTAGCCCTTTCTCAAAATAAGTCATCCTCTAGGTCGACCCCCTTCTCGTGCCGCTACAGTTCTTTTCGAAACTTTCTCTTTATTTTTCTAAGATAGTGTCGACATCTCTTGAAAATGAGTCGACCCCTTCTCCTGGATTTTGATAGAAAATTCTATTTTATGCTTTCTTCAAAATGTTACTCATTTTTAACTCAATGACTACCAAGATTTGACTTCATGCTATGAATTTTGATCCCATTTCCTCTATTACATTCCTTCTTAATCAGCAATCAAATTTTTATGCTTTATTACTACTACTTAATTAATGCTCATATGCTAAAATATATCATAAATAAAATTGCTATGCCATACATACATAAACACAAATCTCTTAAATTTACTATTTTGCTGGTTTGGGATGTTACAATGATGACCTCCACATTGGAGAGATCGACATCTAGAATGGAAGGCCTCGAAGTGGGCTTCGTCTGAGGATCGACGCCCTTTGCCTTTGGAGCTGGCTTCTGCTAAGGATATGGTGTCACAAAAGACTATCTTTTCCTTCTTCGATGGTTCGGGCTTAGCATGTGAGCTCGATCTCTTTTGGCTCTTCTTCTCATGCGAAACCTATAAGTCAGCCCCAGTCAACTTCATTTCTATATCCAAAAAAAAGAAAGATCAGATCAAAAATTGGCAAGGAAGATAAGAAAACTATAAAAAAAAATAAAGAATGAAGATATACAATGGAGAGTGATGTGGCTGATGTTCACATCGAACAATCCCTACTCGATCGATAGAAGTTCTTTGAATTTTGGTACATGAATATTGAGCAATTTTCTAAAATCCTCAAGATCCTCTTCAAGAGGATATTTTTTATTGTTGGGTTCAAGCCAAGGCTCTCCCTTGACAATACCAAAGCCCCATGGCTAGTCTGAAGAGATAAAAAAAATATCAATTCTTCTAGCTATGAATAGAAGAGGGTAGGTTGTCTGCTATTTGACACATAAGTTGGGAGAAATACCACCACTCCTTATTGCATGGATGTCTCTTTAAGAGATCGGAACAAGGATGACCTAGGGTTTTTTTGGCTGATCTCGCAAACAAGAATGAAGGCGATGATCACCCAAGTTCAATGTGGAGCAATTTGGGTCAAAATAATCCTATAATAATCTAAGATGTTTGAGACGAAAGGGTGAAGGGGAAACCTAAGGCTAGAGAGAAGCACCTCCTCTTAGAAGGCGACACAACCCTCCGATGGCAAGCAAACCCTATCACTATCCTATGGTGCTACCAACCAGAAGGAAGATGGCATGAAATACTAAATGCAGAATCATTTCATATCCAATTTCGTAAGGAAACACTCTTCATAGTTAGGGTCCAGAGATGCCCTACCCCAACCATGAGAGGTTTTGGAATGGATTTTCTTTGGGATCATCTTACACCTATCAGAAGGAAAAGAGGAGGTACTTCCCACGGAGCTGTTAACCACCCTAAGCCTGGGAGGGGCCATGGATTCAAAGAAGATGAAGACCTAAGAACCTATGGGATGTGCAGAGGAAGGAAAGAAGACCTACATGTTAGTGCATCACCTAGCTCTGATACCAAATGTTGGAAACTATGGTACTGCTCTAATACCATGTTATCAAAATCCCTAATCTTTACCACAGACTTGAGAAGACCTTTGACATTATCTAAGGGCAGCAAACTATCGATCCGCCAATTTAGATCTATGATGAGGCACCTCCCTCCTTGGACTTGAGGGAGGCGCCCTCTTGGGGCGGCAACTCTAGAGAAAAGAGAGAAGAGAGATTGAGAAAGAAAAGATCTATATTTCAATCCATGTTATCAAATCTAATACATCCTATGTATTTATACATAGATATTAGGCTCGATCAAAAACTTTTCTGGCTAACCCAATATATGAAAGCACTCACCGAGCCCATGTGCACCCATGTCTTCCATGCTCTCATCCCTTGGATCTATACTCGACCCATATATATGTTAGCCACCTCGCTGTTAGCAGCTCGGAGCTATTGCTCAAGCTTGGATATCCTTCCACACCAGCCCGATCGATAGTTCTCATAGGTAGACTCGATGTCGTACAGCTGCTTCTAGAGCATAGAAAATCTCTAAGGCCAATCCCATTCGTACTGAGCTTTGTCAGAAGATCATGGCAAACTCCCCTCCAATAGCTAAATTTTTTCTATCGCTGCCTTGAGCTGAAATTCGAGGGAGCTGAACTTCATTGTCAACGTCCAAGACTTATCGCTGGTGCTTTTCCTAAGTTTGGCCAACTCTCTGTCAAAGTTACCTTTCTTAATGTTGAAGCTCATGAAATCTTTCATATGTAATTTGCAGAGACGAGTGACCTTAGTCATTGCCTCCGAGGCATTTTTTCTTAATCTTTGAAGCTCATTTCCTACCTTCCTCAACTTCTTCTTCAGGTGATGAATTTTTCTCTTTAAATTTTTGAGTATAGGTCTCAGAGGGATGCCTTAAGGTAGTGGCTCGACATCAGCTGGAGATGACTGGCCTTGAGCACGATCACTATAAGATTCTGAATAACACCCACCACGACACAAGTGTAAAGAAAAAAAGTTCATTTTTATTTCTTAAAGTATTTAGCATATAGAAACAAAAAAGGACAAAAATATAGGTTGACAAAAATTTTTTAGACCTCGATCGGTATAGAAGTGGGCGGGTCGGTGTATTCCCTACAGCTTCAGGCTCTAGGATGGGTTCGAAAGCTCTAGCTACAAGTTTGAGAGCACCCGAGGTAGGTTTAGTAGTAGGAGAGGTAGCACCAGCATTAGAGGGACCAGCTTCTTCGCTGGGTTCATCTGTCAAAAGGTCGAGATCCACCTCTAGAAAGTTCTTCGCAACCCTCATGCGAATCTCAAACCCCTCCAAGAAAGCTTTCTGAGCGAATGCGATCTTGATGTCCTCCATAGCTTTAGAAGACTTGAAGGCTTCGACAGTCTGCTCCCGTTCAATGCCATCTCCTCTTCTAGCTCCTTCTCTTCTACAAGAATCAAAGCAGCCTTCAGTCCCGTAGAAGCCCCTTCTTCTTTCCATAATACCTCCCTCAAGCGCTCAACCTCGGTAGTCTGGATCTCGAAGGCCACCTTCAGTTAATCGACCTCGGCCCAAACTTTCTCGACCTCCACCTGAGCCTCCTGAAGGGCTCGGGAAGCCTCAACCTGGCAAAGATTAGCTACCTTTGAATGGGCAAACAAGTAATGCCCTAACTACAGGACGGAAAAATAGAAGTTGAGTCAGAACTTCGGAAGCGCATCCTCCATTTGAACAAGTTTGGATGAGACGGTTACCTCAAGGTAGGCAATGAAGGATTCATCAAACCTCTCTACATCCTCTTTCTAAATCATCTTGTCAACAATATGCGGGAGAATGCTGCCCCGTATCATAGATTGGACAACCTCTCGATCATCCAAAGAACCCTGCTCCTGATTAGAGCCCTTGCCACCAGAATGCCCGACCTTCCTTCTGACCTTTTTGGTGATGGCATTATTCTCTTTCTTCTTCTTCCTCTCGATGACTTCTCCCCATTCGGTAGAGGTGGGGAGGGTGGATTCATCAGGCAGGGCCAGACTTGATGCTGTCGCATCGGATTCCAGGATGGACGATGCTTCGATTGGCACAGCCGAGATCGGCTCTTCGATGCAGGCCTTCTTTGATGTCTTCCCGACAGAGCTACCCTTCCTTTTGAGGGATCTAATTCCCTTCAATAAGGGTTTCACTCCTCAAGAATCATTTCTATGATAGAAAAAGTAAAAGTCAGAGGAAAGAATGTTACATAATTGACTAGCTAAGAGAGACTACCTACTAGATCAAGGGGACTAAGATCGAGGTTAAATAAGGTCTGTTCATCTAGAAGTCTGGATATTGGGGGAGCTCGGTAGTTCTTTAATTTGTCGATCGAGTCCCAATCCTCCTTCTCAAGCTCGAGGGCTCGACTGATCGAATCCCTCATGTCTCCATATGAAGAAAATCTTAACTCTAAAAAAGAATATGAAATAAAGAAGAACTTCTCCTTCTAGTTGTGAATGGAAGAAGAGGCATCCTTAAGCAACCCCTTCTTGCCGAATTGAGGAGACACGTACCACCAATCTTTGGCAGTAGGGTGATGTTTAAAGGTGAAGAAATTATAGAACAAGAAAATGGTAGGTCAGACGTCGACCAAGATACATAAGAAGAGAAACCCTATGATGAACCTGAATGAATTCGGGGCTATAGAAGCGATGGAGATATTCAGGAATCTAAACAGGTCTACTATGAAAGGGGGTAGTGACAGCCGATGTCCAGCTTGGAGGGTTTCAACATATAAGCAGGTTCATCCTGGAGGAAGTGAGCAAGCTCGATCACCGGGACTAGGGAGTTTGAGTTTATATTTAGAAGAAATTTTGAACTAAATTCTGATCAGGAAAAGGTCCGCATGGTAAAGTTTATAAGAAATGGAGCTGGGGATGAAGGAAAGTCGAGGTACTTATACAGATTTGGGATCTATATGGGAGGGATCCATCAGTACTGGATGAGCCAAACTCTCGGAACAAGTCAATCAGAAACCTTCAGTGGACATTCGGATCAAACTAAATTAGAAAATCCATCAAACAATCAAAGAAAATTGGATTCAAAGCCTTCTCAAAGAAACCAAATGAATGGAGATGCAAAAGTACCAAGAAGGATTTTGAAACTAACCTAAATCGATTGAGAAGAGTGGGGAGATGGCCAGCTCACCTGAATTCAAGTGAAAGAACTCCCAGGATCAGAGAAAATGATGATGGAAGCCGGAGCTCTCGAGCAGGAGGAGGAGGGAAGCTGAAGGAAGAAGAAGGAGATATCGATCGAAATAAAATCCCAAAAGGAGAAGATGAGCTTAAATACCCACAGAAGCTCGAAATGGTTATAATTATAGGTCCTCTCCGATCGACCCAGGATTGACACGTGTCTCGCTCATCATGCCAGAAAGCTGGCAATGGGCAGAGCCTTAATTGCACCGCGTCTTAAGCAGAGCTTCGACGGGAGCTTCAAAAATTATCTTTTTGGATCACCTCATATTCGAAAAAGTTTCAGCACCCAAGCAAATGATGCCAAAATTCTCTTTCTGGCGGGTATGAAAAGTTCGAAAGGACTTCGGCACTCATACTTTTTACTTCCTTCTTTTGAACCTCGAACTCGAGAGTAAGGGGACTTGTGTTAGGTGTAGATCCTCTCCTGTTGAAGTCCAAAAAGATATCGGATCTTGGGACGACCTTGTTCGGTGATAGCGGCTATAACCAACTTCACTCATTGACTCCAGAACGGGCAAGGACCTCGTTATGTATGCAGACTCTACCAATCATATACCCTTCAAACTCCTGTCAGTCGAACTCCTTCCAAACTCTTTCAGTGGGTCTCCTTCTAGATCTCTCCAACAGATCTCCCTCTGGACAACCATCTCTAGTTGCACTCCCACTGGATGAACTTTTCCAAGCTTCCCTCTTTCTGGATGATTTTCTTAAGTCAGGTTCCTCCATTAGAACTCCTTCCAGCCTCCAACCTTTCGGACTCCTTCAGCAACGTGCCTTTCAGACTCCTCCAGTCAGACTCCTATAATACTCCATCTAGTGGCCCAAAGGGCTTATCGAGGGCAAGATACCCCTCATCGAAGTCCTTGACTGTCGACCTCATTTCTACTAGGATTTGCCAATCTTCTCATAGATGAGTTCATGCTATAGAGCCTCCTGAATGCACACCGAAGTTTGGCAGCATGATCTTGAATGATGAAGGAGAATTACTACTATTCTAACCCTATCCTTTGACTGAATGCGAGTAATGGGACCTAAGCCGTTCTCCTTCTAGATGAACTCCTACTGTTAAACACCTTTCGAATGATCTCCCACCAATTGCTAGGCAAGCTTTCTTCAGCCAACCTCCTTCCAGACGATCTTCTTCCAGCTACTAGGCAAGCTTCCTTCAACCGATCTCCTTCCAGCCGTCTAGGGGGACATCGTCACTCGCATAAATTTAACCTACCAACTCAATGTGAATCAACTTATATACGGACGACCTCAAAGGAGCCCGAACCTCTTTGGAACTATTGAGATCTAAAAGCTCCTCACTGTCGACGTCTACCTCATCCAAACTTCAACTATTAAATCCCAACAGATCGGCACCTCATGACAACGGACACTACTCTCCATAATAAACTCTACGTGGCCTATGTGGCCCACTACCAAGTGGTTACGGTTGTCACTATCAATTTGTTATACACTCCATGTATAGTAAAGACCCTCCATATACGTTTTTTCTAAGCTCTCATCTTCTATCCTAAAATTCTGCTTTAAATTTCTCTAAGTAATCCATTTTTGTTGGCCAAGAGAGCTGACTTGATCGTTGGAGGATCTTGCCAGAGCCACCACCCTCAACTTCGGATGAGACTTACTTTGCAGGTCGACGGCGGCGATCTTATTTTCTTCAACTCCAACATCGACTCCGACGTCAACCAAATTTTACACCAACAATATCCATAAAGTAAGTAAATATTTTAGTAATATATTCATCAAGTTTCATTTTAAAGAGTTCATATTTATGTACTAGCATATTAATTTTTGATTCTTTAACTTCGTTGCTACCTTCATGAGTTACTTCTAACCTATCCCATATTTTTTTAGCCAACATGCAAGTTCAAATGCGATTAAATGCATTTGCATCTAATGCAAAATACAAAACATTCATCACTTTAGCATTAAGTTGAGTCATTTTCTTATCAACATCATCCCATTCCTTTTTAGGTTTGGTTGACTCCACACCATCAATCAACTTAGTGGATGTATGTGGTCCATTTACTATGATACTCCATATATCATAGTCGAGTGCTTGAATGAAAATTTTTATCTGAGCTTTTCAATAGGTATAGTTGGATCCATTGAAAAGTGAACGTTAATTTATGAATTATCCATCGGCTAGTGAAGCACCTACTTGAGTTGTCATAGATCTTTAGCTCTTGATGATTAAATCAAAAAAGGGCTAGAGTACTGGGCTTTGATACTACTTGTTGTCCAGCTATGCAACCCAAGCGGGGGGATGAATTAGGTAATTAAAATTTTAAAAGAAAAGTATAAACCACAAAAATGTGTTAAGAGATCAAATATAAAGTGCAGTGGCTATAGTGAGCAAGGTAATAAATTATGAAGCACGTAAGCAAGAAAATATAGTAAGGATAAAGGAATGCAAACCAACACACCATAAACAAAGAGGGCTTATAGTGGTTCGGTGCCAATCTTATACCTATACCCACTCCCTAAGCTCCTACTCGAAAATTCTAATCCACTATCCATATTCAAACCAAATACAACGTCAGAATCCTCCGATCTTGGCCATCCCAAGCTAGAACACTTATTTTTTGAGTATAAGACAATCCAATACACTTCGATTCAAGATTTGTTGGATCAATCTTTCCAAGTTTCGAAACCCCCAAAACTTAAACCAAAATAATAAAATAAAGTATAAGATTAATGACAATGTAAATCAAGTTTAGCCCCTCAATGAGCATAATAAGACTTTAAAAATACTTTACAACAAAGGGGAGAAGCTTTTGAGATTCCTCTTGGAATGAATGAAGGCTTAAATGAGCTTTAAAGAGGTGGTTGAGCTTGAAATCAATGCTTCTTTGCTTGGAAGTGAGTTTTATCTAGGGTTGAATATTTTCTTTATTTCTTCCTTGTTTTCCTCCATTTGAATGGTTTTATATCTTCAATGAATGCTGAAGAGTGAACAGTAGCTATTTGTAGCCATTGAGAAGCAATTATGAAGCAATTAATGCACCTAAAATGGACTGAAAAACTAGTCGTTATAGATTTTTTCCATCATAGCGATCGACCCATGGGTTCCATGGGTCGACCTCTATGGCAGAAACAAAAAAAGCCTATTTCTATTTCTGGCCTACAGAATAATAGAGATCCACCCATGGATCATCCCTTTTTGGCCTGCCAGCTAGAAAGAAGCATGCCATTCAGCCCATTTCAGAAGGGATCGACCTAGGGGTCAACCCTTTTTATCCAAAAAGATTTTCTTTGATTTTTTAGTTTTGAAACATTTCAAAATATCTCCAAGGATTCTAAATTCTTCTTTAATGCTCTTGAGACTTCTGAAAATATTATCTTGATCTTCAACTTGATGATATTACAACTTTGCCCTTCTTCAAACATCTTTGACAAACTTAAAAATTCTTGTATAATCCAAAATGCATAATTAATCTTCTTCCAAACAAAAAATTATTAGTACTCTCCTTAAATATTTTGTAGTCATCAAAATCAATTCTTGGGACAATAATACGAGAGGTCTAGATTGCAACAGTGTTAATCAAGATTTAAGAAAATGAAGAAGATAGGCTCAATCAAGATAGAAATCAATTGATTTGATGGAAAGAATAATTTATCCTTGTGGCAAGCGAGAGTGAAGGATGTGCTCATCCAATAAGGATTGATTAATACTCTCTTGTGTGAGAAGAAGCCAACTACCATAGAGGTGAAGGATTGGAGGCAGCTCTAGATATAGACAGTGAGTATGATCTGCTTATACTTAGTGGATGATGTGATGATCCATGTGCTTAGTAAGACTTTTTTGATGATGTAATCGAAGCTCGAGAAGATATACATGGTGAAGTCACTCACCAATGCTTTCTTCCTTTGGAAGCAGTTCTACTATCTATGAATGAGCAAGGGGTAGAGCATGCAGAAGCATCTCAGTAAATTCTAGAAGATCCTTACCAACCTTCTCAAAATTAGTGAGAAAGTTAAGGATAAGACCAAGGTGTTTGTCTTGCTTTTATCGCTTTCCTCCTCTTTTGAGTCTTTAGTGATTGATTTTCTTATAGAAAAAATACCATCAAGATAGAATAGGTTACTTCTGCACTTCTCCAAAATAAGATTCTCAGGCAGAAGAACCAAGCCTTGAGTTCATGTGGCAACTCGACTATGATGGTGACGAGAGGTGATGGTGGCAGAAGGCAGAGCAGTAAGAGATCACGAGAAGGATAGTCCAAGTTCAAGATGAGGTACTTGAGCAAGATCAGATGCTACTAGTATGATGAGTTAAGGTATCACGTCAAAGATTGGACAATGGCTACAGTGGCGGTAGTCCAAAGTAGCAACACAGATAAGATCGATAATTGTATGCTTATGGTCTTAAAGAAGGTATCTACTTCTTCACACCAATGTATTGAAAAATATATCTTAAAGCCAATCATCAGCCTATTAATAATTGAGCTACATCATAATTATAATTAATTTATTAATTAATAAAATATATTTTTAATATTTTTTATCATAAGTTTTCATCTTCTAATGAACTCTATTATTGTGACGAAGTCCTTAGGACTATTTAAATTTGATAAAGAGAGTTTATCGATTAGTCCTTAAAACTATTTACGATCAAATGATAGGCTGTTAATAAAAATGACAGTCTCTATCGAGCATACATCGCTGTGTACTATATAAGTTGATTGTCTTCTTAATCAAAGAGTATGGAGATACTAGTATGACATATAGATGAGATGTAAGGGTACATCATCATTGAACGTGACCAACTTTAGAACAT
Organism: Cocos nucifera; assembly: GCA_006176705.1. Classification (NCBI taxonomy): domain Eukaryota; kingdom Viridiplantae; phylum Streptophyta; class Magnoliopsida; order Arecales; family Arecaceae; genus Cocos; species Cocos nucifera. The sequence continues at coordinate 183,651 of QRFJ01000803.1, read as the reverse complement.
TCTGCTGTCAAGAATATTTTCAATGGGATATAAGTATAAGTATTCCTTAGACCTGAGATCACCTCAGTGGCTTACAAGCAACTCATTATGCTTTGGTACCAGACTAACTAAATTTGTAATTCAGTAATGAAAGATTTCTGGGCACAGTCAAGTACCTACGAAGTCGGTGTGTGATCAAGATGAAATTGATCACTCCAAAAGTTGAAGAAGAATGTATCACTATATTTCAACATAGCAAAACCTTAGCCAAGATAATCCATGAGATGGATTTGGTATTTTGAAATACTATATAGATAGCCTAATTAGAGTTGATAGTTGAACTCTGAGGTATCCTATCAGCATTTTAGTCAAGGGGATGAATTATATGAAAACTATATCTATATGAATTTTAAAGATGTTGTTCTACACATTCGACCTATCCTTTTGGTCAAGGAGATGAATTATATGAAAATTATATCTACATAAATTTTAAAGATGTTCTACACATTCGACCTATCCGACCATCAGGTACCATTGCTAGATGGTCACTTCGACTGTTATAAGAATTTATTTCTATACTACCAGCTTAGGTTCAGACCTATGGGATTACACACATTAGAGTTCACAATCTAATCGAATGGTTGATCAATGATTGAGAATCGTTCAAAGGTCAAACGATCAATATGATTGATGTTTAACCTAGTGCAAATATTGTAGGAGGATCGATTAGCAATTTGACTGCTAATTGGCTTAATTTGATTAAGCCAAAGGATTAAGATTAAGTTTAATTAAATATAATTTAATTAAATTTAGTTTGGATTTGATTGGATCAAGTTCAATTGGTTTATTGGATAAGCCAAGTGCAAGGAAGAACTAGTCCTAGTTCAACTTGGACTTGGGTCAACCCAATTTTCTAATTTAATTAAAAATTAAATTAAAATTAAATTAAATTTAATCTAATTTAATTAAATTTTTAATTAGATTAGGATCTAATTTAATTGATTTGATTTACTTCTGATTTAATTTGATTTGAGAAATCATATTTGACCAAGTCAAATATGAAATCCTAATAAGACTAGGATTCATCTTGCTTGTGCCACCTATATCCCACACCCCCACGCCCTTACTCTCTTGTTCTTGTTTTTGACAAGAAATCTCCTCTCCCCCTAATCATCATGCACGCCCACCCCTCTCCTCTTTCTCCTATATGGCATTAAGTTGTGGACCAGATCAATAGATGAAAAGTTGTTGAAGTTTGTTGGACTCTATATGATAGAATCCCAACAAACTTGGTCTCTTCCCATCTGTGCCATCCCATTCTGATTTCTCTTTTGATTTCCATGGTTAAAAGGAGAAGATTTTATATGCCTACCCTAGTGGTCCACAGCTAAAACAAAGGAGGGGGTGCCCAAGTGTTGGGCACCCCAACAACTTGCCATATGTGTTCTTACCATGTGTAGAAATTTGACCCAACAAAGACTCTTCCATATCTCTTTATAAGGAGGTATTTTTAGACTGAATTTTGCACTGATTCCAAACCATTGAGAGAACTCCTGGGCGTGTGAAAATCAAATAGAGAGACCCTTGGGGTGTGGGGATTTCATAGACACCAATCTAGATGTCTAGGTGAGAGAAAAGAGAAGAAGAAGAGGATCTTCTTCTAGGGTCTTTTGCTCTTCCTTTCTCCTCCTCTTTCATAGAGATTTTTGAGTATTATTTTAGATTGAAAGTATCTTTTTTTCTTTTTAATTTTTTGGAGTATCCAAGTCTTGAAGAAGGAAGCACCGAATTGACCATCGAAGAAGGATCGGCACAGTACTAGCATACTATGCTGATTTTCTACATCAGACTTCTAATCGGAGTTTATGGGCTCATATGGACATCTCTTAGAGGCCTGACGCATGTGTAGCTCGAAGCTTCATCCTTCAACCTAGATCAGTAAGTTAGAATGTCTAATTTATACAGGTAATATGGATCTGATCCTATGTTACATATCTGCAATAGATCTAGTGTAGATCCATATTGATGTGATCAACATGTCTTTTACTTCTAGTATTTTTAATTTTTGATTTAATCTCATGCTATAATCATATAATAGAATCTTAGATCTAAGGGTTCTCTAATTTTTATAAATAAATTCTAATTTATTTCAGTCTTTCACTGCCTGATCTTGAAAAAGTTTCAAGATCTAGTCCTGAAATCCTAAATCTGATTCCTTCAATTAGTATCAGATCATAAGTTAATTATTCATGATTATTTTTGCATATTTAGATTATTTCTTAGATTAGATCAGATTTATAATTTAATTATTAAATCTAAAATTAAAAACTTTGATCAAATGAATTGTTATAAGGTTGTCCTACTGTAAGGTTTATCCCTTACAGTGGAGAGATTGTCCTAGTTCATGTAGATCTACTTTTTATTATAAATTTATTAGATATGATTTAATTTTATTTATAATTTATTAGATTTAAAAGAATTTTATATCTAAAAATAAAAATTTTAGATTGTACGGACTGATTATAAGATTATCCTGCTGTAAGGTTTATTCGTTATAGTGGAGAGATTGTCCTAGTACGTGCTGATCTAAAATATTGATCATAAAATTTTATATTAGATCTAAAAAATTTTATGATCTAATTAAAAATATTTTAATCTAATTTTAATCATCATAAATATATTAGATTTGATCTAAGATAATTTATGATTGAATGAAATTGAAATGGTTTCACTTATATGAACTTGTTTAGATTAGATCTAAAATAGTTTAATGCTTATCTTATTTGCATATTGATTATGAATCAAACATGCAACTTGGTTGGTAGAATCATGTTATAAAAATATTTTATAAATATAAAAATTATTTTTAAAAAGTCAAATCCCAATCCTCAGTCCAAAACTTAATTAAGAATTAAGAAGTTATTTGATTAGGATCTAGAATTATGAATTGAAGATCCTAAGACACAAATCATAACACATTGGGTTGAATGAGTTAGTAGGGATTAGGTTCATTAATTGGATTAAACCTATGATCGGATTAAAGAATGAACTTGATTAGAGAATTGACTAAATCTAATCAATTATTATCTTAGATTAGGTTAAGGATTCTCTAGATCAATTACAATAGTTGTAGTTGGTCAAGTCCATGTCTTTAATGAGACCTAAGATGGACTTGATTCTTGGCTATGTGGTCTAGCACGAGCTGTTAGGTTGATCTAATCAAGACTAATTAAATCAGTTGGTATCTAAGATAAACCAGACTAGTGGTCTTTAATTGGCAACCCACTTATCTGATCATTTCTGATGGTGTCTAAAGCAAGCTTTAGCAGACCCTCTCACTAATCAAACTTACCTAGTCTATTGGTGAAATTACATTTCGATTGAATCACTTGACTATTCGAGCTGATCCATGTCAGCAAGATAAATTAGTGTGACTGATGTAGGTGCTCCTAGACCAGCTTATTATTGATCTTCATTAAGCTGACTTGGTAAAGCCAGTGGAAGGATCATGATAAGCTGGTTCATCTAACCTTGTCTCTTTCTTAAAATTAAAATTCTCTAAAATTATTAGGTTCTTAAAATAAAATAGTTATGATAATAATAAAATCATAGCCTCCTATTAAGTGGATGATAATAGATCCATCAGTTGGATAATCATTGGAGGCCCAAAGGCCTGGTGCTTATCGGCTGATAGGATTATCATTCATAATATGATTTATTGGCCGCATCTTTCTAAATGATGGTTAGGTTGATCAACCAAAGTTGGGCTTAATCATTTATTGATTTGAGGGACCAAGTATGGTCATGTTAATGGTTGGACCTAACCGGACCTTTTTCAATGGAGGCCAAAGTCTACTGATTAGGGACTGGGACAAAATTAAATTACTAAAAATTATTTAAAAAAATAATTAATTATTAATCTATCCTTAGATGTACATGGATTAACCAACTAAAGTTGGGCTCATGTGCAGTCTATGTAGATTGTAGTATCCATTAAGAAATTAGGATAATTTCTCGAATTGGAGATAAAGGCTACCAATTCGAATAAAATAGTGAGAGAATCTTTTGATTAAAGTCCAAATCTTTAGGTTTAATAAATCAATTATTAATTAGATTTTAATTTTTTTAATGCAGATATGGCCACTTTTCTATCGCTCCAATCATTATTAGACAATAATAAGTTGGTGGGACCCAACTTCGATAGCTAGCACCGAAAGTTGAAGATAGTCCTGGAGCATGAACGGATCCTGTATATTTGATAGATCCTGCACCTAAGGAGCCAGCTTCCAATGCACGTGGAATAATTAAAAATACTTATCGAAAGTAGCTTAATGACCAAACCATGGTGCATTGTATTGTGTTGGCTGTCATGAACAATGAGTTCAATCATAGATTTGAGATGGCTCAGCCAAAGAATATGCTTCAAGTGTTGGAGGATTCTTTTGGCATATCCGATGATGTTGAAAGGCATAAGACTAGTTGTGTCATCTTCAATGCTAAGATACGGGATGGAGCCTCTGTCACTGATCATGTACTGTATATGATCGAGCTGATAGAGCGATTGAGCAAGCTCGAACTTTTCTTGCATAAGCAGCTTGGGCAAGATACAATACTGAACTCGCTACCTAAGTCCTATCTCTCATTCCTCACTCATTATAAAATGACAAAGCCTGAAATAGACTATCATGGGTTACTGAGGTTGCTTTAAAACTTTGAGAAGAATCATCAACTCCATAAGGAGTCGGTGAACTTAGTGGAAGGTTCATCCTTTGGTTCTCAATCCTTTAGAAAAGAAAAGAAAAATAAGAAGTAGAAGGGCAAGAAGGTGCCAATTCAGGCTGAGACATCTATGTAGGGCCAGATCAGAAAGATCAAGCTCGAAAAGAGTCAAGCTGAATACTTCTTTTGTAAGAAGCGGAGGCACTGAAAGAGGAACCATCCTCAGTACTTGCCTTCCAAGATCCGAATAGGTAGAGAAAGAAGCAAGCTATTATTGGACAAGATATTTATATGATAACTCCTTATAATTTTTTTATTTATGATTTTACTGATTGGGTATTGGATACTGGTAGTCCTTACCATATTTGCAATTCATTGCAGGAGTTGTAGGTCAGTAGGAGATTCAAGCAAGATGAGAGGTTCCTAAATGTTGGAGATGAAAGATCAGTTTCAATTCTAGCATTAGACATCTTGAAACTTGTATTTGAGTCCTATACTATTATTCTTGATGATTGTCATTTTTGTCCAAGTTTCTTTTTAAATATCATTTCTGTAGACCTTTTGACCAAAAATAATTATAAAATTTTAATAAAAAAATAGTTTTGTAATATCATTATGAATGGTATTATTATTTCTCTAGATATTTGAACAACAGTGAGTATATATTATCTCAACCTATTAACGTAGTCTATTCTACTAGCAAGCATCCTAGATTGGATAGTGCATCAGATATTTACTTACGGCACTATAGGTTAGGTCACATAAATAAGAACAAGATAAATAGATTGATTCAAGAGAAAATTCTCGAAGTTAGTGATTATGAATCACTTCCAATCTATGAGTCCTGTCTTCTTGGAAAGATGATCAAGTCATCTTTTATTGAAAAAGGTGAGAGAGCCATGAGCTCTTAGGTCTAATACATACTGATGTATGTGGACCAATGAGCACAAGTGCTAGAGGTGGATATTTTTAATTCATCACTTTCATAGATGATCTATCTTGATATGGATATGTCTATCTGATGAAATATAAGTCAGATTTATTTAAAATATTCAAACAATTCTGAAGTAAAATAAAAAAATAAATTAGGAAAAGTATTAAAACTCTTCAATCTGATCGAGAAGAAAAATATCTTTTTGGTGAGTTTTTCACATATCTAGGAGAGAAAGGGATTCTCTCCTAATAAACTCCTCCAAGAATACCACAACATAATGGTATGTCTGAAAGGAGGAATCGGACTCTATTAGACATGGTCCGATCCATAATGGATTTTGCTAGCTTGTCGATATCCTTCTGGGGATATGCACTCAAATTGGCTTGCTATCTATTAAATAGGATTCCAAGTAAGTCTATAGTTAAGACTTCATATGAGATATGGATAGGGCATAAGTCAGCACTTTCATACCTCAGGGTCTGGAGGTGCTTAATTTATATCAAATGATTAGTTACAGATAAACTTGCACCTAGATCTAACAAGTGCACATTCATAGGGTACTCAAAAGAGATCAAAGGATACCTTTTCAACCATGCTGATGAGCAAAAGATATTCGTCAGTCTTAAGATAATCTTTTTAGAAAAGAAGTTTCTTAGTGAAGGAACTATTGCTTCTAAGATTAAACTTGATGAAGTTTAACAAGTAGAAAGATCGACACCTATAGTTGAATCTAAGTTGGATTTGATTAGATCAGATCCAAAGCCCAATGTACCTACATCATTAAGATGATCCGATAGAGTATCACATCAGCCGAATAGATACTATGATTTCTTGGTTTGGGATGGTGATTCCATCAAACTCAATGACAATGATGAGGATCTAATCACCTATATAGATGCAATGCAGAGACCTAATTCTGAGAAATGGCTCGAGGCCATGAAATCTGAAATGGAGTCCATGAAAGTTAATGATGTGTGGACATTGGTTGACCCACCCGAAGGGATTAAACCCAGTGGATGTAAGTAGATCTTTAAAAGAAAGAGAAGTGCAGATGAAAAGATAGAGACCTATAAAGCCCGTCTGATTGCCAAGAGGTGTCATCAACATTATAGTATTGACTATGATGAGATATTCTCTCCTATGATAATGCTCAAATTCATTCGGATAATGCTTGCAATAGCTGCCCATCTGGATTATGAGATCTAATAGATAGATGTGAAGACAGCTTTTCTGCATAGAGAGCTGACCGAAGAGATATATATGATACAACCTAAGGGGTTCACATCCATAGATGAGTCAAAAATGTATAAGCTTCAGAGATCCATTTATGGATTGAAGCAGACATCTTAGAGTTGAAACATGTGTTTTGATAAGATAATCAAAACATATGACTTCATTAAGAATGGAGAAGAGTCCTGCATTTATAAATGGGCAAAAAATCTAGCAATGATATTCCTTATCTTATATATGGATGACATTTTCTTAATCGAGAATGACATCTCCGCACTGCAGAAAATAAAAGTTTAGTTGTCATCATAATTTTTCATGAAGTACTCGGGTTAAGTATCCAATATCCTAGGGATGAAGATCTATAGGGATAGATCTAAGAGGATGCTTGGATTATCCCAATCCACATATATAGATACTATGCTGAAGAGGTTCAGCATGGAGAATTTCAAAAAGAGCTATCTTCTAATAGGCCATAGAATTTTTCTTTCTAAGAAAGATTGTCTAATAACTCTTGAAGAGAGAACATATGAGTTGAGTCCCATATGCTTCAGTAGTGAGATCTATCATATTTGCCATGATATGTACAAGATCAGACATGGCATACTCACTAGAAGTAGTGAGTAGATATCAATCTACCCCAGAGAAAATCACTAGAAAGTAGTTAAAACCATCCTTAAGTATTTGAGAAATACTAAGGACCAATGGTTGGTTTATGACGAGTCAGATTTAAAACTTATGGGATTTACAGACTCTAACTTTTAATCTAACCATGATGATAGTAGAAGCATATCGGAATATATCTTTACTCTAAATAGTGGAGCCATCTGCTGGAAGAGTTTCAAGCAGCATATTGTGGTAGACTCTGTTTGCAAAGCAAAGTACATCGTAGCAATAGATACCATGAAGGAAGCTATGTGGTTGAGAAAGTTTATCACCGAGCTCGAAGTAGCACCCTTTCTAGATGGTTTGGTCCTACTCTACTATGACAGCACAGATGTCATAGCCCAAGCGAAGGAATCAAAGGTACACCAACGGATGAAGCACATTTGCGCCGCTTCCACCTGATCCGAAAGATTGTGGATCGAAAAGACGTCAATCTTTAGATGATCGATGGAAAGAAGAACCTGACCAATCCTTCACTAAAGTTCTGACAATAAAAGAGTTCAACAACCATAAGTCAAAGATGGGTATTAGAAACTATGCCGAGTGGCTTTAGGATAAGTGGGAGTTGTTAAAAAATATATTTCAAAGTCAATCATCAGTCTGTTGATGGTTAAGCTATATTATAATTATAATTAATTTATTAATTAATAAAATATATTTTTATATTTTTAAACATAAGTTTTCATCTTCCAACGAACTTCATTATTGTGATAAAGTCCTTAGGACTATATAGATTTGATAAAGAGAGAATCTATCGATTAATCTTTAAAACTGTTTGCGATCAAATGATAGGCTGTTAATAAGGATGATAGCATCTATCGAGCATAGATCGCTGTGTGCCATATAGGTTGGTTGTCCTCTTAACCAAGAAGTATAGAGATACTGGTATGGCATACAAGTGAGATGTAAGGTTACATCATCATTGAACATGACCAACTTCAGAGCATTCTGCTATCAAGAATATCTCTGATGGGATATAGGTATAAGTGTTTCTTAGATCTGAGATCATCTTAGTAGCTTGCAAGCAACTCACTGTGCTTTGGTATAGGACTAATTGAATTTTTAATTCAGTAATGGAAGGTTTCTATCTACAGTCAAATACTTGCAAAGTCTGTGTGCAATCAAGATGGAATTGACCATTCCAAGAGTTGGAGAAGAATGTATCACTATATTTCACTATAGCCAAACCTTGGCCATGGTAATCATGAGATGGATTTGGTATTTTGAAATACAATGTGGATAGCCTAATCAGAGTTGATAGTTGAACTCTAAGGTGTCCTACGAGTATTTTAGTCAAGGGGATGAAATATATGAAAACTATATCCACATAGGTTCTAAGGATGTTGTTCTATACATTTGACCTATCCGATCATTGGGTACCATTGCTAGATGGTCACTTTGACTGATACAAGAATTTATTTCTATGCTACCAACTTAGGTTCGGACCTATGGGGTTACACACATTAGAGTTCATGATCTGATCAGATGGTTGATCAATGATTGAGAATCATTCTAAGGTTAAACGATCAATATGATTGACATTTAACCTAGTGCAAATATTGCAGGAGGATCGATTAGCAATTCAATTGCTAATTGACTTAATTTGATTAAGCCAAAGGATTGAGATTAAGTCTAATTAAATATGATTCAATTAGATTTGATTTGAACTTAATTGGATCAAGTCCAATTGATTTATTGGATAAGCCAAGTGCAAAGAAGAAATAGTCCTAGTTCAACTAGGACTTGAATCAATCCAATTTTTTAATTTAATTAAAAAATTAAATTAAAATTTGATCTAATTTAATTAAGTTTTTAATTGGATTAGGACCTAATTTAATTGGATTGATTTACTTTTGATTTGATTTGGTTTGAGAAATCATATTTGACCAAGTCAAATATGGAATCCTAGTAAGACTAGGATTCATCTTGCTTGCGCCACCTATATCCCATGCCCCCATGCCCTTGCTCTCTTATTTTTTATGATAAATCTTCTCTCTCCTTGATCATCATGCATGCCCACCCCTCTTCTCTCTTTCCTATATGGCATTAAGTTGTCGACCAGGTCAATAGACGGAAAGTTTATTGAACTCTATATGATAGAATACCAACAAACTTGGTCTCTTCCCATATGTGCCATCCCACTTCAATTTCTCTTCTAATTTCCATGGTTAAAAGGAAAAGCTTTTGTGTGCCTACCCTGGTGGTCCACGGCTAAAACAAAGAAGGGGGCGCCCAAGTGTTGGGCATCCCAACAACTTGTCATATGTCTTCTTACCTTGTGTAGGAATTTGACCCAACAAAGACTCTTCCATATCTCTTTATTAAGAGGTCTTTTTGGGCTAAATTTTGCACTGATTTCAAACCATTGAGAGTTCTCTTAGACATGAGAAAATCAAAGAGAGACCCTTAGGGTGTGGGGATTTCATAGACACCAATCTAGGTGTCTAGGTGAGAGAAAAGCAAAGAAGAAAAGGGTCTTCTTCTAGAGTCTTTTGCTCTTCCTTTATCCTCCTCTTTCATAAAGATTTTTTAGTGTTGTTTTAGATCGAAAGTCTCTTCCCTTTCTTCTAATTTTTTGGAGCGTCTAAGTCTTGAAGAAGGAAGCACCGGATCGACCATCGAAGAAGGATTAGTACAGCACTAGCATACTATGTTGATTTCCTGCATCAGACTTCTGATTGAAATTCTTGGGCTCGTGTGGACATCTCTTAGAGACTAGACACATGTGTGGCTTAGAGCTTCATCCTTCAGCCCGGATCAGCAAATAGAATGTCTAATTTGCACAAGTAATATGGATCTAAGTCAATGTTATATATCTGCAACAGATCTAGTGTAAATCCATGTTGATGTAATCAACATGTCTTTTACTTCTAGTGTTTTTAGTTTTTCATTTAATCTCATGCTATAATCATATAATAAGATCTTAGATCTAGAAGTTTTTTAGTTTTTATGAATAAATTTTAATTTATTTCAATCTTTCATTGCCTGATCTTGAAAAAGTTTCAAGATCTAGCCCTGAAATCCTAGATCTGGTTCCTTCACAGTGCATATTAGATTTTGCATGTTCGTATCATGTTTGTTATAGAAAGGAGCTATTTGACATCCTGAAGAGCAATGAGGGCATAGTTCATTTGCTTGATGGATCGAGCTATGTGACCAAGGGTATCAGGACCGTTAGCTTACAAACACATGATGAAGGAGTACGAAAATTGAGGTTCGATATATATCCAGTTTCAGAAGAAATCTAATTTCACTGAGCAAACTAGATTCAAACAATTTTAGCTAGAGAGCTAATGAAGAAATCCTAAAGGTCATGTGAGGTAATAGGGTTGTGTTGAGAGGAAGAAAGGATGGAGGATATTACCTCTTGGCAGGAAGCTCAATGCAAGATGGAGCTTCAAAAGCTAGTGGAAGCCCAGAGTAAGGTGGAGCTCTAGATGCAGGTGGATCAGGCATGAGATAGGAGACTCGAGAGGAAGACAAGCAATGTTGCAGGGTGAAGATCCTATTGCCATAGGAGGCTATCTCGAGCAGGTCTTAGGTTAGGCAGGTCATAGCTTATGAAGGAGATGGGATCAAGTGGTCTGGCTCGACTCCCATATTTATCCATCTATGAGTTGAAAGATATTTATCCCAAGATATGGAGGCAAGATTTGCGAGATCATCCAAAAAGCTCTCAAGGTTAGGTGGATGCCAAATCTCAAGTCGAGATGGAGATTATTAAGAAAAATGTCTCGAATTCAATCCACAAAATTCTAAAAAGAAGCTCACAGCAAAGTCCATAGTATAGAAAAGCCAAGGAAGACAGCCCACAGCCCGGCAGCCTATAATTGGACATGAACTATGCATGGGCATAGCCCAAGCGGGTGCCGGCCCAGCACAAGCATGGCCCAGTTGCGTGCATGCTCACGCAGCCAGACATAAGTGCAAGCCCAACATGGTGCATGGCACGGTCCACCATGCCAACCATGAGGGTGCGGTGCATGGAGGCCGCATGGACCAGATGCAGTCCACACACGTGGTCCATGGGCATTTCCTACATTTCACGCGATTCATAGCCTCTCGTAGACCGCTTAAGGGTCTACATGCGATTTACGAGGTCCAGGATTTTGGAACGGTGTAGGATTCTAGGCATGTTTTTTGAAAATTTTTTAATTAAAATTATAGAAAAAGTTAATAGATTAATCTAATATTAATCTATGCATGCGTGATCAAATCATAAAACCCTACATTAAGATGTAGACATGTATATATATGTTATGGAAAATTTGAATGCATATAGATTAGCAAATCAAATTTACTAACCTACTCGTGTTCAGAACATGATACTTGAGCATGGGTAGATGATCTTCATAATCTGAAACTACTGAAAAGAATCTCCTCGCATCATGATGCAGTTGCACAATCATCTAGCCTCTACAGATAGTCCATACGGAGCTCCTGATCCCGACCAGCTCCATCGGAGTGTTAGCTTCTCGTCGGATCCTTCGATGATCGATCTTGGTCAATTCGATCGACCACCTTCTCTCGATCTTCTAGATGCTCCAAAAGATCAAAAAATAAACTTCAGAGGATGATGAGGTTGTATGGTAAATTTCGTGATGATCGGGCACTTACAATGCTCAATCTCTCAACCTGAATCTTAGGTTGAAATCCTAAGGCTACCCACACCCAAAAATCCTGAGTCTCCACTCTCAGGGTTTTTCTGACACTCAGAATACTCACCCAGATGTCCTCACAACCCTCTCTAATTTCTCTATCAAACCCACATCACGAAAATAACCACACGTAATTTTAAACTGTTTAAAATTGTGTGAGGTAAGAAGGATAGGAAGAAGGGGCGTAGATAATATCTTTCTAAAATTTTCTTGTGCCTACAACTAGCACCTCCTTTCTCATAAAATACTCTCTCACGAAGCCTCTCTCTTCCCCATGCATGCCCAAAAAAATCTCATTTATATGGGCGACCATCCAATGGTGTCTGCATGTAGGGAAGGATAAGATAGGTGGTTGAACTTGTTTCAACCAATTGACACTTGAATTCAAATTCAAGTGGAACCTCATCCATTGCTAATTATTAGGTATTTGACATGTAGAAGGACTCTCCTTCTTCACACCCACATCTTGGAGAAAATAAAAAAAGGAGCAATAAAGAGAGGTTTGGCATGGGGAATGGATAAGAGAGGGAGGTTAGGAGGTTTCAACCAATCCTGCTTAAATTCAAAATTCAAGTGGATGTTTTATCCTTTTCTAATGCCACTCCCTAGTGCATGATGCATAGAAGGACTCTCCTTCTATGCACCCACACTTAGAATGCACACAAATTGGTGAGAATTCTCAAGGAGGCATGGAAAGTAGATAAGAAGAGGGAGTTAGAATTGGTTTCAACCTCCCACCTACTTGAATTCAAAATTCAAGTAAGTCTAATCTGATCCAATGCTTGGACCAGGTCAAAGGGAGAAATGAGAGGGTGAGCAATCACATTTCTATGTATGAAAACTCATGCAAAAATCAGAAGAGGCATGGAGAATGGCGTGGGTCAAAGTCAAGGTGGTGTAGGGAGATTCAATTTAAAATTTAAATCTAATTTGATCTGTTCAAATTGATTTTATCCAAACCTAATTAGACTAGGATAAACCCAATCAAATTAGGCTTAATCCAACCTAATTAAATTTTAATCAAATTAAAAATTAACTGAGTCCAACCCCTGATCAAATATGGGTCCAATCTCTCTTTGCGATTAGGTCATCTCATGACCTAATTGGGTCAAACCCAATCGAGTCAAATTCAATAAAACTTGATCAAATCCTCATCTCTCAATAGAATTGAGCTAATCAAATCTAATTGCTAATTGATCCTCTAAAAATATCAGTCCCAATCCAGTGTGACTCAAGAAGATAGAGTCCCAATCTAGTGGAACTTTCGATTATAGAGTCTTAGTCCAGTAAAACTCTTGACCATAGAGTCCCAAACTATTAGGACTCTTGAACAACCATCAAATCAGATAGAAACTTCTATTGTGTGTAACCCCATATGTTCGAATCCTAAGCCAGTAGCATCGTTATCAATTTTCTGTATCAATCGATGTGACCATCTAGCAATGGTACCCAATATTTGGATAGGTCGAATAGTTGCAACGCAACATTCATGAACCTGTGGCATATGGTTACCATATAATTCATCCCCTTGATCTTAATTCTCAAAGATGACCTAGGGTTTAACTGTCAATCCTAAAATCATCCATATTGTATTTCAAATTTCAATATCCATCGCATAGACTATCCTAGCCAAGATTTTGCTAAATTGAAATACAGTAGTGCATTTGCTCCAATACTTAGAGGGATCAATCCCATCTTGACTCATGCACTGACTAACCAAGTACTTGACTACACCTAGTAACCTTCCATCACTGAATTAGAAATTCAAATAGTCTGATACTAAAGTATAATGAGTTGCTTGTAAGTCACCATGATGATCTCAGATCTAAGGGATACTTATACCCATACTCTTCGTGAGCAACTCTTGATAGTAGAGAGCTCCGCAATTGGATCATGTTCAGTGAAATGTATCCCTGCACTTCACCTGCATGCCATAACAATATCTTCATATTCCTTGGTTAAGAAGATAACCAATCCATATGGCATGCGATAAATATTGTTGTCCTGGGTAATAACGTATCATTTGATCGCGAATAAGTTTAAGAACTAAATGACAAATCCTTCTTTGTTGAATCTAAATAGTCCTAAGAACTTCATCACAGAAGAGTTCTCAAAAGAAGATGCACAAGAGTAATAAAAAGTCAGAATAATAATTTTATTTATTAATAATTCAAGTATAAATTATATTCAGCTCAACTATCTACAACCTAAATGATTAGCTTTATGATACAATACCTGACATAGGAGGTCGTTTGGGCTAGTTTTAGCAAGAATTTGCATGGAGCACACAATCTGATGGGTGCGAGAAGCTGCGAGTGAGATCCAATGGTTAGATGGTAATTTGAGTTCTAATCGGAGCCCTATCTCTGACCTGGGCTCGGTTCAAGACCTTTAAAAGGTCCTATGGGCAATAGGAACAGAGTGTGGCTTGGTAGCTCGGCAGTAGGCATGCAGTGGTGGCAAAAGGCCTATGAGCAGCAGTAGATCGTGGAGAGGTGCCGATAGAGAGCAGAAGCAAGGGCTTTGGACAAACTATCAAGCAGTGGTCAGAGCTATAGGAGATCTCCTAGAGAGACCTTTGTGAGGAAGAGTGCTTTTTATTGAGAGAGAGGAAGGCGCCTCCTACCACCCCGATGGAGCATCCCGGCAAGTCCCACACTGGGGGTTCTAAAGGACCGAGCAGCATTGCAAATGGGTAGGGGTTGGGATGCGGTCCCATGGGCCCGGCGCTCGGGACTTGCGCAGTGGGGACCCAAATTTTGGACCGCCCTATCGCCGTGCACGGGCGGGCGCACCGCGGGCAAGGCAGCCCAGCGCATGCATGGGCCAACAACGGGCAAGGAAGCACCGCTCACGGTCGACACGATGTATAAGGATTGAGAGTGTGTAATCTCCTCTTATAAAATTTTTCTTTTTTCATAGTAAAGCTTGTATACTCCGTGAAGATAAGCCTTGGCTTAATTCATATATTTAATTATATTCTTTTATTTATCTTTTTTTTCTATTGCGGTATCAACATCATCATCAGTATTTTGATCCAAAACTTGGAGGATCCATATTTTGCATGAAAGATCTTTCCAAGAGGTGATGCCAGAGCAAGTGGTATCACGATAATTGGTATAAGAGTAGCTCTGGTCACAACAGCATCGACACATAAAATTCAAAAATCAATTGATTCTCCTAGGCATGCACGACACTAACCCCATCCACTGTAAATAAGGGGGAGCAGAGATTCAAAGATATACTTCTCTCGATAATTTCACTCCCTCTCTATTCTCCAACCATCGACATGAGCATCACAGGGTCCTCACCAGAGAACGATCCAATCAAGAACTTATTTTTGTAGGTGTTGCTCCAACACTCTAGTACTTTCCAGCCAAGAATGAGCTCTCCAACCTCGAGCCCCTACTTCGGCAACCATAGTTAGTGCTAGTGGAAGGGCCTCCCAACCTTCATTTGGGAGTCATCTTGAGAGGAAACAACATGAGGCTTTGGAAGGGAGTATCGAACACGTCTCGTCGCTCCAATAAGGCATGTCCGAATGACATCCAGCTACCGATCCTCATGCTAGAACTAGTTTAGGCACCACCACCTCCACCAACTCCGGCCATGTTGAATGAGCAATTCAATAGCCTCATGCAACAAGTGCAAGTCTTGTCTGCCATGGTGTGCAGAATACAGCAAAGCACTACACCTCAGCCATTGTCTGATGTTCCACACCTAGGAAGGGACCACATCTCAAATCCATGCTCACCTCCACAAAGCCCAAGGTTGGGACAAAGTCGCCATAGCTGACCTACTAGTGCTATCAAGAGAAGGTGCGAACACTCGCCGACTCCACAATCAGGAAGGGATTTAACCCCAGGGAATCGATCTCCTTGTCACTTCGGACCACACACAACTTGAAACTTCGAGGTGGAGAGGAGGGTCAGAAATGCAATAGAAGATTTGAGGCATTGCAGGGCCAAGCTCAACAACAAGGAGAGGACCTCGGTTTCAATATCGACCCTTCCTTTACTAGAAGAATTTTGGAAGAACCATTGCCTACATGGTTCAAAATGCCATAGCTCAAATGTACGATGGGACTTTAGACCCCATCGATCACCTGGAGACCTTCAAATCTTTGATGCCTCTTCAAGGGACATCGAATGCAATCCTTTGTCGAGCATTTCCATCAACCTTGAGAAAGGTAGCTTGACAGTGACATTCAGGTCTTCATCGAGTTCAATAGACTCTTTTGAATAATTCAAAATAGCATTCATAGCTCACTTTGTCAACAGTCATCAGCAGCATCATAGTTCTGACTACCTCATTAGTATGAAGCAAGGGGAGAAAGAGTCCCTATAGGATTACATCAAATGTTTTAACACTGCAACTTTGGAAGTGCATGATTTAGATCAGTTCATAGCCATAACGATGCTCAAACCCAAGCTCTAGAAGAATGACCATATCTTTTTACTAAAGAAAAAGTATCCGACGAACTTCATCGAGATGTTAACAAGGGCAAAGAAGTATACAAATACAGAAGAGGCCTGGGCTCGATATAGAGAAAATCCTAACCACAAGCCCTGGGAGAATAAGGGGGATAAACAAAAGGATAAGAGGCCTGAAGCCTAGTAGAATAAATGATGGTGATCCTACACACCTCCTCACAGTATTCAAGCTCGGTCATCACCAGAAAGTCATCGAGTTAGGTTTGCACCATGAAGGTTCAATAATTATGTGCTGCTCAACACTTCATGCACTCAAATCTTGATGGAAATCAAGCACAGAGAAGACCTCCCAAGGCCGAAGAGGATGGTGGCTCCACCTCAGGTGCGAGATACGAGAAGGTACTACCAATATCATCACGATCATAGGCATGATACAGAAAAATATCGGTAGCTCAAAGATGAGATTGAAGTGCTCATCCAACGGGGGCGACTGAGAAGGTATGTAGTAGAACGGCCGAACCCGAGGTCCCAAACATGAGCCACCATGACTTGAAGATCCTCAAGACAACAGACCTATGATAGGGGTTGTCCATACCCTCTCTAAGGGGTAGCATGATGACCTTGCGACCAAGCTAAACCAGATCAACCAAGAAAAAAGCTGAAATGAAGAAGAGAAGCAGAAGAAGAGAAAAATTGAAGAAGAAATCACTTTTTATGATGACGATCTTAAAGGAGGGCATGTCCACATAATTACTTGATTGTAGTTACTTTAAATATTTTTAATTATGATGTACAACATGTTTTGATCAATAATGAAAGCTCCATAGATATTTTATTTTATGATGCTTTCACACGAATGGACTTGTCTTATGATCAGCTGAAAAGGGTAGCATCCCTATTGGTCAGATTTTTTGGTAGCACCATGCCCATGGAAGGGGCCATATCTCTCTCCATAACCGTGGGACGTGCCCCAAAGCAATCAACAGTTTAGATAAACTTTATAGTCGTAAAAATCCTCTTTGCATATAATGCGATATTAGGCCCACCTGTATTGAATGCTTTCTAAGCCGTGGTGTTGACTTACCATCTACTAATGAAGTTCCCTACTCCTCAAAGAGTTGGAGAAGCCAAAGTAGACTAACAAGTAGCTAGAGCATGCTACATGGTAATTCTACATGGAGAGATACTTAAAGAGCCTCCTCCATCCTAAGAGCTTGATGTTTGGGATGAACTAATAGAGCAGCAAGATCAGTCAGTTGAAGATCTCATTTCGATAACCTTGGAAGAGAGGGACCCGACCAAGATAGTCCAGATCGGCTCTAATCTGAATGAAGAGGACTATCATCTCCTTACATCTTTCTTGCAATCTAATATTGATGTCTTTGCTTGGATAGCTTCGAATATGTCGAGCATAGATCCAAGAGTAATCATCCATCATCTGAACATAGATCTAAATCATCGGCCCATCAGATAGAAGAAAAAAAACTTCACATCAGAATGCTAGAAGGCGATAGAAGAAGAGGTGGATAAATTTATGAACACTGACTTCGTGCAGTTAGTTAACTACCCTGAATGGCTACCCAACACTATGCTGGTTAAAAAGACAAATAAAAAATAGTGAGTATGCATCAACTACACTGACATCAACAAGGCCTGCCCCAAAGATAGCTACCCTTTACCTCAGATTGATCAACTGATGGATGCTACATCAGGACACTAGCTCCTCTTCTTTACGGATGCCTTCTTCAGTTACAACCAAATCTGGATGGCTTTCAAAGATGAGGAGCGAATGGCTTTTATTACTGATCGAACATGGAGATGTATGTGGATAATATGCTCATCAAGAGCGTAGCAATCAAACATCATATTGCCAACCTTGAGGAGACTTTCAAAACACTGTGATGCTTCTACCTTAAGCTCAACCCTAGTAAATATGCTTTTAGTGTCACCTCTAAAAAATTTGTCAGCTTTATGGTGTTGTAACGAGGAATCGAAGCCAATCTAGAGAAGATACAGGCACTCAAGTAGATGAAGCCACTAAAGTCCATTAAAGAGATACTGTGCCTTATGAAAAGACTGGCAACCCTCAGCAGATTCCTCTCGAGGTTGATTGAGAGGAATCTCCCTTTCTTCCAAGCTGTCAAGCAAGTGAAGGATTTTCAATGGATGGAGGAATGCAAGTAACTTTTGATGAGCTAAAGAAGTACCCTAGTTCTCCACCTCTCCTCAGCAAACTAGAGCTCAAAGAAACTCTATACTTGTATCTCATGGTCTCTCCCTAAGCAATCAACTCGATGCTCATTCGATAAAAAGAAATGTTGTAGAAACCTGTATACTATGTGAGTCGAGTATGAGGTGCTGATAGCCAAACTTAGAATCGCCAATGAGCTAGGGCTCTAAAATCTGAGGGCCTGCAGTGACTCGCAGCTCGTTGTTGGTTGGCTAGGTGCAGGGCGAATATGAGGCACGATAACCCAACATGACCAAATATTCAGAGAAGATAAAAGGCCTCGTATTCAACTTCATCACCTTCAACATCCAACAGATTCTCAAAGCCAAAAATACTAAAGCAGACCTCCTATCACAACTGGCCACCTTCAAGGCAACTGATCCCAAGAGAAGTTCATACATGGAGAAACTTGATAGTCGAAGCATCGAAGAAGCCCCGATCAAGCAGACGGATCTCGAGAAAAGCTGGATGGACTTGCTCATTCATTTCTTAGAGGATGGGACCTTACCTTCTAACCAAGATGAAGCTAGAGAACTGAGGTTCTATGCACCTTGATACTTGATGTATGAGAAAAAATTATATAAGAGGTCCTATTCACTGCCACTTCTTTGATGCCTTACCCTCTCAAAAGCCAACTATGCCCTATGGAAAGTCTGTGAGGGTATTTGTGGAAACCATTTGGAGAGCAAAACCCTGGCCCACAAGATGCTCTGATAGAAATATTATTGGTCGACTATACGATAGGATGCAACCAAGCTCGTACAATGATGTGATCAGTGTTAACAAAACTCAAATATTCTACATTGGCCTTCAACCTCCTGGCACTAATAACGACCCCCTAGCCTTTTGCTCAATCAGGGATGAACATTCTCGAACCTTTCCCAATCACAGTAGCTCAAAAAAAAAATTTATTTATTGCAATTAACTACTTCATGAAGTGGGTAGAAGCTGAGGCATTGGCATGTATCACAAAGGCTAAGGTCTGGGACTATATATAGAAATCAATCGTTTCTAGATATGGCTTGCTGTGGGCCACCATTACAGATAATAGGCGTTAGTTAAATAAGCCCATATTCAAAAATTTTTGCACGTGCTTGGGAATTGCACATCACCTGACCTCAATCGTGCACCCCCAAAGCAACGAAGAGGCCAAGGTCACTAATCAAACCCTGCTACTAGAATTTTTAATTTCAGATTTAATAGTTCATGTGATTAGAATTTTTAATTTTAGATTTAATAATTAGATTATAAATTAGATCTAATCTAAGAAATAATCTAAACATGCACATATAATCATATAATAATCAACCTAGGCTCTGATATCAATTGGAGAAATCAGATCTAAGATTTTAGAGCTAGATCTTGAAACTTTTTCAAGATCGAGCAGCGAAAGACTAAAATAAATCAAAATTTATTTATAAAAAGTAGAGAATTACAAGATCTAATATTCTATTACATGATTATTGTTAAATGTGTGTCCTAGAAGCCAGATTGGCTATCACTTGTAATACATTTTTAAGGATAATTTTATAATTTTGACTATAAATTAAAAATTAAATTATTTTTCTATCATAGTGTGTATTTAAAAGTGTCTATAATACATTCTTTGAGTTAATGGTAATGACAATTCATATTTTCAAGAGTTGAAAATTTAAGACATGAATTTTCATCATTAACTCATAAAATGCTCCCGACTGTAGGATCATCATGAAGATGGTGATCGATCTGAAAGATTGGTATACGATCATTTTCTTAGGATAGACGTATCTTGAGTCTACGGTATAGAGACACCAGAGTGAGACTATAGGTACTTGTTAGAGAACAAGGGCACTGAGCGTGACCACCTCAAGTAGTCATAAGAAAGTCTACATTTTCATCGATGACTGACTCGATGCTGTAGTGATGTATATGGTTCTTTGATCTGAGGTGCATCGATAGTTCTTCTTGAGGATGTTATAGTTTGACTATATCATAATTCGATCTCTAAGCCATTTAAAATTTTGAGGTGTATGTTGGCTATAACATATTCATTGTAGGAATTGGATTGCACCAATAAAGGAATCTATCTACCACGGTAGATGAGGAGTAGTCTTATGATAATTATGAGATTGAGTCCTTAAGCCAATGGCCATGATAGAGTGAAGATGATAGAAAGAGTTTCTATTAAAATTTTACATTGGACTCGAATTGAATGATTAATTCATATGACGGATATTGGGTTTGATGAGTTCACCTTAATCCTAATCCTATCGGAGCTCAAGATAGAAGAACCCAATCACACATATAACTACATCGAGAGATTCATTTTCAGTTTTGATGGATTGCCACCATATATTGCTTGGTATCATTGATAGATTTTGGGAGTAATTAAAATGATTTTGATGATCAATCATTCTAATTGTATGAATCAAAAAAGTTCTGGTCCATTAAAAGGTGTTTCGATGATGTCGATGATGAAGATCGTGATATATACCATTACCATATACAATTAAACCTAACTGGGTTACACAAATAAGGGTTTGAATCTAAATGTCATCAATTGAGCTAACCCAGTATGATTAATTTAGATTAGATCCAATCAGGTTCAAGGTAATCGTGCTAGCACACGATTGAGCCTCACGTTCTTCTTCTAAAATCTTTTTGATTTATCGCAATCAAGTCAAATTTAATTTAACTCATTCTTGTATTTTGAATGGATTTATTTTCATCTGACTAGAATAAATCCAGATCATATTAATTATAGAAATTAAATCTATTCATAGTCAAATTGGACTAGGGTCAAAAGTTGACCTATTTAAGAGAATTGAGGATTACCTAATCAGATGCTTCTAGAAAATTCTCTAAAAATTATTTTGATCTAATTTTTGGATATGTAATAGAGCATAAATTATGCATTGGATATACCAAATTTAATAATTTTTGGAGGTATCTAGATTGAGTTATGATAGAGTTTGATTTGGATCAAACTCTTAAGGAAAGAGTCTAAGCGCAGTGGACTCTTCCTTATCTACTCATGCCGCCACATTTTAGATTGATTTTTGGCATCAAAATTAGATGAGATCTAGGGATTTTCATGGAGATCAAGTTCAGGGGTCTCAATGGTTGAAAAAAAGAGGATTTTGATCAAAGAGGGACTCTAAATTGGTGCTATGCTTTTGTATAAGAACCCTTACGCTGAGGCTCTTCATGTAGAAATATTTTTCATACCCAAAGGCTGCCATTCCAAATATCCCACACTCTCTCTATCCTCTCTCTCCCTCTCTTCTACATGCCTAAAAAGTTAGGCATAAATCTAAGAAGAAGATTCAATCAAATTTATGAAGAGTTCAGCATCTACGTGACGGTGTTTGTGAGACGGACATGCTGCCTTCAGAAATTTTTGAAGGACTTTCAAATCAGATTCAGATCTGATCTTTGGAGAAAAAATTTATAAGGAGAAGACATCCAGATCCTTCTCAAGTAGATATTGGTAGAGGCTAGGTGCATGCGTGGCTCCTTCCAGAATCTCAAGAACATCATGATCATCGTAGGATAATCAAATTATCCGAATAAGGTATGATATTAAATCTGATTTAATTTTTATTTTAACTTTTAATATCATATCATCATGATTAGATCTAAAAACTCTTAGATTAGATTGGATCATTTAAAAATTTTTAGAAAAATCCATCTTAGATCTGATCAGATCTGCACGATCTTGCGATGGAAAATAGGATTTTTTCTTTAACTATCAGAGCTGCGTTAGTAGTTCTTCAGATCTATCTTAGATCTAATTTTATTTTTGATTATAATTTTATATTAAAATATTTTAGATATCACATCAGATGTGATTAGATCTAAAATCAAAAAAATTAAAAGTTAAATAATTTAGATCTAATATATATGAGATGCATGACTAGACTAAGTATAGAATAGTTCTATATGTAGTCTAGTATGATCATGTATTTATTTTAATTAAATATAATTTTAGATCTATTTAATTTTTATTTTTTTGATGTTATAATTATTATAATTAGATCTAAAAATAAAAAATATTTTTTTAATTTTTTATTTATTCATATGAGATATGAAAGATGCATGCTTAGACTAGTCATAGAATAGTTCTATAAGATGTCTAGAATAGTTTTATATTTGATATGATCAAATTAAAATTTTATTTTTTAAATTTAATATGTGATATTTTAGATCTGAAAGTATGCATATTGATGTACATGAGATGTATGCAAGACATGTATTAGTTAGATCTTTTTATATATGATATATGATTTAACTAGTTTTATAGTAAAAATTATATCTTTGATTAAGGAGTTCTCCATGGCTATCCGATCATAAAAATAAAGTAGGGCTTAAAGGCCCTCTCCTTCTATTCGATGGGGTATTCTTATGGTGTGTAGGGGTGCTGCGCGTTCGTCCTTAATCAAAAATTAAAATTTATTTTTTTACAAAATTTTAGATCTTGAAATCCTAGAATTTTTATTATATATTTTATTCATGAATCCAAAACTTAATTAAGAATTAAGATTATAAAATTAATTAGATCTAAAAATTATGAATTTTTAGATCTAAGATATATTCATAAAATTAGGTTCGGACTTGGGTAGCTCAATTAGATGTAGTGGTTGATCAAATCAAATCAAGAGTTTGTTAGGTGAGATCAAAAAAAGCTTAGATTTGACTAGCCTAATAGGATTAAGTTTGGATCAAGATCAAATCACATTGAGATGTGACTCAATCAAGTCAAGACCTAATTTGGCTCCACAGTTCGAGCCTAGATTGTAGGCTAACATAATTAGTTCTGATTCGATAATTTAGTATCTAAGGTAAGTCTGGTAGATATGACCAACTGATTTTTAATTAGAAGCTACTCGATTTGAATGCATTCTTATTGAGTTAATGGCATATCCCTTCCATCGGTCTCACTTACCTGGCTATTTATGTCGACCCAGTTATGATTTGAGGTGGCTGATAATTCGAACCAACCCATGCTACTAGGTTAGTCATAATTGTTATGACTAAGTCAAGTCAAGTTTAAAGAGAACTAAATTAAATCTTTCTAAAAAAATATTAAGTCTAAGGTCTTCCACCATTGTAAATGTGTGAGCCTTTCTCGGGATTGATTATTTTCGACTGGATATAGTGATTTAGTTACACCGAAAAGACGTAACCATATCTATTAGGCATTGGATGTTATAGGTTAGAGGATAGGTTGGGCTTAATATTTCGGATACGATGAGAAACTCAATCAGAAATCTAGTCTATACAAATGGTGGGTTTAACTAAGAAGTGGATCAATATTTCAGACATGGTGAGATTCATGAATTAGAGACCAAATTAGGGTGCACCATGATTAAAGCATCATTTGACAAGAGTTGTCCACTCATCGATTGACCAATCATCAATAACTACTAGGTGAGGTGGTAAGTCTGTTGGTGGGACCGCACCACCCACTAGAAATCAATAATCGCTGAGATTTTTGCATCTCTACCAAGAAAGTATAGGGATCCGAGTAAATAGTGGGAGCCTAATTTATTTAAAAATAAAATTTTTAAATAAATTGGTTAAGTCTAATTATAAAATCTAACTAAAAATTTTGACTCTCTATAGAAAAATGTCTGCGTTCAATCCACTAGCCCCTATCCTAGACACCCATAGACTGATCGAACCTAATTACAAGGATTGGCTCCAAAACTTCAAAATTATTTTAGATTCTGAGAAGTTGATTCATGTGTTGGAACAAAATCCTCCCACCTTACAAGCCCATCCATCCACTGATCAGAAAGTATCTCTCAAGAAGTGGATGGATATAGATAACAAAGCCAAGTATTACATGTTGGACTCGATGTCTGATGAGCTTCAGCGCCAACATGTAGATATTAAGACTAGCCATCAAATGTTGGCTCACCTACAAGAGTTGTTTGGTAAATAGAGTCACACAACCAATATCAAGTCACTAAAAGGCTGTTTAAGGCTCAAATGCATGATGGACTGTCGGTCCAAGATCATTGTCTGATGATCAAGGACTTAGAAGAGCATAAGAAGCTTGGTGTCAAGTTAGATCAGGATCTGCAGACTGACATAATTCTGTAGTCCTTAACTGATGCGTATGGACAGTTCATCATGAACTATCATATGCATAAACTTCAGAATACCTTAGCTGAGCTCATAAATATGCTGGTTACTACTGAGCTTTCTATGAAAGATTCTAAAGGCTCAGTACTTGCTGTGGAGCGGACTTATTTCAAGAGAAAGTCTTTTGAAAAAAAGAAGTTCGTGAAGAAGCAGAAGATGGATGATGGAAAAAAGAAGAAGGCAGAGTCAAAGAAGAAGGCTACTGACAAAGACAAATATTTCCATTGCAACACTTATGGCTATTGGTAGTGGAACTGCCCTCTTTATCCGGCCAGCCTGAAGAACAAGAAGGAGGTAGGTCCTTCTGAAGGTATGCTCATTATAGAATCTAATCTTACAATTTTTTCTAATCTAGTTGGGTGTTTGACTCTGATTCTAGTGCTCACTTATGCACTTCTATGTAGGATCTTGAGGATAGCAGGAGGCTAAGGGATGGTGAGATGATCCTATGCATCAAAAATGGTGCAAGAGTTGCTACTATGGTCGTGAAAACCTACCCTCTATGATTACCGTCAAGATTAGAGTTAGTACTTAGGGACTATTTTTATGTGCTTACAGCAAGCAAGAATTTGATTTTTGTTTCATATTTAGCATAGGAAGGCTATGTAATTAGTTTTCTTAAGGACCATTATAATATTCTTTATGAAAAAAATAAAATTGCAAGTGATTTTCTTATAAATGGTCTCTATCAGTTACATATTGATGTTTCAGTTTTTAATATCACGGAAAACATGAATGCCATAGGATCAAAGCGATCTAGGGATAGTCTAAACGATAGATATCTTTGGCACCTTAGGCTAGGTCATATAGTTGAAGATAGAATTAACAAATTGAAGAAATTCAAACTATTGAGTCCATTAACTTCTGAGTCATATCTAATTTATGAATAATGCCTTCATGAAAAATGATCAAGCTTTCTTTTGTGGGACATGGGAAAAGGGCTACAGACCTGCTTGCCCTAGTACATACTGATGTATGCGATCCATTTGATATGCCAATCATGGATAATTACATCTATTTCATCATATTTATCGATAATTTATCTCGATACGGGTATGTGCATTTGATGCGATATAAGTCTGAAGCTTTTGAAAAGTTCAAGAAATTCAGACTCGAAGTAGAAAAACAAACAAAAAAATCCATTAAGGTTCTTCGATCAGGTCGAGGAGATGAATATCTTATCGAAAATTCCTAGACTATCTTAAGGATAATGGCATAGTCTCTCAATGGACTCCACCTAAAATGCTTCAACTCAATAGGATTTCAGAATGAAAAAATTGGATCCTATTAGATATGGTTCGATCCATGATGAGCTTCACAGATCTTCTTGAGTTTCTTTGGGGACATAGTCTGTTGATCGCTATAAATCTACTGAATAGGGTTCCATCTAAAACTGTTCCTACCATACCGTATGAGATATGGCATGGTAAGAAATCAAGTCTGAGTTATCTCAGAATTTGGGATTGTCTAACCCATATCAAGAGACAATAGGTGGATAAGTTAGAGCCTAGGTTCTTTAGAGCTTGATTCATAGGATATCCTAAAGAGTCATTAGAATATTATTTCTATCTTCTAGAAGATCATAATATGATTGTGAGTTGACACACCATCTTTCTTGAAAAATAATTTATTCATGATGGTGGCATCGAAAGACAGATTAGGCTCGAAAAGAAAGTCTCCTAAGAGCCACGAGCCAAGGAACCTGTGAAATCCAATCAGATTGAGCCAGTCCAATCACTATCTCATCCACCTCATAGATCAGAAAGAATTTTCCATCTTCTTGAAAGGTACTTAGATACTATTTTAAAGGATGTAAAGGAAATGTTCTTTACAGGAAAAGGGGTTCATGGTGATGATCCCAAAACCTATGACAAGGCGATATCAGATATCGACTTCAAGAAATGGTTAGAGGTAATGAAGTTAGAGATTGACTCAATGCGCTCGAACCAAGTCTGGACCTTGGTAGATCCACTTGAAGGTATAGTATCTATTGGGTGTAAATGGATCTTCAAAAGAAAGATAAGTACTGATGGGAATGTAGAGACATTCAAAGTAAGGCTCATAGCGAAAGGATATAGTCAGCGCAAAAGCATTGACTATCAGGATACTTTTTTGCCAATAGCCATACTCGAATCCATCCGCACATTGCTTGTTGTTGCAATCTATTTCGATTATGAAATATAGCAGATGGACATGAAAATAGCATTCTTAAATGGATATCTTGAGAAAGATATCTATATGAAATAGCCGCTGGATTTCACATCTAGTGATACTGATCACAAGGTCTGCAAGCTGTAATGGTCTAGATATGAACTTAAGCAAGCATCTTGGAGCTGGAATGCTCATTTCAATGATGTGATCAAATCATTTGGATTCATCAAAAAAGAAAAGGAGCTCGGTGTTTTCAAAAAGATTAGTGGGAGCGCTGTTATTTTTCTCATACTGTACATAGATGATATCCTCCTAATTGAAAATGATATTTTCATGTTGATTACGGTCAAAATATGGTTGTCTAAAAAATTCTTCATGAAAGACCTAGGAGGGGCATCCTTTATTCTATGAATTAAGATCTATAGAGATAGACCAAATAGGATGCTGGGTCTCTTACAGAAGATGTATATAAAGGAGGTGCTAAAGAGGTTTAGCATGGAAAACTCTAAGAGAGGTTGGTGCCCTTCAGACATAGCATTCATCTCTCCAAGAAGATGTGTCCCAACACACCTAAGGAGATTGAACGCATGAGCAAGATCCCTTATGCTTCAGTAATAGAGAGCTTCATGTATGCCATGCTATGTACACGACCTGATATTGCCCATACTGTGAGTATCACGAGTAGGTATCAATTGAATCCAGGCAAAGAGCACTGAACTTCTATGAAATGTATCCTTAAGTACTTGAGAAGAACTAAGGATATGTTCTAGTCATTGGTAATGGAGAACTCTAGGTCTAGGGGTATACAAATTCAAATTTTATGTCCGATATAGATGATCAAAATTAGACATCTAAAAGTCTGTTTATTTATAATGGTGGTGCTATCAGTTGAAAAAGTTTTAAGCAAACGGTGATAGCAGATTCCACCATGGAAGCAGAGTACATTACTACATCAGAAGCTACAAAGGAGGGGTTCAGGTAAAAGAAGTTCGCCACAGAGCTTGGAGTGATGTCATCCCTTTGTATTGTGACAACAATGGTGCCATAGCCCTAGCTAAGAAGCCGAGGTCTCACTAGAAATCCAAGCACATCAAGTGGCGATACCACCTCATCTAAGATTACCTCAAGAAAGAGTACATCAAGGTCAAGAAAGTCGACACTACAGATAATGCGGCTGACCCGCTGATAAAGCTATTGAGCCAGCAAAAAATTGAAGCCCACCTTGAGAAGATGGAACTTAGATTTGTAGTCAATTAGCTTTAGGTCAAATGAAAGTTTATTAGATGTATGCCCTAGAAGCCAGATTGGCTGTCACTTGTAATACATTTCTAAGGATAATTTTATAATTTTGACTATAAATTAATAAATAAATTATTTTTCTATCATAGTGTATATTTAAAAATGTCTGTGATACATTCTTTGAGTTAATGGTAATGATAATTCATATTTTCAAGAGTTGAAATTTAAGATATGAATTTTCATAATTAACTCATAAAATGCTTCCGACCGTATGATCATCACAAGGATGGTGATCGATCCGAAAGGTTGGTATACAATCACTTTCTTAAGATAGACGTATGTTGAGTCTATGGTATGGAGACACCAGAGCAAGAGTACAGATACTTGTTAGAGAATGAGGGCACTGAGCGTGACCACCTCGAGTAGTCATTAAAAAGTCTACCTTCTCATCGATGACTGACTCGATGCTGTAGTGGTGTGTATGGTTCTTTGACCTAAGGTGCATCGATAGTTCATCTTGAGGGTGTTATAGTTTGACTACATCATAACTCAATCTTCGAGCCATTCAGAACCCTGAGGTGTATGTTGGCTATAGCATATTCATTGTAGGAATTGGATTACACCAATAAAGGAATCTATCTACCATGGTAGATGAGGAGTAGCCTTATGATGATCATGAGATTAAGTCCTTAAGCCCATGGCCATGGCAGAGTAAAGATGATAGAAAGGGTTTCTATTAGGATTTCACATTGGACTCAAATCGAATGATTAATTCATATGACGGATATTGGATTTGACGAGTTCACCTTAACCCTAATCCTGTCGGGGATCAAGATAGAAGAACCTAATCACATAGGTAACTGCACCAAAAGATTTATTTTTAGTTCTGATGGATTGCCACTATATACTGTTAGGTGTCACTGGTGGATTTTGGGAGCAATTAGAATGATTTTGATGATCAATCATTCTAATTATATGAATAAAAAAAGTTCTGATCCAACGAAAGGTATTTCGATGATATCAATGATGGAGATCGTGACATATCTCATTATCATATAGAATTGAATCTAACTGAGTCAGACAAATAAGAGTTTGGGACTGGATGTCATCAATTGAGCTAACCCAGTTCGATTGATTTGGATTAAATCCAATCAAATTCAAGATAATCATGCTAGGACACGATTAAGCCTGACTTTCTCCTTTTGAAATCTTTCTGATTCATCACAATCAAGTCAAATTTAATTTAACTCATTTTTGTATTTTGAATGGATTTATTTTTATTTATTTGGAATATGTTCAGATCAAATTAATTATAGAAATTAAATCTATTCATAGTCAAATTGGACTAGGATCAAAAGTTGACTTATTTGAGAGAATTGAGGGTCACTTGATCAGATGCTTCTAGAAAATTATTTAGAAATTATTTTGATCTAGTTTTTGGATATGTGATAGAGCATGAATTATGCATTGGATGTACCAAATGTTGTGATTTTTGGAGGTGTCTAAACTAAGTTTTGATAGAGTTTGATTTGGATCAAACTCTTGAGGGAAGAGTCCTAGGCGCAGTAGATTCTTCCTTATCTACTCATGCCACCACCTTCTATATTGATTTTTGGCATTAAAATTAGACAAAATCTAGAGATTTTCATGGAGATCAAGTCCATGGGTCCCAATGATTAAAAAAATGAGGATTTTGGTCAAAGAGGGACTCTAACTTGGCACTATGCTTTTGTATAAGAACCCTTATGCCAAGGCTCTTCATATAGAAATATTTTTCATATCCAAAGGCTGCCATTCTAGATATCCCACATCCCCTTTATTATCTCTCTCCCTCTTTTCTACATGCCTAAAAAGTTAGGCACAAATTTGAGAAAAAGATCCAATTAAATTTATGAAGAGTTCAGCATCTACACAATGGTGTTCGTGAGATGGACATGCTACCTTCAGAAATTTTTGAAAGACTTCCATATCAAATTTAGATCTAATCTTTGGAGAAAAGATTTATAAGAAAAAGACATCCAGATCCTTCCTGAGTGGATATCAATAGAGGCCAGGTGCGTGCGTGGCTCCTTCCAGAACCTTAGAAAATATCAGGATCATCGTAGGATAATCAGATTATCCAAATAAGATATGATATTAAATCTAATTTAATTTTTATTTTAATTTTTAATATCAGATTATCATGATCAGATCTAAGAATTCTTAGATCAGATCAGATCATTTAAAAATTTTAAAAAAATTTATCTCAGATCTGATCAGATCTACACAATCCTGCGATGAAAAATAGAATTTTTTCTTTAATTATGACATCAGATTAAATCAAAAATTAAAAATATAAAGAAAGAAGAACATGTTGATCATATCAACATATATTTATACTACATCTAATGCAGGTATGTAATAATAGATCAGATCTATATTATCTATGTAAGTTAGATATTCTAACTTGCTGATTCAGACTTGAGGATAATGCTTCGAGCCACACATATGTTCGACCTCTAAGAGATGTCCACACGAGCCCACGAATTTTGATCAAAAGTTTTATATAGGAAATCAACATAGTATGCTAATACCGTACTGATCCTTCTTCGACAGTCGATCTGGCACTTTCTTCTTCTGGATTTGAACTCCTTCAAAGAATAGAAAGAAGAGGAGAGATTTCAAATCTGAGACACTCTCAAATAATCTTAAAAAGGAGAAAAAGAAAAGAAGAACAAAGCAACCCTAGAAGAAGATTCTTTTCTTCTCTATTCTCTCACCTAGTGATGCATGCTAATCTATTACTATGGTAAGTGCACCAATCAATCAAGTAATAAAGTGTGTGAGTAGAATATCATCGCTAGAGGATTAGAAAATAAGTACTAAAAATAGTTTTTGCTAAGCTTTATTTAGATAATCGATCTATGAGAATTAAGAAAAATAAAAAAAATAAAAAAATAAATGAATAAATTGCAAGGAGATAGAGGATATAATTATTAGGATTTAAATTCAAGAGCAAAGGTTAGTAAGGCAATCAGTTCACCAACTCAATCAATATAATATTCAGGTATTTATGTAAATTAGGTTTATTTTGTTTCATATGATGGTGGAATCTTCTAGGTTATTTACTATCCTTTGGTCCAGGCATAGCAAAACTATCAATATTTATTAATTATCCTTTGGTCTAGACATAATTTAAATAAATATCAATGTATTAAGTTTTGTGAAATTCTCTAATTAAAATACGCTGCATCCAAAGCGCACTAAAATTTCTGTATGCATATGAATCTCAAATTGATTCAAAATATAAGGTATATAAATCAAGAAGCATCGACATAGACGTACTTAGTTCGTATCATCTATGTCCATCGGATCAATTAGAAAATGGCCAGTAATCTAAATACATTAAGAGTAGATTTATATACTCTTCATGAATAAAATATAAAATTAAAAATAAATCATACTGAATACTGCATCAAAAAAGTAGCTACACCTTAGCCTTAGTAAAAAAAATTTTAGTTTATGATAAAAAGATTAAAAATAGTAAATAAAATAAAAAGTATAATAAAAACCAAATAGTAGACTGCTTGTTTGCTGAAATTGGTCGTCCGTTGTTCTTGGTATGGAGAATTTGATGAAGGAGAGCCCTTGGTAGGTATACTAGTCATTGAAAGAAGAAAGAAAGAAGAAAGAAAAAAAGGAAAAGCTCTCTCTTCTTTATTTCTCTCTAAAAACTAAGCTCTCTCTCCAACTCTCTAGAACTCTCTCTATTATTTCCTCCTCTAGCTCCCTCTCCCAGGTTCCCTTTTTCACTCTATCTAAAAAATTATTCTACTCTGTCCCTCTGTTGATTGGTAGCAGCAGGCTTTAAATAGCCTAAGAGTCTTTTTCGCATGAGAAATCCTGAAGAAATCGGGTTTAGAAACTCCTGAAACAGTTAAAGAGAGCTCGAGATTGATTTTGGCCTTCAGATCGGCATCCTATGGACCAAAAAAATACTCAAAAATTTCTTTTAAAATTCAGATCAAGTCGGATTAAATCTCAACCATTAGATCATGCCTTGATGATGGATTCTCGATCGTCGGATCATGCAAAACAGGCTTCAAAGTTTAGTTAAAATTGGGATCTCACAGCAGCCATTGGATCATCACCGATTGCTCCTTGGACCGTCCGTTAGCACCTCGATCTCCGCCATCTGATCAAATCCCAGCACCAGCAGCCATCCGATCCTGCCTGCATCTCATGTAGACCGGTCATGAGCCTGGCTCAGCATAAACCACGCCATCGCCAGCCAATCCCATAGCGTGCTATCGCATGAAATTCCTGTTTCACCCCTAGCCAGGTTACTGTAGCGGTCCACCATACGCCGCAAAAAATTCTTACGTCAGCAGGACATCAGCGGGGTGTCAGTAGGCAATCGATTTAGCAAGCAGTTGGTTTAGCAGGCTGAGCCAATTTTTTGAACCGATTCGATCTAAACCAATCGACTTTAAATATTTATTTTTTTATTTTTTTCCTTTGAAAATTGATTCTGGGGCCAATTGAACTTCGTTTTGCTTGAAATTTATTTCATTTGAACTAGAAAATGAAGCTCTTCACATTAGTGGCCTTCTTTCCTACATAAGATCAATAAAAATATCAAATTCTCAAAAAAAAGATAAATTATTTTATAATTTAATATTTTTATTATTATATTTATAGCACTTATCACACCTTCCAACTTAGTCATTACTAGTCCCTTAGCAATGCTTTATTTATCACCATATTTTAATAAAATTCTCTTTCATAAAAATAAATCTAGGATTAAAGATCAAAAAGTTTAAAAAATATCACTAAGTATTGAGCTTCAGAAGCAAATTTTATAGTCAGTATAATCAAAAATTTTCTTAGAGTATATCTAAAAATCTACAACACTTGTGTTCATGATGACTTAGTATTTTGGTGTTAATTTGAAGGATAAAAGTATCTTCTCTTATCACCTATTTTGATTAATTTTTTATACACTCCCAAGTTAAGCTCATGAATTAAGGTAGCTTTCACACTGCCTCTTTTTTTTTTTTAACGCTGAGCATCCTAGCCTTCCCTCTATTGTTTGACGTGAATCTCCATACTTGACCTAGGTATAGAGATCCAATTACTAAGCTTCAAGCAATCCATATATACTCTGTCTTTTGCACTTTTATTTTGGCAGATAGCTCTTTCCTTAAATTCAAGTTTCTTTGATTGGAATATATATTAACCGTCAATTTTTAGTGATAATTGAATCCTTAATTGACCTTATAATCAACACCTACTTTGCCTTGTTAGTGTGCATGTGTAATTAGAAGTGCTAATAGTCTTCAAGTGACCTAAGTAGGCCTCTAAAAGTCAGACCAACTAGTCTACTTTTTTAGCTCGCTACATTCATTAGCAAATATTTTTAATTTTTATTATTTTTTCTAGTCTATCTTGCTCAAGATTTTTTTCTTGACATAATTTTTTTATATATATTTTTATTACTTTTCCTATCCTCCAAATTATTCTACATTATCTCAATGGAGAAATGAAAAGTAAAGGTGCAATAAGAGACAGGAAAGAATACACTTATACTACTTGTCCAAACTGATTCTTTAAAGCTTTAAAATTTGGCTTGAGCTCTCATTTGATTTTTTTCTATAAAATTAAAAATAACACCAAAGCAATAAAAGAACAACAAGAAACTATGAAAAAATAAAAGAAAATGATCAAAACTAAAAAAAAAAAATAATCTATCTAGTAGTTTTGATTTATAGCCTTCAGCTAGACTTTCTTAAAGCTCTAAATTGGATCAATTTGGTGCCACTTCAATAGGGACACTTTCATATTTAGCCGAATCCTCTTTCAATCAGACACTACTAGCTTTACTAGTCTCAAATCTATTTTCTACAAAATTCTCATATACTGATTTATCAATAAAATTAATTCAAAATTAAGTTTGATTATCATCAGGATGTTTAGTATCTTTAAAAATATTAAAAGTCACTTGTTCATCTTGAACTCTAAGAATTAATTTTTCTTATTGATCATCAATTAAAACTCCTCCAGTAGTTAAAAAGGATCTTCCTAAGATAAAGGGTACATTAATATCTTATTCCATATCAAGAATAATAAAATCAATAGAAAAAATAAATTTATTTACCTTTACCAAGACATCCTCCACTATACCTCTTAGATATTTGATGGATCTGTTAGTTAGTTGAAGAGTGATAGTGGTAGGCTTTGGTTCTCCTAGATCCAGCTTCCTAAAAATAGAGAAAGGTATGAGATTAATACTTACTCCTAAATCACATAAAACTTTATCAAAACTACAATCACCAATAATACAAGAGATAGTAAAACTTTCTGGATCTTTTAGCTTCTATGGTAATTTGTTTTGAAGTATTGCTAAGTACTCTTCATTCAAATTTATTCTCTCATGCTCCTTCAGCTTCTTCTTATTTGTTAAAATTTTTTTAAGAAACTTAGCATACCTGGGCATCTAAGTGATAGCATCTATAAAAGAAATATTAATATATAAATTCTTTAAAATTTTAAAAAATTAGAAAATTTCTTATCCGGATGTTGTATTTGTCTTTCTAGAAAAGATAGTGGTGGCACATAGGGCTTCACATTAGGATCAGCAAATTTTATACCCGGAGACCATCCATTTGCTGGTTGTTTTGATGACTGATGAATTTTAGTTGGTTGTTTTATAGTTTTCTCTTCAGTCTTTTTATCCTAATGTTGCTCCTCCAGCTTTTTACTGCTTCTTAGGATGATGGCATTAACTTGCTTCCTTGAATCGATCTTCATGTTGCTCGGTAAGAATCCCTGTGGTCTTTTGGAGATTATTTTTGCCATTTATCCTACTTGCATCTCCAAGTTTCGAATTGCTACTGCTTCATCTTGCTTGAGTTTGGTTTCCAGATTTCTTATGGCCAATTCTTGAATTTGCATGAATTTTATCTCCATATTCTTCATAGCTGCTTCTTGATTCTGCATAAATTTAATAAGCAGCTCCTCCATATTAGGCTTCTTTTTAAGTACTTAGAATCTCGGGGGTGGCTGCTGTGCTACATTTTGATTGCTCCATGAAAAGTTCAGATGCTGCCTCTATCCTTGGTTAGAAGTGTTGGACTAGGGATTGTTTTGCTGAGGCCTAAAAAAATTACCAAGATAGTTAGCTATATAAGGGGCTTTAGCAAAGGGATTACCTGTCTGACATTCATTTGTATCATGTTCTCCTCTACACAGCTCACAAGTGTTGCTCTGTACATGCATAGATGCTCCCTTCAAGTTGTTGAGTTCAACCTAAAAAGCTGCAATCTCTGCTGTTAAAGTTGGGATGCTATCTACTCCATGAACAGCTACTGATCTTCTCGACATCATGCGATCTGCTTGTCATTAATAGCTATTTGATGCCATCTCATCAATTAGATCAAAGATTTCCTCCATTTTTTTATTAATGGTACCTCCTGTTGCTGCATCAATCATAGAACAATTAGTAGAAGATAAATCATTATAAAAAATTTGTACCTGAAGCTAAATGGATAATTAATGGTGTGGATATCTCCTCAATAGTTTCTTAAAATGCTTCCATGCCTCATATAGTGTCTATATGTCCATCTGCACAAAAGAAGCAATATCGTTATGCATCTTTGCAGTCTTGAAAGACGAAAAGTATTTGACTAAGAATTTCTAGGCTAGCACATCCTAAGTTGTGATAGAACCTACAGAAAGATAATGAAGCCAACTTTTAGCTTTATCATGTAAAGAGAAAGAAAAATGTCTTAGTCTAATGGCATCATCCGACATCTCATTAATTTTAAAAGTATCACAGAGTTCAAGAAAATTAGAAATATGGGCGTTCAGATCATTCTGTACATATCCACTAAATTAGACAGTTGATTGAATCATCTGGATCATCATCGATTTTATTTTAAAATTATTTGCTCGCACAGACGGTCTCCTGATGCTCGAAGCTGCATGGACTACAGATGGTGTGATATAATCATTTAATGAATGATGTGCCGCTCAAATAGCTTCTTGTTGTCCTTCTGCCATCATATCTTCTTCTAGATTGATGTCATTTGGATCTTCAGCTGTCATGTTTCTTTCTTGATGTAGTCTTTTGATTGTCTTCTCAATTTTTGGATCAAAAGATAGTAAATCACTATATCCAATACGTATCATACACTGAACATAAACCTAAAAAGAAAATAGGAATAAAAATTAAAAATTAAATTTTAAAGTAAAGCAAGGATCAAAATTTTAATATTATTTTAGACACAATCTCCGACAATGATGTCAAAAATTTGATGCATGCTAATCTATCGCTGTGGCAAGTGCACCAGTCGATCAAGTAATAAAGTGTGTGAGTAGAGTATCATCCCTAGAGTATTAAAAAATAAGTACTGAAAATATTCTTTCCTAAGCTTTATTTAGATAATCGATTTATGAGAATTAAGAAAAATAAGAAGAAACAAAAAAATAAATGAATAAATTGTAAGGAGATAGAGGATATAATTATTAGGGTTTAAATTCGAGAGCAAAGGTTACTAAGGCAATCGGTTCACCAACTCAATCGATATAATATTCAGATATTTATGTAAAATAGGTTTATTTTATTTCATATGACGGTGGAGTCTCCTAAATTATTCACTACCCTTTGGTTCAGGCATAGCAAAACTACCAATATTTATTAACTATCCTTTGATCCATGCATAATTTAAATAAATATCGATGTATTAAGTTTTGTGAAACCCTCTAATTAAAATACGCTGCATCCAAAGTATACTAAAATTTCTACATGCATATGAATCTCAAATTGATTCAAAATACAAGGTATATAAATCAAAAAGTATCAACATAGACGTACTTGATCCATATCATCTATGTCCATCAGATCAATTAGAAGATGGTCAGTAATCTAAAAATATTAAGAGCATATTTATATACTCCTCATGAATAAAATATAAAATTAAAAAATATATATATTAAATATTATATCAAAAAAATGGCTACACCTTAACCTTAGTAAAAAAAATTTAGTTCATGATAAAAGGATCAAAAATAGCAAATAAAATAAAAAGCATAATAAAAACCAAATAGTAGACTGCTTGTTTATGGAAATTGGTCATCTATTGCTCTTGGTATGGAGAATTTGATGAAGGAGAGCCCCTGGTAGGTATACTAATCATTGGAAGAAGAAAGGAAGAAGAAAGAAAAAAAAAGAAAAGCTCTCTCTTCTCTATTTCTCTATAAAAACTAAGCTCTCCCTCCAACTCTCCAAAACTCTCTCTGTTATTTCCTCCTCTAGCTCTCTCTCCTAGGTTCTCTTTTTCTCTGTCTAAAAAGTTATTCTATTATATCCCTCTATTGATCGGCAATAGTAGGCTTTAAATAGCCTAAGAGTCTTTTTCGCATGAGAAATCCTAAAGAAATCGGGTTTAGAAATCCTGAAATAGTCAAAAAGAGCTCTGGATCAATTCTAGCCTTCATATCAGCATCCTACGAACCAAAAAAATACTCAAAACCCCCTTTTAAAACCTAGATCAAGTTGGATTAAACCTCAGCCATTGGATCACACCTTGATGATGGATTCTCAGCCATCGGATCGTGCAGAAGAGGCTTCAGAGTTTAGTTAAAACTTTGATCTCACAACAGCCGTTGGATCATCACCGGTTGCTCCCTGGATCGTCCATTAGTGCCTTGATCTCCACAGTCTGATCAAATCCCAACGCTAGTAGCCATTCGATCCCTCCTACGTCCCATGTAAATCGGTCATGAGCTGGGCTCAGCATAAACCATGCCATTGCCAGCCAATCCCATCACGCACTACCACGTGAAATTCTTGCTTCGCCCCTGGCCAGGTTAATGTAGCGGTCTATCGTACACCACAAAAAATTTTGACGTCAATAGGGCATCAGCGGGCAGTCGGTTTAGTGAGCTAAGCTAATTTTTTGAATCGATTTGGTCTGAACCGACCGGCTTTAAATATTTTTTTTTTAATTTTCTTCTTTTCCTTTGAAAATTGATTTCGGGGCCAATTGAACTCCATTTTGCTTGAAATTTATTTCATTTGAACCAAAAAATAAAGCACTTCATATTGGTGGCCTTCTTTTCTGCATAATATCAATAAAAATATTAAATTCTTAAAAATAAAATAAATTATTTTATAATTTAATCTTTTATTATTATATTTATAGCACTTATCACCTAGACACCTAGATTAGTGTCTATGAAAACCCAATGTCCAAGAGGTCTCTCACCTTGGTATTCACATGACCAAAAGCACTCTCCCAGGTCTAAAATATATCCAAAAATTAGTCCAAAATTCATCCTATATAATAAGATACAGAGGAGTCCTTGTTGAGTCAAATTCTTAGACTAGGAAAGAACAAATATGGCAAGTTGTTGGGGCACCCAAGTATTGGGCACCCCCTCCTTTGTTTTAGGAGTGGACCACCTACATTTGTTGCACAAAACTCCTTCTTTTCCATCAAATAAAATAGAGAAAAAATAGGGAGAGGAGGGCAGCATGCATGGGAAGAGTTTTACTTTCCTAAAACTCTATTCAAAGGTAAATCAAATCAAATTCAAACTTCTTGCTTTTGACCCGGTCCACAACTAATTGCCATATGAGAAAGAGAGGAGAGGAGTGGGCGTGCGTGAAGACCAAGGAGAGAAGATTTGTCTCTAAAAATAAAGGAAGAGTGGGCATGGGGAGGCATGGAATATAGGTGGCGCAAAATGGATCCTAGTCTTACTAGGATTCCATGTTTAACTTGGTCAAACATGGTTTCTCAAACCAAATCAAATTAGGATTAATTCAACCCAATTAAATTAGATCCTAATCTAATTAAAAACTTAATTAAAATATATTAAATTAAATTTAATTTTAATTTAATTTTTTAATCAAATTAAAAAATTGGATTGACCTAAGTTCTAGTTGAACTAAGACTAGTTCTTTCTTGCACTTGGCTTATCCAATAAATCAATTGGACTTGATCCAATCAAGCCCAAACTAAATCTAATTAAATCATATTTAATTAGACTTAATCTCAACCCTCTAGCTTAATCAAATTAAGTTAATTAGTAATCAAATTACTAATCGATCCTCCTACAATAGTTGTACTAGGTTAAACATCAATCGTATTGATCGTTTAACCTTAGAACGATTCTAAAACGTTGATCAACCATCTGATCGGATCGTGAACTCTAATGTGTGTGACACCATAGGTCTGAACCTAAGTCGATGGTACAAAAATAAATTTTTATACCAGTCAAAGAGACCATCTAGCAATAGTATCCGACGATAGAATAGGTCGAATATGTAAAACAACATCCTTAGAACCCATATGGATATAGTTTTTCTATAATTCATCCTCTTGACCAA
This sequence comes from Cocos nucifera, assembly GCA_006176705.1. Lineage (NCBI taxonomy): Eukaryota > Viridiplantae > Streptophyta > Magnoliopsida > Arecales > Arecaceae > Cocos > Cocos nucifera. The sequence goes on along the minus strand of QRFJ01000803.1, from coordinate 143,912 downwards.
AATGCTCATAGGACACCTTAGAGTTAAACTGTCAACTATGATCAGACTGTCCATATTGTATTTCAAAATACCAAATCCATCTCATGGATTATCCTGACCAAGATTTTGCTATTTTGAAGTACGGTGATACATTTTCTCCAACTCTTGGAGTGGTCAACTCCATCTTGATTACACACCGACTTTACAAGTACTTGACCGTGCGCAGAAGTCTTCCATTATAGAATTAGAAATTCAGTTAGTCCTGTACCAAAGCATGGTGAGTTGCTTGCAAGCCACTGAGATGATATTAGGTCTAAGGGATACTTATATGTATATCCCATTAGAGACATTCTCGATAGTAGAATACTCTAAAGTTGATCATGTTCAGTGATAATGTACCCCTACATCTTATCTGTATGGCATACCAGTGTCTCCACACTCCTTAGTTAAGAGGACAATCAATCTATATGGCATACAGCAACTTATGCTCGATAGATGCTGTCGTTCTTATTAACAGCCTATCATTTGATCATAAATAATTTTAAGGACTAATCGATAAATCCTCTCTTTATCGAACCTAAATAGTCCTAAGAACTTCATCACAACAATGGAGTTAGAAGATGAAAACTTATCATGAAAAATATTAAAAATATATTTTATTAATTAATAAATTAATTATAATTATAATATAGCTCAACCATCAATAGGCTGATGATTGACTTTGGAACATATTTTTCAACAACTTTCACTTATCCTAAAGACACTCGGCATAGTATCTAATACCCATCTTCGTCGAACTCCTTTATCACCAGGACTTTAGTGAAGGGGTCGATTAGATTTTTCTTTCCATCGATCTTCTGAAGGTCAACATCACCTCGATCCATAATCTTTTGGACTAGGTGAAAGCGACGCAAAATATGCTTCATCCACTGGTGTGCCTTTGGTTCCTTCACCTGAGCTATGGAACCAGTGCTATCGCAGTAGAGCAGGACCGGACCATCTAGGAAGGGTGCTACTCCGAGCTCGATGATAAACTTTCTCAGCCATAGCTTTCTTTGCGGCATCTGATGCTGCGATGTACTCTACTTCATAAATAAAGTCTACCACAGTATGCTGCTTGAAACTCTTTCAGTAGATGGCTCCACCATTTAGAGTAAAGATATATTCCGACATGCTTCTACTATCATCATGGTCAGATTGAAAGCTAGAGTTTGTAAATCCCATAAATTTTAGATCGGACTTGCCATAAACCAACCATTGGTCCTTAGTATTTCTCAAATACTTAAGAATGGCTTTAACTACTTTTCAATAATTTTCTCCAAGATCAGGCTGATATCTACTCACTACTCCTAGTGAGTATGCCATGTTTGATCTTGTACATGTCATGACATACATGATCGATCCCACTACTAAAGTATATGGAATTCTATCCATACATTCTCTCTCTTCATGAGTTGTTAGACAATCCTTCTTAGAGAGAAAAATTTCATGGCCTATCGGAAGATAGCCCTTTTTAGAATTCTTCATGCTGAATCTCTTCAGCATAGTGTCTATGTATGTAGATTGGGATATCCCAAGCATCTTTTTAGATCTATCCCTATAGATCTTCATCCCTAAGATGAAGGATGCTTTACCCAAGTCCTTCATGGAGAATTATGATGACAATCAGACTTTTATTCTCTATAGTAGGGGAATATCATTCTTGATTAAAAGAATATCATCCATGTACCAGATCAGGAATACCACCATTGGACCATTTGTCCATTTATAAATGCAGGACTCTTCTTCGTTCTTAACGAAGTCATACATTTTAATTACCTTATCAAAACTCATGTTCCAACTCCGAGATGCTTGCTTTAATCCATAAATGGATCTTTGAAGCTTGCACATCTTGGATTTATCTATGGATGTGAACCCCTCAGATTATATCATATACACCTCTTCGATTAGCTCTCCATTCAGGAAAGTTATTTTTACATTCATTTATCAGATCTCATAATCCAGATGGGCACCTATCGCAAGCATTATCCGAATAAATTTGAGCATTGTCACAGGAGAGAACATCTGATCATAGATAATACCATAACATTGACGATATCTCTTAGCAATCAGATAGGCTTTATACGTCTCCACCTTCCCATCTATGCCACTCTTTCTTTTGAAGATCTCCTTACATCCAATGGGTTTAACCTCTTCGTATGTGTCAACCAATGTCCATACATCGTTGACCTTCATAGACTTCATTTTGAATTTCATGGCCTCAAGCCATTTTTTGGAATCAAGTCTCTACATAGCATCCATATAGGTGATCGAATTCTCATCATTCTCATCGAGTTTGATAGGATCACTATCTCGGATCAAAAAACTATAGTATCTATCCGGATGATACGGTACTCTATCAGATCACTTTAATGGTGTAGGTACATTAGGCTCCAAATCTGATCTAATTAAATTCGACTTAGGTTTGGCTACAGGTATCGATTTTTCTATCTGTTGAATTTCATCAAGTTCAACCTTAGAGACAATAATTCCTTCACCAAGAAACTTCTTTTCCAGAAGGATTGCCTTAAGACTGACGAACATCTTTTGTTCATCAGCATGATAGAAATAGTATCCTTTAGTCTCTTTTGGGTATCCTATAAATGTGCACTTGTTAGACCTAGGTCCAAGTTTATCTGTAACTAATTATTTGACATAAGTCGGATACCCCAAAATTCTAAGGTGTGAAAGTGCTGGCTTACGCCCTATCCATATCTCATATGGAGTGTTAATAATAAACTTACTTGGAATCCTATTTAACAAATAGCAAGCCGACTCGAGTGCATATCCCAAGAAGAATATCGATAAGCTGGCAAAATCCATCATGGATCGAACCATATCTAATAGAGTCCAATTTCTCCTCTCAGACATACCATTATACTGTGGTGTTCCTAGAGGAGTCCATTGGAAGAGAATTTCATTCTCTCCTAGATATGTAAGAAACTCACCATAAAGGTATTCTCCTCCTCGGTTAGATCGAAAAGTTTTAATACTCTTCCTAATTTATTTTTTAATTTCACTTCGAAATCATTTGAACATTTCAAATGAATCCAACTTGTGTTTCATCAGATAGACATATTCATATCTGGATAGATCATCTGTGAAAGTGATGAAGTAGAAATATCCATCTCTGACACTTACGCTCATTGGTCTACATACATCAGTATGCACTAGACTTAAGAGCTCGATAGCTCTCTCACCTTTTTTGGTAAAAGATGACTTGGTTATTTTACCAAAAAGATAGGACTCACAGGTTGAAAGTGATTCACATCATTGACTTCGAGGATTTTCTCTTGAATCAACCTATTTATCCTATTCTTGTTTATGTGACCAAGCCTACAGTGCCATAAGTAGATATTTGACATACGATCTAATTTAGGATGCTTTTCAGCTGAATAGACTACATTAACAGGTTGTGATAGCATATACACACCATTATTCAAAAGTCCATAGAAAATAATAACATAATTTATAATAATATTATAAACTTATTTCTTTATTGAAATTTCGTAATCGATTTTGGCCAAAAGGCCTACAGAAATGATATTAAAAAAAAAATTGAAATAGAAATGACAATCATTAAGAACAACAGTATGGAACTCAAATATAAATTTCAAGATTTCTAAAGCTAGAATTGGAACTGGTCTTTCATCTCCAACGTTCAGAAACTTTTTACCTTGCTCGAATCTTCTACTGACCTACAATCTCTGCAATAAATTACAAATATGGTAAGGGCTACTAGTATCCAATACCTAGTCAGTAGTATCATAAATAGAAAAATTGCAAGAAGTTATCATATAAATATCTTACCCAGCAATAGCTTGCTTCTTTTTTTGCCTATTCAGATTCAGGAAGGCAATGTACTGAGGATAGTTCCTCTTTCAGTGCTCCCACTTCTTACAAAAGAAGCATTCAGCTTGACTCTTATTGAGCTTGATCTTCCTAATCTGGCCCTGCACAGATGTCTTAGCTTGAACTTGCACCTTCTTTGCTTACTTCTTCTTGTTCTTCTTTTTTTTCTAAAAGATCGAGAACTAGAAGATGAACCTCCCACTAAGTTCACCGACTCCTTGTGGAGTTGGTGATCTTCCTCAAAGTTCTGAAGCAACCCCAATAACTTGTGGTAGTCTACTTCAAGCTTTATCATTCTAAAATGAGTGAGAAATGGAAGATAGGACTTGGACAGTAAGTCTAATATTGCATCTTTTTCAAGCTGCTTATGCAAGAAAAAGTCAAGCTTACTCAATCGCTCTATTAACTGGATCATGTACAGTACATGATCAGTGATAGAGGCTTCATCCCACATCCTGGCATTGAAGATGGCATAACTAGTCTTGTGCCTTTCAACATCATCCGGTGAGCTAAAGGAATCCAACACTTGAAGCATATTTTTTGGCTAAGCTATCTTGAATCTACGATTGAACACGTCGCTCATGATAGCCAGCATAATGCAATGCACCATGGTTCGATCACTGAGCCACTTCTAATAAGTATCTCTGACTATTTCACATGCATTGACAGCTAGCTCCTCAGGTATAGAATCTATCAACATATATAGGATCCGTTCATGCTCCAGGACTATCTTCAACTTTCGGTACCAGCTACCGAAGTTAAGTCCCACCAACTTATCATTATCCAACAATGATTAAAGTGATAAGAAAGTGACCATGTCTGCATAAAAAAAAATCATAATCTAATTAGTAATTGATTCATTATATCTAAATATTTGGACTTTAATCAAAAGATTCTTCCACTATTTTGTTCAAATTAATAGCCTCTACTTCTAATTCAAGAAATTATCCTAATTTCTTAGTGGATACTAAAATCTACATAAACTGCACACAAGTCCAACTTTAGTTGGCCAACCCATGTCTAAGGATATGTTCATAACCAATTATTCTTTTAAATAATTTTTAGTAATTAAATTTTATCCCGTTTTCTAATCAATAGACTTTGGCTTCTACTGAAAAGATCCGATTAGGTCCAACCATTAACATGACCATACTTGATCCATCAAACCAATGAATGATTAAGCCTAACTTTGGTTGGCTAACCTAACCACCATTTAGAAAGATGCAGCCAAGAAATCATATAATGAATGATAATTTTATTAGCCGATAAGCACCAGACCATTGGACCTTCAATGATTATCTGACCCATTATCACCCACTTAATGGGAGGCTATGATCAAGTTATCATAATAACTATTTTATTTTAGAAACCTAATAATTTTAGAGGATTTAATTTTAAGGAAGAGGAAATGTCAGATGAATCAGCTTGTTATAATCCTTCCACTGGCTTCACCAAGTCAGCTTAAGAGAGACCATTACTAGGCTAGTCTAGGAGCACATAAATCAGTCATATTGATTTATCTAGCTGACATGGGTCAGCTCGAATAGTCAAGTGATCCGATCAAAACATAATTTTATTAAGAGACCAAGTACGTTCGATCAGTGGGAGGGTTTGCCAAAGCTTGCCTTAGACACCATTAGAAATGGCTAGATAAGTGGGCTGCCAATTAAAGACCACCGATCTAGTTTATCTTAGACACCAACTAGTTTGATTAATCTCGATTAGATTAACCTAACAGTTCATGCTAGACCGTGTAGTTAACAACGTATCATTTGGTTGCGATCTTTATCGATTCTAAATAGTCCTAAGGACTTCACCATAACACAAGACTTCATTAGAAGATGAAAGAATTTATGATGAAAAATATCAAAATAATATTTATTTATTTATAATTTATATGCAAATATAAGAAATAACTCAACCATCAACAGACTGACGATTGACTTTGGAATACTATTCCAAATATTGTACTCACTCAGAAGATCTCCAATATCCTTAATACCCTTGACCCTGAGCCAGTAGGGGAGGATGCTATAGAAGATGAGGTAGCCATATGCAAAATATGGCAGAATGATAGCCTTACTGTCAAATGCATCATACTAGCCTTCATGAGTAATGAATTATAGAGGCAGCATGATAGCATGGATACTCTATCTATACTACTCAATTTAAAAGAGTTGTATGGTAAATAAAGTAGAACTACTAGATATGAGATATCTAAATAATTATTCTATGTCAGGATGAATGAAGGCACATCTATACAAGACCATGTTCTTATGGTAATTGACTTGATCACTTGATTAAGTTAATTAGATTTTGTGATGGATGGTGAGTTGAGTTAGGATTTGATCCTGCAATCACTCTCAGAATTATTCTTTCAATTTATTGTGAATTATTACATGAATAAACTAAATATCTCTTTGTTTGAGCTATTAAATATGCTCAAAACAGCTAAAAGCCATATGAAGAAAGAAAAGACTCTACTTCTTCTATGGATGGATCCTCCAAGAAGAAGACAAGAAGATGATGCAGCTAACCAAGGAACAGAACTTCAAATTCAAAGATTAGAGTTTGATTACAGACAAAGATGATAGAGTTTGGCTACAACCGAGGATGAATGCATCAACTGGCGGTGATCGCTGAAGGTTCATCGGAAATCACCTACTACTTGCTCTCCAAGCTCCAGAAGGGGAAACGCATCAAGTGGTGAAGCCCCCAGCAATAGTAGCCGGCTATTTATAAGGAGTTGGATGGACCTAATCTAATGATGATATGCATTGCCACCATGGATGAATGCCATTTGGCAGCTCATGATTGATCGTCATTGGCTCCACATGGATCCTCGGATTTGACGATCTAGATTGACTGATTGGGACATCAGCAGTGCAGATCGTCGACATGTGTTACAACCTTATTGATCCTGCAACTAGCTATTTTGGCACAGATTCCATATTGACCTCAGCCTCGAGCAAGTATTCTCGACACCCGACCTCAATTCTAATTCGGGCTCAAGAGTGGGGGGCATCTATTGTGGGTACACACCCCAGGCCTTGGTGTTGTATGACCTCAGGTGAGACCGAACTAGTTGGAGATCGGACTTCAGCCTTAATTGAAGATAAAGGAGATCAGTCTTAGTCGATCTCATGAAGTTGACCCATGGGCAACATAACGATATGCTCTATTCAATGCCCACCTTGGCTTCATTAGGCCTTGACATCGGAGATACTGACTTCAGTTCCATCTGACGATGGAGGTCTCGACTTTGGCTTTATCAAACCTCCAACCTTGCTTGACCCACATTGCCTTATTTAATGACCTCGACTTCATCAGACCTCCGACCTAGGATATCAAAGGTCTTGACTTTGGCATTATCAGACCTCTGGCCTCAACAATTCAACATTCTTTATCTAATATCAAAGGTCTTGACTTCGACTTCATCAGACCTCCAACCTTGGTGGTCTTGATTTCCGCTTTATTCGACCTCCAACCTTAGAGACATCATAGCCTAGGACTCAACATTTTTGGTAAAGTGTGTCAATCTCGCAAGAAGGCTATTTCAGAAAGAAAATCAATTTCAGATAAGGAGGATGAAATGGCCCATATCAAATCTTACCATAAAGGTAGATAATCAACCAGCCCTATGTTACAAGCATAGAAAGATAACCTCTCCCAATGCATTGACGTGTAAAATTCGAGAATCAATTGATTCTCCTAGGCGTGCATGACACTAACCTCTCCACTATAAATAGGAGGGAGCAGGGATCCAAAGGTATATTTTTCTTGATAATTTTCACTCCCTCTCTGTTATCCAGCCATTGACTTTAGCGTCAGAGGGTCCCCGCCCAAGAACGATCCAATCGAGAACTTGTTTTTGCATATGTCACTCTAGCACTCCAATGCTTTCCAACTAAGAACGAGCTCTCTGACCTTGAGCCCATGGTTCGGCAGCAATGGTTACCATGTTCTTAATGTCATTCATGCTTTCCAATTCACTTGTTCCCAGGTCCCTAATTTTATTTGGGATGAAAGTTGTTCGAATTATACATGACTTCTTTTGGGAAAGGAATGGTAACAAAAATAGCTATCTACTATATTAGCTGAAGCTTTCCAGAGATAAAAGGGGGCTTGGCTATTTAGGCACAACTTTGTAGGCAGAATAAAGTTTGAAAGCTTATACCATGTGCCATGAAGGGATAGGACATACCTTGGAATATAGGTTTTCTCATGTTACAAATCATATAGATCTTAGACACTTATACAGAGTCAAGGAACTCAAATAATATGTTCTAATTGATCTTTTTGGGCAGGATCCTAGTTGTAATAGCTTTTTTAGCTTTTAGGTCAAAAGATAAATATAGAGAATAAGTGAGGGAAAATTATATAAGTTTTCATGACATTTGGATTTTGTCACAAATATAAAATTATCCTCCCACTTTTTTGTTAGAATAAAGTGGATTGATAAAAAAAAAAGAAAAGTAATTAGTGGGTATGCTTTTCACCTACCTCACGGCATAACTCTATCCATCACTTTGGTGGTAGAGTTATAACATCTAGGCCCACTTATACCCATACAGTAAAACTCTTATTGCATGTCCACTTTATGTTGCTTGGTACAATATAAAGATGGAAGCAATCTACAAAATAGGTAGATGCCCTAAGCCTGTTAAGGTTGCAATTGTTGTCATTGAGATTTGTTTAGCTTAAATGGATGACTTGGGTGGTGAGCTAGAAAGCTGAGGATGGCGATCTAGAGACCTGAATAGCTGGCCAGAGACCCTTGAAGCTGGATGGTGGCTGAATCTTTGCTTCAATGCCCAAATCAACCTTGAAACACCACAAGTAGAGAAAGTCCACTTACTCGGGTTTTCTTGATAGGGGTGCTACGATACCTAGGTCAGATCACCTTAGGGTAACAGTGAAGGTTCAGAAATAAAAGGTGGCTTGGCTATTTAGGCATTGCTTAGTAGGTAGAATAAAGTTTGAAAGCTTGTATCCTGTGCCAAGAAGGGATAGGTTATATGTTGGAATATAGGTTTTGCAAGAACTCATTCAAGCATATATTTAGTCCCATATAGGTTAGACCTTGGATATTTATATAGAGCTAAGAAATTCAAATAATACATTCTGACTAATCTTTTTGGATAGGATCCTAGTTGTAGTAGTTTTTTTAACTTTTAGGTAGAAGGATAAATACAAAGGATAAGTAGGAAATAAATTACATTAGTTTTCATGACATTTGAATTTTGTCATAAATATAAAATTATCCTCCCACCTTTTTTTAGAAAAAAATGGATATATATACAAAAAATGTAATTTGCGGGGATATTTTTCCCCTACTCCATGGCATAACTCTATCCATCATTTTGGTGGTAAAGTAACAAAATCTAGGCCCACTTATACCCAAAGTAAAACTCTTAGTGCTTGTCCACTTTCTCCACTCTCTTGCTTGGCTCAGTATGATGATAGAAGGACCTTAGTTTCACGTTATTCCATAGGTTATATCATCTACCAAACAAGTAGAGACCCCAAGCTTGTTAAGATTGCAATTATTGCTACTAAGATCTATTTGACTCAGGTGGATGAGCTCGACAGTGAGCTAGAGAGCTGAGGATGGTGATTCAGAGCTCCAGGTAGCTATCTATAGAACATAGAGACCTTGAAGCAGTTGATGGTGGCCGGATCTTTGCTCTAACGCCCAAATCAGTCCTGAAACACCACAAGCAGAGGAAGTCCACTTGCTCGAGATTTCTCGATAAGAGATCCTCCAATGCCTAAATCAAATCACCTTAGAATAACAATGATGATTCTAAGTGGAAAAAGGCAAAGGAGAGATCCAAAGTCAATGTTCATATATCAGTGGGGAAGAGAGGGAAAGAGAGAGCAAGATTATCAGCTATCCTCCCTCTATACTCAATGCAACTTAATACTTGAGCAACTTAACACTTGATTGGACTTGACTTTTGAGACTTACATGGAGGGTACTTGGAGAAAGATTTATATAAGCAAGTACTAAAACCCATCATAATCAAGATTTTGAAACGTGCGAGAGAGACTGTCGAGACTAGCCGCTCTTATATTCAGGAGATATGATCTAATAAGAACTACGAGACCTCATGACTATGGAAGCCATTCCGGCAAGATGGCCATATGGTGGACACTAGTTGGTCAAGATAAGGACTCATGGCAGGTTCATGATCGGCTTTGATTAGTCAGTTGTAACACATTAGTTGTGTTCAATTTCGGGGCATATCATTTGCCTACTACTTTCAAGGTCGAGGTGTTTTGACAACTTGGATGAAAAAAGTAGAACAAATGACCAACCATGCCATCGTGTACCAAGTCATAGAGTTAAACCTTAGAGCCATGAAGCCAAATGCTGAGGATGAGCTATGGAACCATATTGTGAGCCTTATCGCTTTAGCTAACTTTTTACAAATGTGCACGAACATCGAGCTAACATCTTTGTAATCAAAATTGATTGATGAAAAAGCTTATTCTTCACATATTGCGTTTTGATGTATAGTGTTGTTGAATGATTACTTGCTTAGAGATGAGATTTGACTATTGTTGAAGTAGACTTCAAAGCCTTACCCCCACAACCTCAGTCTTGGTCCATCCTACTTGTGTAGGTCAAGACCCTTACCAATTCTGCTACTACCGATGATCGATGATCGATTTGGCTTAAGCTAAAGCTAGACCTGACGATGAGAGGCAAAGTGATGACTTTAGGACTCTAAAAGTTGGCCCATGATTTGGTAGTAGTTGTAGAAGACCGGACCTCCATGAGCGCTAGTTGTAGAAGACCGGACCTCCATGAGCGCCGTAAAACACATGCAAAGAAAATCCACTTGTTGGAGATTTCTCAATGGAGAACCCTTCAATGCCTGTCTACACCGATGGAATGGAGTAGGTTTTGAGGTAGAAAAAGAAGATGGAGATCAAGAGAGTAGTGGAAATGAATGAAAAGTCAGAGTCTATATGGGGGGAAGAGGGGAGCTCTAAGTTTTAAAAAGATTTAGTTCCACTGAAAGAGGCTCTCAAGTAAATCTTCAAGAATTCTCTAAGAATACGAGTTAGAAACTCAATGGCTCGAATGTTTCTCTATAAACTCAGATGAATTTGAAAGAGCTTCCACGGACTTGTGCATATTTAGGACACAGAAAAACTTAAAAAGGCCTAGGAAAGGCTTACCTAAACTACCCTCCCATCATGCCAAGGATATGCGAGGAATGCCAAGAAGGAATGCTAAGAATGACCACTTCGTGCATCCAAAAATTCCTATGATTCAATAAAATATGAATCTCATAGTTAGAGAGATCATTCTAGTGTTATAAGTCAATTATTGCCAAAGAGATTTAAATTTCACCGTGCCCCTCGGGATGATCACATGGCGGAAACTGATTGGCTAAAATAAAATGACTGATCCACATCAAGCTCTTATCGATCCTCTATGCCACACCATACAAATTGAATCCGAGATGTATCACCAATGTTATCTTAGCAAGTTGGTAACAGGCAAGCATATCTTGCACCCAAGAACGACAGTCTTGTACCCTAACAATGATATGTTGAATTACTCGCAACATTAAAGTAGGGCTTCAGCTTCACATTGAAATGGTAATGATCCAGCAATCCACTTGGGGGCCACTGATGCACCATTTGCTTGAATGCCACTTTCCCTCGATATAAATTTTACTGACTGCTGTTGCTCGGTGCACCAGCAATGGGGGCTGGATTATCATTCAGAGCCTTTACCGATTGTTTTAGTTCCCAGTTAGCTCATATTAGCACCATTCCTGTCTCATTATGGTGCGACGGGCAAAGCAGCAGATCTCGTGGATGGTACCCGTGGCTCCTAAAGTGCATTCGACTAGCGCATGCTGTAGCGTAAACTTCACAAGAATCAATACTTCAACATGAGCACGGATGCAAAAAACTGTGTTTTGTGATCGCAACTTGCATTTCTCTGAAATTCCCTCCACGTGATACATATGCAGACTGGAAATGGTACTGCACTTCTACATACTCTGTATGGGAGTTGTAATCGCTAGTAGTTAAAAGGCAACAACATGCCGCCGTCTCTCCCAGATCTCTGTGCTGCAGGGAAGCAAGCATTCTAAGAAGAGGCAGAACTTCCAACAGGACAGAAGAAAACGATGAAACGAACATTAGCAATTACTATGCTGCCAATCTTTTACAACATGGATATAATGAAAACACGGCAACCAAATCTTTTACAATATGGACCTAATGAAACACGCCAACCATTAAAATGCAAGAATAGTTTCATTTTAGCAGATCCATAATCAAGTAAATGACCTATAAAAATAAAATGAGATGCCTTTGCTTTAGCCTCCAACCTGAATGCGAAACTAGTGAAAATAATGCAGCATACCTTGAGTGATATACTGGCTTATCCATGCAGATTACGCCATGCAATTCATTTGGTGATAATAAACCAGCCAGGAAACAGGAATCTTGGACTCATAGACACATCCAAGAACTTCCAGCATCAAAAATGAACATTTTAATTTGAATTACAATATTCCATCAACTGCAATCATGGGAGCAAACGGTTCAGCTTGTATCCTCTGGCACCTGCATAGCAGAGTAATTATGAATAGGGTGGTTGGGCACCCAAGGAGAGATTTTGATATGATACAAAAAGAAGGTAAAATATAGATTTTGATATGAAAGGGAAAGAGGGTAACATCTCTACAAAATCAACAGCTCTTACTTTTTCTTATGAGTTATGCAAATGTTACCATCTTCTACATAAAAATCACCACAAACAGCTTTGACCAAAAATTACCAAATAATAGTAAAAGTCAATCACTATATGGCAAGGACTGTAGAACTGGAACTGAGACCTATGCCAGTCAATCGGCGGTATGAGTCGGTACAGATCGGAACCAGTCTAAACCGGCACGAGCCTACACAAAAGAGAAGGAAACTGGGGAGGAGGTAAAGAGAGAGGGGAGGGGGAGGGAGGCTGAAGGAGATGCCTACGATGGTCATAGGTGGGCAGGCACGCTCAGAGGACCACCAAAGCCTCCAGTTCCTCCACCAAATCTTGGCCGAGAGAGAGATAGAGAGGGGGAAGAAAAGAAAAGAAGGGAGGGGAAGCTATCGAAGAGGCCATCGGAGGGTCGTCGGCTGGCTGCCATGGCCGTCGGATGGCAAAATTGTGGCATGCCACGCCGTGAGTATAAAATATGGGCGATCACCCTTGTTTCATAGAGTTTTTTTCAAATACCCAACCAAAGTGATGCCGACAAAACTATTGCCGCTTTACTATTCATTGTCGTTTAAAAAAAAAAAAAATCGATTAAGCAAATCCATTAACGACTTCACTATTCATCATCGTTTAAAAAAAAAAAAAAATGATGAATTGAATAGGGGTGGTTGCCCCTGTTCCATAGTAAGGGCTCCGCCCGCATATTTTCCACTGTTCGGTGGTCACAGCAGCCACCCGGTGCCCTCTAGTGGCCTCTTCGTCGGCTGCGTCTCCTTCCGGTACCGTCGCTCCCCTTTCTCTCTCCATCTCTCTTGATTAAATGCCCTATCAGACAACACCGAGCCAAGGCCTTCGTGGCCCTCCGACGGCCTCAGCGGGCCACTACCGGCCTCCAACAACGGCATTCCCTCTCTTTCTCTCCTCCTTTTTCCCTCTCCCTCATCCAGTATTCCGATTTGCCCGGCCGAACCATCCTAGTTTACCGCCAGTACGACAAACACTACCATATGGTAACCATGGACATTGATCAATCACTAATACCATATATATACTCACTAGACCAGCCAGAAAAGTAGAATATCTTCTTCCAACACCAGACTCTCAGATTCACACAAGTTTCCAATGTTGCGTCATGTTTTTTGTGAAGTCAATTTTATGCAGCAACTGATGAGATTTATGAGCAACTAGTGTCATATTTTGGGTTATTTGGACATTGAAAAGAAATTGATAATGATGTACATTTGTGCTATGACCTATGCCCCAATGCATTTCTCAACTACCTTTCAATTTTCATGCTGGATGATCCCATTTTCGAGTAAGTACTCCACAAATTCATCAATCAGATAGGGCCATGCACCCTGTGCATCATAGTTAGATAGTTGAGGATCAACTGTCTGCACCGAACAAGGAACAAATTAGAATACCCACCCACACATATATGCACTTTAAGTTCAAAAGTGAGCAGAGAATCTTTAGGTTACAGGGGCAAATAGCTTCCATTTACAAGCATATCAATGGATAGTTTCATTTGAAACAAGATAATTAACAAAACTTATGGATATTGTAACAGAATACGATTATAAACAGGAAAAGAATTCAAACGTAATATCATTAGAAAAATTGAATAGGAAAACAAGAAATAAATTTAATCCCAGATGCACATCCAACTAGCACATAAACAGTAAACCGAACAAGAAAGTCATGTATATTCTGTAAATAAAAATATTGTACATGCTTTTACACACATGCAACAAGGTTCAAAAACCTGGTTTTGGGTTCCAAGTTTCAGTTTTAGCAGTTTCACTGCAGTTTTAGCAATTTGTGAAAATTATTAAGAATTTTTACAACCAATAAATATGTAAAATAAAATATATTACAGGCATATCCATATCAGCATATATGTACTCCAACAGAACTACATATGGATGTGAAGTAGATAACTTTTTATCATATTATGTACCAGGTACCAACCAGTAACTCATAAATTATGAAAAAGACCATAATTAGATATATCTCATCTGTTTGCCTACAACTAAACTCTAGCAAACGCAGGCTATAATCTAAAGAATACATGCTCCTGAAAAGATTGTACAGGCATAGGTGCTTGAGAGTATCAGCTATGCAAGAATGTACAGGATGTGCCCTTTATAGGCATGTCTCCATCTGCATGGATTTGCCCTGGAGTATCCTACTGTGATTACAGAAATACAATGTGATATCAGACTGGAAAAAACATGTGCAACAACCACTTTGCATGTACCTTGACAAATTCCAATAGCTGAGACCAGGTGTCCCTTGAGATTGCCTTGTTATGCCTGACCTGAATCAGAAAGTTTGTTATGACATTAGGGTAACATAAGTTGCAGCAAAGAAATTAGATGAACAAAGTAGAAATGCATCTAGAAGGATCAAGTGTAAAGGTAAGTGCAGCAAAAGCATGCAGCAGAAGCAGCAGAATAACTAAAGTGTATTCTATAGATACAACCTGGAAATATATTATATCAATCAAAAAAAAAATTCATATATCAACATAGGTAAGTTATTATATATATTAATGTTGATGCAAAAATATAACATAATTAAATTTCATTCTCATAAAAGAAATTTGAATTGACGAAATCGTGCAACAATTTATTAAATAGAAAAAGGTATAAGTACTACTTGTAAGAACTGGCACCAATGGTCAACTAAGGGCCAATGCTTTTCAGCAAAAAGTAACTGCCACATGCCAATAGCTGTATCCAGTGCCAGAGATTTTTGACCCTGCAATTATCACAGAATGTAAAAAACTCAGGCAAAAACAGAAAACAGTGTCATGATTAATAGAAGAATGTAAGCTCCACAAATTCGTCGATCATTGTTCTCACTTGGGTGACTCATCACAATTTGTTCTGTACTTTAAAAATTCATTACCTCTTACTAAGTGATTGAGTTACAGTTCTTATTAAGGATCATTAAATTTCCCAATTAGTTGATAGGATCAATCATTCATCTTTTCAAAAAAAATCAAGGCCCAAGTAAAATATGATGAAGATGAAAAGGAAATAAAAGCATCAATCACTCAGTAAACTTTTTTAACCGTATCCATAGATAAAGCTGATCAAGGATATTAAGAGGCAAAACAGATCATAATGGAAAAGAACTAATTTATACCTTCTCTTTAGCCCAACCAAATGCAAAGTTGTATATCTCACGAAATTTATCTGTATGTCAAAGAACCAAGCAAACATCAATTTTAATTAAAAAAATCACTTTTCCACCCAAAGGAAGTCATTTTGCACAACAAAGTTGTCATAAACATAAAAAATATTCACCA
The DNA here is from genome assembly GCA_006176705.1 of Cocos nucifera. NCBI lineage: Eukaryota > Viridiplantae > Streptophyta > Magnoliopsida > Arecales > Arecaceae > Cocos > Cocos nucifera. The sequence goes on along the minus strand of QRFJ01000803.1, from coordinate 127,989 downwards.
AGCGCCAAAAACACATCTACATCAACTTGTACTATATGATTTCACTTTCTTTTATTTTTAACTTTTAACTCCACAAGCAACAATTTTAAGCACATTTAATAAAGCAAATACCACATCACTTCCCGAAGATATAGAAAGTACATACTTTCATCTTTAAGCTCAGTACGCAGTGATGGCAATTTTTCACGAAATTTTTCAATCGAATCTACCCTGCATGAAAATGATTTGGTTTTAGCAGCATCTTTATTGCTTTAATAATAAAACGTTGAATATAAAAATGGGAAAAAAAAACCATCAGCATAGAGGGTTAATGTCCCACCCAAGTGATTGTAATCCACTTATAAACTCCTGTCGAGAAAACTCACACATTGTGGCTGCCTTCATATGCCAAGATACAACCAACTGTTGCAAACGCAGAAATCAGTCACATAGCACCTTTGCACAAGGTAAACATAAAGGTGATTGCTGTAAAAATTTAAAGCAAAATAGCAAATATTATGTAAACTGCATCTTAGCACATAGGCAAAGTTTGCAGCATGGAAGAAGCAGCATCCAGCTATATCAGGTTAACAGAACCAATTAAACAATTATTATTATTTGACATCAGCGGTTCCTAATTGAACACAACTAATCTATCTCATTGTCAAGCTACAATCTAATTTAATTGGCAAAGTTAGTCACATCCAGGTGGTTGGCTTCATGGTCTAGGATTTGATCTAGGAGTTCTTAAAAAAGGTTATATGATGAACACTAATTTTGATGATGATCCTTTTTCAATTGTTGTTGCCAACTTCCCAATGAAAGCAACTTTGGGAAAGAGAAGGGTCTGCCATGAAACTTGGAAAACCAGTTGGCAGAGCAAACCTACTTTAATGGATACAACCAGGGAGAGAACTTTCCAAAGTTCCTATAGAATTACACATATACAAAGGACAATGATAAATAGCAAACTGCAGTCATCTTTCACGTACAAAATAACTATCTAAGAAAGGCCAAAACTTAATCCTGAAATTCAACCCTCAAGATCCATTAGACAAGTCCACAGAAAAGCTTTGAGATTCTACTTAAAATCCAAATACTCATACATGGTTATAGAGAAATTTCTTTGGAAATTTAGTATGCCTGGGAAGTTACCATGTTAATGCAAAGGCATCTGAAAAATAAAGTTGCTACATTACATAATAACCAGCTCAATTACAGTCATCATCATAGCAGTCCAGCATAAAAACCATTTATATTTGTTGGCTAAGGATAGCATACTTTATTCAAAGAAAGGAGTTGCTCATATTAGAAATGTACGCACCATAACAATATCTTGAGGATCCACCTGCAAAAGCCAAATGAAAAGAATAGTGTCACTGGCCATATGGGGAATTTATTAAAAAAAAAGAATGACATAAATACTCATATGATGAAAATAGAACTTCTAGTTGCATGGTCCAGGAAAACCAAGTATACATAAATGATGCACTGGTTATAACATTATATTCTGTACCATGGTGATTTTTTTTGGTTCACAAAATATCTAACAACTAGAGGGAAAGTGAAAGATTACTTCAAGTAATTTATCTTGATGGTTCTCCTTTGTCATATACAACAACTGGAAGGCAGAAGCAGGAGTACTCCAACTAATAGCAAGTATACAACAGCTCTTGCAATTATAGTCACTGAACATGATGATTACAGACCAATCAATACAATTTTATAAATCTACCAACATAAATAGAAGTTTGACAACTCCAGCACGTAGCTTTCCATGTGTCTGAACTCTCGAAAGCATGCATGTGTGTGCGTGCATACACATGCATGCAAAAAATGACCTTTCAGATGAAGAGAACTTAAGGATAAATAACTACACACTTCAGAAAAGGTGAATGGGCTCATCCATTGGACTTCGGAATAATGACCAACAATCACAAATATTGATTATTGGGATTTCAAATATCTGATTCTTTTTCCGCAGAAAGGAAGCTATGGTAGACTTGGAAACATTTCCAGATGTGGTCTAACATTATTCAGCTATGTCTTGGGCAGGTGCACAAATATTTCTCTTCATTACCATATGCAATTTTACATGCCCATCCAGCTAATTGACAACTACAGCTAACAGGATTGTGGGCACCAGACGAGTTTTCATGGTGCATGTGCATGCTGATGGGAACAGGGAGGAAAAAGAAATTAACAATATAGTACAAATTTGAGAAACAGAAACCATGACATAACCTAGAGGTTCAATCTTGGCAGATATAGATAATCCAAGAAATTCAAGGTCATGTATATGAGGTATGTTTGTAATTTTAAACTACAAAGAAACTTTTTGATTAGTATTAAGCATTAGACTGTTGCCACATGGTTATTCATGGTTGTTGTAAGGTTTGAATCTTAACATGATGTTTCTGCTGCTTTGTCATCAAGCAAGTGTGGTATCAGTAAATTGTCATTCCAGTCATTTGCCTCCAAGGTGCCTTACTGAGCATCTCTGGGTCCAACCTTGCAGGCTTTAACTTCTAATGAGAGCCAGATCTGCCCTAAATAAGTGCAACAGAAGGTTTCACACATGCAAAGAGGACCAAGTGAAGATTTTGGTTATTAAACTTATTTTCATGTACTTTCAGAAAGACTGAAGATCGATGCTTTAAAGCCAAACTGACAAGCCCAGTCTACCCAAGTCTTATTAAAACGGTCAAAAAGAGAATAAGAGAAAACAGGTAAAACGAAATCAAAATGGAAAAGATGCAACAATCAAGAAAATAAATATTAATCACAGTTCGAACTAAAGAACTGCCTTAGGAATCCAGCATTGTTCAAAACTTCAAATTACTCCTTTTGCTCAAGGGGGTCTTCTTTTTGTGTGTGCTCTTTTCCTTCAGTTTCAACCAGGTCCCAATCTAGTAAAAAATGGAGAAAATCTAAAAGGGAATTGAAAGCAAGGTTTTTAGTTTCAGTATCGGTGGCCGTTCCAACCGGCTGGCAGTACGGTCCGGTACAATTCTGTACCGGATCGGACCGACGAGAACCGAAACAAGAAAAGGAAGAAAATCGGGAGGAAAAGAGAGAAAGAGAGAGAAATAGAGAGAAAGGGAGGAAGAAAGAAAAGAAGGGAAGGGAAGGAGTCGGAAAGAAAAGAAGGGAAGAGAAGGAGTCGGAGGGCCCATCGGACGGCCTCCGACTGGCCATCATGGCCGTCGGACGGCACAGTCCACGCGTGCGGCGCCCCAGGTGTGAAACAAGGGTGACACCCCTATTTCACGATTTTTTTAAAAAAAAGAAACTTAAATGAAGCCGGCAAATCATTTGCCAACTTCACTGTTTAATAGATTTTTTTAAAAAAGTTCAAAAAATGAAGCCGACAATCCGATTGTTGGTTTCACTGATTTTAATTTTTAAAAAAATATTTTAAACAGTGAAGCCGGCAAACCATTCGCTGACTTCACTGTTAATCCCTATTTTTAAAAAGGGGCCACGCGTGAACAGGGGCTATTACCCCTGTTCCGCGACCGCGACGCCGCCCGCGCCACTTCTGCCACCCAGTGGCCACAACGGCCACTCAGAATCCTCCGGCGGCCTCTCCGCCGTCCCATTCTCCCATCTTCGGTGGTCTCCTCCCCTCTCTCTCTCTTTCTTGCTCCTTGCGACAGCCCTTCAGGCAAATCGAGCCACGGCGGCATCCTCTCTCTCCCTCCTCTTTCTCTCTCTACCTCTGTTTCCCTCTCTTTCTTTCTCTGCACCGGCGTGTGCCGTTTTCTACGCCGGAACCATCCCAATTCCTCGCCGGTCTGGTTCAGCACGCCGCAAACCGCTCGATTTGGGACAGCTCTGAGAACGTTGGTTGAGAGTTATTGTTATTTCTTAAATTACGGCCAATAAACTGTAGTAGCCAAATTTTCACGAAATACAAGTTGGCTTCAAAAATGATTGGTATTAAAATGTCTCAATTTTATATTTTGGATAACGAAAAGTCACATGGTAATTGTACTGTGCTATACTATTATCACAATTTTTTGCAGTTCCGTTAAGGTGCAAACACTATCTGATCGGATCATGGCACAACAAAAAGCAGCAAAGAAGAAGAAGAACAACACCTTTAGCCACCCCTTTGCACTGAACAAAAAGGCCAAATATAAAGATTTGACCAGACTTTTCTTGGACCTGAGTGAAGTTTAGTTTCCTTATGTTATTTTCCAGTTTAAGTTTCAGATTTGATAAGTAGATGTTGGAAGGGTTTTGGATACCCAACACAACATATTATTATTTCTTATAGTTGGTCACTTTTTCAGGTCTAATGGATGCCCAAACAAATTAGAATCCATCACCCAATAGGTCTAAATTTACTTTCCTTTTCAACAGTCCAACTAAATTAAGGAATCAACAAGAGACTGGCCACACCGTTCACAAGGATGTTAGCTGGCTCTACTGTTTTCTATTCGAGAAGCCCTTTTAGAAATCAAACAAGTAGCTGATTGAATCCATTAAAAGATGGGGAGTGGCTGGCTGATTAAGTGGTGATTGGACAAATAAGCAGGTAATTTTAATGAAAGAAGTAAAGCTGTAAGCCCCTCTTCCCTTGTTTTCCATATCCTATCTTTTTCCACTCTCCAGTTTTATTAAATTCTTCTCTCTGTTTTCAACCAAATTGAATCTATTTATTCACAAGCAGTCCTCAAACATCCATCAGAAATACATCATATCCATCTCAAGCAAAATTATTATGTGACTCAATCAAAATTCAAAAAGGGTGTTTCAACCAGAAAGGAATGTGTCTATTCAGGGGTAAGCTTAGGTAAGATTTTTGTTTTTCGAAGATGGGAACACCCATTGGAGCCTCAACTAGTAGGAATAGCTCTAATCAACAATATGTTGGGTCGACATTGTCCACCCTAATATTAGTAACATAACCTAACAAAATATACAATCATAAGCTTTTTAAGCAATCATCATTGTTGATCATCACACAAGACTTTTCCCATTATAATGGTATGCCTTGGAAGCCTTCCGACCAAACTAATGATAAATAATATGAAAAAGTTGTCAATCAAATCAAATACATGGTTCAGATATGGACCATGTTAGATATTTGGACTTTTACAGGAATCAAGAACTATGATAGTTAATAATCTAGACTTTTAAGAACTTGAAGACAATTCAAACCACCGACAATCCGATAGATCCATTGCCTAAAACACCTTCTTTGCAGGTAGTCAACAGCTCAAGTTCCATGAGGTGTTCCACGTTTTGTATCACCCCTTTGATGCAGGTACTCTAGTTGGTGCAAGTGGGAACCGATGTTGCATGGATGAAGCACATCATGTTCTCATGAAGGATCACAAATAGTACAGTGCAGATTTGGTGTCATTTGGGCTAATGGACCACATTTTTCATAATCTGCATGGCAAAGTCTATGTAATCCTGCCATTCAGACCTTCTACTTCTTTTTTGAAGAAAAATAGATTATTACCAATAAAATGTTAAATAAAATGTTACTCATGTCACCAAAAGAGCCACGGTGAAAGTAAAAACCCCCCTCCATCCACCAAAAGAAAAAGAAAATAAGAGAGAACTACCAACCCAATCATCTGCAGGACTTGTCACTAACCAATAACTTTTTTAATTAAAGAGATCTCAGCCACCTCAGAAGTTGTCTGATTCTAAGATAGACCAAGATCTTAGTTTATCTCAGCTGTGATAAGAAATTCGTTAAAAATACAAAAAAGCCAAGATTTCAGAGATCCCAACCACTACTACAGGAATCAAGATTTCTGATATCTCAGTTAATATGATAGAACCTGATTAACTCCCATCTTAAGATCATTATTTAAATTTTTAATGATTAAGAAAATAAATTTAAGATTCTAAAAAGCAAAATTGAAAATCTTAGCCAATCTTTTGATAGCATATCAGCCGGTATATCAAGATATATATCAGACAAAAATAGTTTGGACCAAGGTATATGTTTTATCCTACCGGTAACTGCTTGCTATAGCTATACAAACACAGTTTGGCTGAGATGGTCAGATATTTTCAAGTGGAAACAACAGATTTTATCCACAAGCATCCCAACAATCACAATTATCGCAATCAGAAATCCACTCAGATTTCCTTTACATACATAGATAGGATCAATCTAAAATAAAAGCAGGACAAGAAAAAGAGCAATAGATTGGATGAGGAGAATATAAACTTCAAATTTCCCATTTTTTTACAGCAAATTTCTAAATTTGTTCTTGGTTTGCTTTTTTTTTTCCTGCCTTATGACCCATACATTATGATTATTGTTTTTGTATACTTGCTTTATATCCTCAAAATTCATTGAAAGATCGCATAGGCTTTCATCCCATAAGAAAGCTCAGCTTTTGGGTTTACAGAAGGAAGAAATAAGAATTACTAAATAAATCAAAACTTGTACATATTTAGAGAATTTAAAACAAATGACAAATTAAAAAATGAAGTGGTGCAGAAGGTCAAAGCATGGTTAGAACAAACACATAAAATGAGAGCACACAAGAAACTACAACCAAGACTTATGCAACACAACTAACCAAAACCTACCTGCAAATCATTGCAAAGAAGAGAGACACCATCAACCATGATCATATCAACATAAGGGTCTGCAAAAATCAAAGAAGATAGCTGGAATCACAATCTGAAGCATAATAAACTTGTGCCCATAATTTGGGCCAAATAAAACAATGACAGGGTGAAAAAAATAGATTAGATAATGTTTCTTATTTATCACTTCCATGATAATGGAGCAAATGCTGAAACTCCATATCTAAAACATAACTGAGAAGATAATTCTCATTTGAGGATGGTGTTCAAAATCACCCAACACCAGCAATGTTAAATTTCCAGATCATCACTCTGCCCAGCTCCTCAATGATTTAAAATAGCTTATGGTTCTGTCAGTTTCTAAGATTTTGATCTGTCCATACACAAATTCACCACCAAAACGGACAGTGACTATATTCATAGGCCCGAGACCTTTTCTACAAATAGAAAAATTCATCAGTCAAACAGCACTAATGAAAGATATGGTAATCAATTTAGAAAAAAAAAGGATGATAGCCTTCAAGTAACAGTTACCAAAATATGCATTCAACCAACTAGCTTACACCCCAAGCATTAAGCCTTCAAGTAACAGTTACCAAAAATGTATTCAACCAACTAGCTTACACCCCGAGCATTTCCTTTCTCAATTTCATCATCTAGAAGTGCATCATAAACAAAAAAAAAAAAAAAAGTTAAGTCATCAAGGAAAAGAAAGTTCATCATAGATTAATTATCAAAAGTTCTCCACTCTATAGCATCACTCATTACTCGGAATAAATTAGCATTAATTGACAGCTGCACCTGCTATAAATAGTAAACCATGCACTGAAGAACAAGATAGTGATCCCTTTCTCTCTAAAGGACCAGTTCAACAGCAATTTCCCAATGTTCAGGTGGTTAACTTCTGCTATGTAACATATCTTCTGGACTATATTACTCCACAATCAGTTGTTTGGGGAATTTCTATTCCGTGCTTCTCCAATATATATCTTCAATCATCACTTACTATACATTATCTTTGCTATATGTTCCATGCTTTACTCATTGCTGTTCAAATGGATATCTTGTTTCGTTGATATCTTTAACTGTTTCTCTAGCAGTGGTCCAAGACATCTATATTCTCTTTGTTATATGTCTTCTGCTTTATTACATGCTGTACACATGGATGTCTCCTTCAGCCATCTCCATCTTTCTCAACACTAGCCACCCAGGTTTCTGTACAAGTGCTTATGGAGCTTCTGGTCCCTGCATCTGTTTTTCTACTGGCTGCTTCATCCTGCTGCCTTTTGGCTCTTCCAATATTTTGTATTCCTACTTTACCATTACCAGTACTATGTTTCCATCTTTGTCCTGCTTGTTGACTTTTGTATTTCTTTCCTCTATATGTTTCACTATCTACACTCTGTAAACTTTGAGACTGTTACTCTAATATAGCCTCTGGCTCTTCTATTTACCAAGAAAAAAAAAAGGCCAAGCAGAGAGAGAGAGAAAGGATTTATAAACTAAATATTAAACTAATGAACCGTAGAAGCCAAAAGAAGGGCCACGAAGCCAAAAGAAATAGAGTCCACAAGCACCAATCCTCCCACCAGCTGACAGCGATCCCTTTATGGTTATTAAATCTACCTGAACTAGAGCATCGATCGCCTCAGCAGCATCGGATACCGGCGCATACCTTTCCGAGCTGGAAAGAACTCCACCCACCGGCTGAATCATTGATGGAGTAATCCTCTGCTTCCATGCATTCCTCCGCGACTGCAAGAACTTCTAGGCAAAGATATGGTGTGATGGCAAGCCCAGCGACGAGCGACCATGCTGTCTTAAATAATAAAAGAAAAAAATACACCATCTTATGGTTGAGGAGGCAAGAGAGACGCTGGATGAGGTTTCCAATGTCATAGGTCACACAAGCGGACATTGTTCCAGGGATCACCAGGAAGTGTAGTAATTTTTAAGGGAGCCTGTTCAGGTTGGGAAACTTAGAAGACGGTGTGCCTTGTTCAACCTAGCTTCTTCAAAATGCGGCAAGCCGCATGCTGGGTTGGGAAACCTTTATCGATTAGCTAACGGCACTGTTTGTTAGATGCTCGTGGGAACACTGATCCCCCAATTCCTTTATGGTCTCCATTAATGCCAAGCCAGCCGGTGGTGGAGGAGCAGCGGTGCTCTTCTTCTCTAACCCTCGCGACCACAAGTAGCCCAGTGGCCTCATGGCACCTCTCGGGCTGACCAGCAGCGGCTCCCTTGCTACTCCCTCCACTGATAGCGGTGGGAGAGAGATGAGGGATTTGAAGGAAGGGGAGAGGCGGAGGTGAAGAGAGTTGGGATGGGGAGGAACCAGGAGGAGAAGGATATGGGTAGGATGAAGATGACATTATTTTATTCCATGTCATTTCCATCTCTTTTTTATTATTTTCCATGTCATTTCCACATTTGCATATTAATGGCGAAGTTAGAAGTCAGTTGATGGCAGGCCAATATTGCAAGAATTTATAAAGTATACATACTCGACTGAAAAAAAAATAAGCAATATGCTAAAATCAAAAAAGGTGCAAAAGTACATGATGTTTTAGACAATTAAGCCTATTATATTATGTTTTGTTAACTTATAAATTATTTTAAATTATTTTTTTTTTAAATTTAGCTTGCTTGTCTAAAGAAACAAGCTTCCACATGTATATCTAGTAGAGTTACCCAAAAGCTCAAAATTAGAGCTTTTCCCTAGTGGACCTTTTTCAGCTTTTGGAGGAGCTAGAAAGCTATTTCAAAAATTTTACCAAACACCTCAATATCTCTCAAAAGAGCTTATGGTTCTCCAAGAAACACTGTTTGGCCCTCCAAAAGCAATGCCAAATGAGGCCTAAGGCCCTCTTATGGATGATTGATTATCCTAGATCTGTAATATCTCGTATCACATGTCCTATCTTAGTCCATCACCATCATGTAGAGACATCACAAAATTACTACGTTTGACTACAGACTTGTTAAACGAAAGCCAGTAATCAAGAATTCAGATTTGGTACTTTCTGCATCAAGACAACTCAGCAACAAACAAATCCAATGATTTCTGATAACAAGGGAGTGACATGCATGCATGAAAATGTCTTGGAAATGGCGGTCAATCATACAATACCAGACTGAATGGTGGTTCAAGTTTAATTGAACAGTGTCGATCATCAAGATATCTCAGCAATCACCAAGCTATAAGAGAAGTACAAAATCCGGCATATTCCATGGATGTGATAAAAAATGGGTCATTGATATAGTGGAAGACAGTTGTCGCTCCTATTTTACCTATACAACTTAAGTGCAAGTGCCAAATCAATCAGTTGATAGAACCCAGACCATAAACAGGATAGAATTAGACATTAACCACAACAATTGGAACTTTGTGATTTGACTTGTGTAAAGATTACAAACTAAAATTATTTTGCAAACATTCAAAAACTAGCAAATTGACATACATGCTTCAAATCATTGCAAGCCACCAGCAAAGCCACTAAAAGTTCAAGATGGTTTTCAACATCATGACAATAATCACAGGGCAACAACCCATCAAATACCATGCCCAAAACACGATAGCATGTCATACTATTCCAAAATATACATAATGGCACACGTGGAAGAATAAAGTAGAGCTTAAGCCTTAAAAAAGGCTACACATACAGGTCAGTTTTATCACATGGAAAAGCTGTAGAGGTCCTCATTATAAGCCCATGACAACATCTTGCAAGACCAATGTTATGCCTCATATATACTTTTAAATAACAAAATGCATAACCAACAGACCAGCAAATGCAAGCTAAGCTTCCCAACACACACATAATCATGACCTTGTCCAAATCCATGTGGTGGAATGTTGTTGCATCCTCTAGGGTCATTTAAATGAAACAAAAGATACGGGCATTCCAATACCATCAGCAATGGAACAAATGAATAATGTAATGATTGAGAGAAGTATGGTTTGAAGGAGCAGAAGATTCAATTCTTGGATTTTCAATCTAATGAATGATGGCATTCAAGACAATGGAGATGGAATAAACAAATAGGCATGGTTCATAACACTCAAGATGAGATATGGCATGTGCCCACAACTTCAAAGGAGAAACAATTTGGTATGTATGTTCGCAGTGATTAGCAAGGCTTGACATTGCATTACATGTAGGTGTTGGAAAATGTGTCCCAAAGTCAATCATCAGCTTGTTGACGGTTGTGCTATTTTGTAAATATAAATGATTTATTAATGAATAAAATATTTATTCTAGCATTTGTCATCACAAATCTACATCTTCTAATGAACTCCTATGTGGTGATGAAGTTCTTAAGACTATTTAGATTCGATAAAGAGAGAATTTATCGATTAGTCCTTAAAACTGTTCACGACCAAATGATATGTTGTTAAACAAGACGACAATGTTTATCGAGCGTAGATCGTTGTGTACCAAATAGGTTAATTATCCTCTTAACCAAGGAGTGTGTAGACACTGATATGGCATACAGATGAGATATAGGGGTACATCGTCACTGAATGTGACCAATTCAGGAGCATTATGCTATCAAGAATTACTCTGATGGGATATAGATATACAAGTCCCTTGGACCTAAGATCGCCATGGTGGCTTGCAAGCAATTCACTATGCTTTGGTGTCGAACTACCTAAATTTCTAATTCACTGACGAAAGATTTCTAGGTGCAATCAAGTACTTGCAAAGTTAGTGAGTGATCAAGATGGGATTGACCACTCCAAAGAGTTTGGAGATAATAAATCGTTGCATTTCAATCATTTGTAATTCTAATAAATCATTGTATTTCAATTTGGCCAAGATAATCCATGAGATGGATTTAATATTTTGAAATACAATGTGAATGACTTATTCAGGATTGACAATTAAACCCTGAGTCATCCTATGAGCATTTATGATCAAGAAAATGAATTAAATGAAAATTATATATATATAGGTTCTAAGAATGTTGCTTTATACATTCGATCTATCCAGTCATCAGGTACCATTACTAGATGGTCACTTCGATTGGTACAAAAATTTGTTCATGTACATCGACTAAGGTTCGAACCTATGGGATCACACACATTAGAGGTCTCGATCTGATCAGATGGTTGATCAACGATTAAGAATCATTTTAGGGTTAAACATTCAATATGATTAATATTTGATCTAGTGCAAGTGTTGGAGGAGGATCGATTAGGCATCGAATTGCTAATTGGCTCAATTTGATTGAGCAATTAGGTTGAGATCAAGTCTAATTGAATAAAATTCAATTAGATTTGGTTTGGGCTTGATTGGATTAAGTCCAATTGATTTATTGATAAGCCAATTGTAAGAGGACAATTTTCAATTGAACTAGGACTTGAGTGCACCTAATTTCTAAATTGATTAGAAAATTAAATCAAAATTAAATTGGATTTAATCTGATTTAATTGGGTTCCTAATTGGGTTAGGAATACCATTAATTAGGTTGCATCAAGATCTATTTTAAATGGGCTAAAGATTTAGTTTGACTAGTCAAAGCATGTCATCCTAGTTGGACTAGGACTCCTCCCTTGCGCCACCTTCCCTTTCTCCATGCCTTTTCCATGAATTTTTTCGTGAAAAATCTGATTTCTAAAAAGGTTCCACGCCTATCCTTGTCCCCATATCCCTCTTAGATGGTTTGTGGTTTTGGATTTGATCAAAACTAAGAAGTAGTGATGATCTAAACTGTATTTGATGGAGTTTGGACAAACTCAAAACTCTCATCCATTATGGCGCCAATTAATCTAATTTTTTTCTGAAATTTTCGTGGGAGAAAGAGGATTTAATTATGCACCAAATATCTAGAATCCATGCCAAAAAAATTTAAGGAAGCACAAATATCTGGAATCCATGCCAAAAAAATTTGAGGCGCGCCCCAATCCTTGTTTTATTTGGACTCGCCATCTAGGTATTTGATCTAGACAGGGACTCTTCTCTAACTCTCTATTTAAAGAGAGTTAAATCATGAAATTTTGATAGATTTTAGACCTAAGAGAGAGGGCTTGGGCGTGGAGACCTTGGGCATATCAAGGTTAAAGGTGTGGGATTTTGTAAAGGCAGAAATTATTGTGCCTAGGTGAGAGGAAAGGGCCTAGAGAAGAAGGATCTTCTCTAGGATTTTTATTTCAGATTTTCTTCTACAAATTTTTGAGAGAAGAACGTGGGAAGAAGACTTCTTCCAAATCCTCCATTCTCCTCCTTTGATTCTTGAAGAGTTCAAGTCAATTGAAGGAGATTCGGCATCAACCATCTATGAAGGATCAGCACAGTGCTAGTACACTATGCTGATTTCTAGATTGCTGGACTTTGGATCGCGATCGGAACTTCGTGTGGACTTCTCATAAAGGTCGGACGCATGTGCGGCTCGAAGCGACATCCTCAAACTCAGATCAGAAAGAGGATATCCAAATCCATGAAAAAGGTAATGAGATTTGATCTCAATTGCAGAGTAGATCAAATCTAGTTTTTCTTGTTTGATGTTGATATGATCAACATCATTATTTTGTATTTTATTTAATTTTTAGATTTACATGCATGCTTTAATCATATCATTAGATCCTAGATCTAGGATTTATTTACATATTTTATAGATTAATTAGATCAATCTATAGCTTTCGCTGTTCTGATTTTGAAAAACATTTCAAAAAACACATTAAAAACCCTAGGTTTTTGTTACAATTGGTATCAAAGCCTAGGTCTTATTGATATGATTTTTTTGCATGTTTCAGATCTATTATTTAGATTATATCTAAATTATAATCTGATATTAAATCTGAAAATAAAAATTTTAGATCGCACGGACTGATCTTATAAGGTTGTCCTGCTGTAAAGTTTATCCCTTACAGTGAAAAGGTTGTCCTAGTACGTGCTGATCTAAAACCCTAATCATAAATTTTAGATTAAATCTAAGAAATTTTATTATTTAATTAATAGTATTTTAATTTGATTTTTATGATCATAAATATGTTAGATTTGATCTAAGATGATTTATGCTTGTTTAAAATTGAAATTATTTCAAATAGATGTACATAATCATGAATATGTTTAGATTAGATCTAAAGTAGATTCATGTTTACGTTATTTGTTGTTTGCATATTGATTATGAATCAAACATACAACTTGATTGGTAGAATCATGTTGTAAAAATGTTTTACAAACATGAAAATTATTTTTGAAATGTCGAATCCGAACCCTGAGCCCAAAACTTAATTAGGAATTAAGAATTGTTTTGTTTAGGATCTAGGATTGTGAATTAAACATCCTAAAACATAAATCATAACATTTGGGTTAATGAGTTAGAGTGAATTAGGTTCATTAATTAGATTAGACCTAAGGTTAGATTAAAGAATGGACTAATTAGAGAGTTGACTAAATCTAATCAATTATTGTCTTAGATTAGGTCAAGGTCTCTTTAGATCAATTACAATAGTTGTAGTTGGTCAAGTCCAAATCTTTAACGAAAACCAAAATGAGCTTGATTCTTGGCTACGCGGTCTAGCCCGAAATGTTAGGTTGATCCAATCGAAACTAATTAACCAGTTGGTGTTTAAGATAAGTCTGGCATCTTGGACCGGTGGTTTTTAATTGGGAGCTAATCACACTGATTCGGTCTTTGACGAGTTAATGGCATATCCCTTCCACCGATCTCACTTATCTGGCCTTCTTAATGAAGTTATGTTTTGATTAGAACACTCGACAATTCGAGCTGACCCATGTCAGCTAGGTAAATCAGTGTGACCGATTTAGGTGCTCTTAGACTAGCCTATCTATGGTCTCTCTTAATCTGACTTACTTCTCTTAAAACATATTAACCAAATCCTATAAAATTATTAGGTCCTTAAAAATGAAATAGTTATGGTAATAGCTAAATCATAGCCTCTCATTAAGTTGAGTGATAATGAGTCCATTAGTTGGATAATCATTAGAGGCTCAAAGATATGATGCTTATCGACTGATGGAATTATCATTCATGATATGATTTCTTGGTCGTGTCTCTCTAAATGATGGTTATGTTGACTAATCAAAGTTAGGCTTAATCATTTATTGGTTAGTATGATCATGTTAATGGTTGGACCTAACCGATCTTTTCAATGGAGGCCAAAGCCTACTGATTAGAGACGGGCAAAATTAAATTACTAGAAGTTGTTTAGAGAAGCAATTGGTTATGAACCTACCCTTAGATATACATGGGTTGACCGACCAAAGTCGGGCTCATATGTAGTCTATGTGGATTCTAGTATCCACTAAGAAATTATGATAATTCCTCAAATTGAAGATAGAGGCTAACAATTCGAACAAAATAGTGGGAGAACCTTTTGATTAAAGTCCAAATCTTTAAATTTAATAAATCATTTACTAATTAGATCTTGGTTTTCCTTTATGCAGTTATGGCCACTACCCTGCCACTCCGATCATTGTTGGACAATAATAAATTGGTGGGATCCAACTTCAGTAGCTGGTATCAAAAGTTGAAGATTGTCCTTGAGTATGAACGGATCTTGTACGTTCTGACAGATCCGGTGCCTGAAGAGCCAGCCCAGAACGCACGTGGCACGATCAAAGACACTTATCAAAAGTAGCTTAATGATCGAATTACGGTGCGTTACATCATGCTAGTGGCTATAAGCGACGAGTTCAGTCGCAGATTCAAGTCAGCTCAACCAAAACACATGCTTCAAGTATTGAACGAGTCTTTTGGCATACCCGACGACGTTGAGAGATACAAGACTAGTTGTGCCATCTTCAATGCCCAAATGAGGGATGGCACGTCAATCACTGATCATGTATGGTACATAATCAAGTTGATTGAGTGTTAGAGCAAGCTCAGTTTTTCCTTACACGAGCAGCTAGAAAAAGATGCTATTTTGAACTCGCTCCATAAGTATTTCCTCCCTTTCCTTACTCATTATAGAATGACAAAGCCTAAAGTCAATTACCACGGGTTACCACGGGTTGCTGGGATTTCTTCAGAACTTTGAGAAGGATCATCAGCTCTACAAAAAGTCTGTGAATCTGATGGGAAGATCTTCTTCTGGTTCTCGACCCTTTAAGAAAGAAAAGAAGAACAAGAAGAAATCCAAGAAAATGTAAGTTCAAGCTAGGACATCAGAACAGGGTCAAACCAAGAAGACTAAGCCCGACAAGAGTCAAGCGGAGCGCTTCTATTACAAGAAGTGGAGGCATTGGAAGAAAAATTGTCCTCAATATATTATCACTCTAGATCCGAACAAGCCAAAAAAGAAGCAAATTGTTGCTGGGCAAGGTACTTATATGATAACTCCTTGCAATTTCTCTATTTGTGATATTACTGACTGAGTATTAGATATCGAAATTTCTTAATATATTTGCAATTTGTTGCAGGGGTTGCAGGTCAGTAGAAGATTCGAGCAAGGTGAAAGATTCCTAAATGTTGGAGATGGAAGACAAGTTCCAGTTCTAGCATTAGGGATCATGAAACTTGTATTTGAATCTCATTTCATTGTTCTTAGTGATTGTCATTTTTGTCCTAGTTGCTTATTGAATATCATTTCTGTAGACCTTTTGGCCAAAAATAATTATAAAACTTCAATAAAGAAAGAATTTTGTGATGTCATTTTGAATGGTATTACAATCTTTTCTGGACATTTGAGCAATGGTATCTATAAAATATCATAACCTATTAATATAGTCCACTCCACAGGCAAGCCCCCTAGATTAGACAATGTGTCTAATATCTACTTATGGCACTGTAGGTTAGATCACATCAACAAGAATAGGATAAACAAATTAACTCAAGAGGAAATCCTCGAAGTTAGTGATTGTGAATCACTTCCAACCTATGAGTCTTGTCTTCTTGGAAAAATGACCAAATCACCTTTTACTGGAAAAGATGAAAGAGCAACTGAGCTCTTCGATCTAGTACATAGTGATGTATGCATACCCATAAGCACAAGTACTAGAGGTGGATATTTTTACTTCATCACTTTCACAGACGACTGATCTAAGTATGGATATGTCTATCTGATGAAATACAAGTCGGATTTATTTGAAATGTTCAAACGATTCCGAGGTGAAGTGAAAAAACAAACTGGAAAGAATATTAAAACTCTTCGGTCTGACCGAGAAGGTGAATATATTTTCGGTAAGTTTCTCACATATCTAGAAGAGAATGAGATTATCTCCTAATGGACTCCTCCAGGGACACCACAGCATAATGATGTCTCAAAGAAAAATCAGACTCTGTTAGACATGGTCCGATCCATGATGGATTTTGCCACCTTGCCTATATCCTTCTGGGGATATACACTCGAATCGACTTGCTATCTTCTAAATAAGGTTCCGAATAAGTCTGTAGATAAAATCCCATATGAGATATAGATAGGACGTAAACTAGTGCTCTCACATCTTAGGATCTGGGGATGCCCAGCTTACGTCAAACGTTTAATGACAGATAAACTTAGACCAAGGTCTGACAAATGCACATTTATAAGGTACCCAAAAGAAAGCAGAGGGTATTACTTCTACCATGCTAATGAACAAAAGATATTTGTCAGTCTTAAGGCAATCTTTTTAGAAAAGTTCCTTGATGAAGGAACTGTTGCCTCTAAGGTTGAACTTGAGGAAGTTCAACAGGTAGAAAAACCAACACAATTAGCTAAACCAAAACCGGATTTGATTAAATCAAATCCATAGCCTAGTGTAACTACACTGTTAAGGCGATTGAATAGAGTGCCGCATCAGCTGGATAGATACTACGGTTTCTTAGTCCAAGACGGTAATCCCATCAAACTTGATGAGAACGATGAGGATCCGATCACCTACATGGATGCGATGTAGAGATCTAATTCCGAGAAATGGCTTGAGGTCATGAAATCCGAGATGGAGTCCATGAACGTCAATGATATGTGGACATTGGTTGACCCACCTAAAGGGATTAAACCTATTGGGTGTAAATGGATCTTTAAAAAGAAGCGCAGATGAAAAGGTAGAGACCTATAAAGTCCGTCTAGTTGCCAAAGAATATCGTCAATATTATGGTATTGACTATGACGAGACATTCTCCCCTATGGCAATGCTCAAATTCATTCGAATTATGCTTGCAATAGCTGCCTAATTGGACTATGAGATCTGACAGATGAATGTGAAGACAGCTTTCCTAACTAAAGAGCTGACTGAAGAGGTATATATGATACAACCTAAAGGGTTCACATCCATAGACGAGTTCAAGGTGTGCAAGCTTCAGAGATCCATTTATGGATTGAAGCAAGCTTCTCGAAGTTGGAACATGCGTTTTGATAAGATGATCAAAATGTATGGCTTTGTTAAAGAGCCCTGCATTTACAAGTGGGCAAATAGTCCAGCATTTGTATTTCTTATCCTGTACGTGGATGATATTCTCTTAATCGAGAATGATGTCTCCGCACTTTAAGAAATAAAAGTACGATTATCATCTCAATTCTCCATGGACTTGGATGAAGCATCCTACATCCTAGGGATGAAGATTTATAGGGATAGATCAAAGAGAATGCTTGGATTATCCCAGTCCACGTACATAGATACTGTGCTGAAGAGGTTCAGCATGGAGAATTTCAAGAAAGGCTATCTTTCGATAGACCATAGAATCTCTCTAAAAAGGATTGTCCGACAACTCCTGAAAAGAAAGCATATGAGTGGAATCTCATATGCTTCGGTAGTGGGATCTATCATGTACGCCATGACATGTACAAGATCAGATGTGACATACTTACTAAGAGTAGTGAGTAGATACCAATCTAATCCAGGGAAGAACCACTGAAAGGTGGTAAAAATCATCCTTAAGTATTTGAGAAATACTAAGAACCAGTGGCTAATTTATGGTGAGTCAGATCTTAAACTTGTGGGATTTACTGACTTCAGTTTTCAATCTGACCATGATGACAGCAAAAGCATGTCAAATTGTCTTTACCCTGAATGATGGAGCCGTCTACTGAAAAAGTTCTAAACAGCATACTGTGGCAGACTCAGTATACGAGATGGAGTACGTCACAACATCAGATGCTATGAAGAAAGCTGTAGCTGAGAAAGTTCATCATCGAGCTCGAAGTAGCACCCTCCCTGAATGATCCGGTTATGCTTTATTGTGACAGCACTTGAGCAATTGCTCAGACGAAGGAACCGAAGGCACACCAGCGGACGAAGCACATACTACGCCGCTACCATCTGATTCGAGAGATCATGGATCGAGGTGATGTCGACCTTCAGAAGATCGATGAAAAAGAGAATCTGGCCGACCCCCTCACTAAAGCATTGGCGGTAAAAGAGTTGAACAACCACAAGTCAAAGATGGATATTAGATACTGTACGGAGTAGTTTTAGGACAAATGAAAGTTGGAAAATGTGTCCCAAAGCCAATCGTCAACCTATTAACAATTATGCTATTTTATAAATATAAATAATTTATTAATGAATAAAATATTTATTTTGACATT
Organism: Cocos nucifera; assembly: GCA_006176705.1. Taxonomy (NCBI): domain Eukaryota; kingdom Viridiplantae; phylum Streptophyta; class Magnoliopsida; order Arecales; family Arecaceae; genus Cocos; species Cocos nucifera. The sequence continues at coordinate 108,965 of QRFJ01000803.1, read as the reverse complement.
TTTTATCATAAATCTACATCTAATAAACTTCTATGTTGTGATGAAGTCTTTAGGATTATTTAGATTTGATAAAAAGAGGATTTATCGATTAGTCCTTAAAACTATTCACGACCAATTGATATGTTATTAAATAAGACAACAATGTTTATCGAGTGTAGATCGTTGTGTGCTATATAGGTTGATTGTCCTCTTAACCAAGGAGTGTATAGACACTGATATGGCATACAGATGAGATGTAGGGGTACATCATCACTGAACGTGACCAACTCCAGAGCATTCTGCTGTCAAGAATTGCTTTGATGGAATATAGGTATAAATGTCTCTTGGACCTGAGATCACCACGGTGGCTTGCAAGCAACTCACCGTGCTTTGGTGCCGGACTTCCTAAATTTCTAATTCAATAACGAAAAATTTCTAGACACGGTTAAGTACTTGCGAAGTTGGTGAGTGATCAAGATGGGATTGACCACTACAAAGAGTTTGGAGATAATGCATAGCTGTATTTTAATTTAGCAAAACTTTGGCCAAGATAGTCAATGAGATGGATTTGATATTTTGAAATACAATGTGAATGACTTATTCAAGGTTGACAGTTAAACCCTGAGTTATCCTATAAGCATTATAGTCAAAGAGAAGAATTATACAGAAACCATATCTACATGGATTCTAAGAATGTTGCTTTATACATTCGACCTATCCAACCGTCAGATATCATTGCTAGATGGTCACTTCGATTGGTACAAAAATTTATTCATATGCTATCGGCTTAGGTTCGAACCTATGAGATCACACACATTAGAGATCTCGATCTGATTGGATGGTTGATCAACGATTAAGAATCGTTTTAGGGTTAAACATTCAATACGATTGATGTTTGACCTAATGCAAGTATTGCAAGAGGATCGATTAGCAATTGGATTGCTAATTCGCTCAATTTGATTAAGCAATTAGGCTGAGATCAAATCTAATTGAATGAGATTCAATTAGATTTAGTTTGGACTTGATTGGATCAAGTCCAATTGATTTATTAGATAAACCAATTTAAGGGAGAATAATTCCCAATTGAACTAGGACTTGAGTGCACCTAATTTCTAGATTGGTTAAAAAATTAAATTAGAATTAAATTGAATTTAATCTGATTTAATTGGGTTCCTAATTGAGCTAGGAATACCATTAATTAGATTGCATCAAGATTTATTTTAAATGGGCTAAAGATGTGGTTTGACTAGTCAAAGCATGTAGTCCTAATTGGACTAGGACTCCTTTGCGCCATCTTCCCTTTCTACATGCCTTTTCCATGAATTTTTTTCGTGGGAAACCTGATTTCTAGAAAGGTTCCACGCCCATCCTTGCCCCCATATCCATCTTAGATGGTTTGTGGTTTTGGATTTGATCAAAACTAAGTAGTGATGATCTAGACTCTATTTGATAAAGTTTGAATAAACCCAAAACTCTTATCTATTATGACGCCAATTAATCAATTTTTTTTGAAATTTTCTTGGAAGAAAAAAGATTTAATTGTGCACCAAATATCTGGAATCCATGCCAAAAAAATTTGAGGCGCCCAAGAGTTGGGTGCCCCAATTCTTGTTCTATTTGGACTCTCCATCTAGGTATTTGAGCTAAACAGGGACTGTTCTTTAACTCTCTATTTAAAGAGAGTTAAATCATGAAATTTTGAGAGGTTTTAGATCCGAGAGAGAGGGCTTGGGCGTGGAGACCTTGGACATATGAGGGTGTGGGATTTTGTAAAGGCACAAATTGTTGTGCCTAGGTGAGAGGAAAGGGCCTAGAGAAGAAAAGTCTTCTCTAGGGTTTTTATTTCAGATTTTCTTCTACAAATTTTTGAGAGAAGAATGTGGGAAGAAAGCTTCTTCCAGATCCTCCCTTCTCCTCCTTTGATCCTTGAAGAGTTCAAGTCAATTGAAGAAAAAGATTCGACATCAACCATCTACGAAGGATCAGTGCGATGCTAGCATACTGTACTAATTTTCATATTACTTGACTTCGGATCGTGATCGAGGCTTCGTGTGGACTTCTTATAGAGGCCGGACACATGTGCAGCTCGAAGCGGCATATCAGAAAGTGGACATCCAATCCAAGAAAAAGGTAATGAGATTTGAACTCAATTGCAAATTAGATCAAATCTAGTTTTTCTTGTTTGATGTTGATATGATCCACATCATTGTTTTGTATTTTATTTAATTTTTAGATTTATATGCATGCTTTAATCATATCATTAGATCCTAGATCTAGGATTTATTTACATATTTTATAGATTAATTAGATCAATCTATAGCTTCCGTTGTTATGATTTTGAAAAAAGTTTCAAAATACATACTAGAAATCCTAGGTTTTTGTTACATTAGGAACATGTGTTTATGTTGTGATTGGCTATGAGAGAGAAAACGGGCAAGTCATATGTCCCGGCCGTGACCCCAGAATCATAATTCGAAGGCATGATAGCTACTGCATACTCACAAGAGTTGATCCTATCAGCATGCAAGGCATTCCACTTGTCAATGAATCCAACATAATCTAGAATTCACATAAGGCAGTAGCATAAGAACAACTAAACAATTAAACCAAAATATCAAATATATCCATGCACCACCACTATAAGTCATACATAGAGATCTTCCAAGATTTATAACTCAAACCTTTAGTACTTCATTTCATAGATAATCCACAAATGGCACTATAATATACACAATCTAAACAAACTAAATCTACAAATTACCAACACTGCCTTGCCTCCAAGTACGTTCCCCTAAAAGCTGGTACTCACTCAGTCCCAGGATCTAGGAAAAATGGGTGAAGATTATAAGCTTCATAACTCAGTAAGTAACAATTCCACTTTATAAAATTGGATCAAGCCATATCAAGTAATTTAATTCATTTAAATTACACAAAGCATGATACATCTGTATAGGTAGAATTTGTAACGTTTTCTTTCAATAATATCCATGTACTGACACAATGTATTTCATCTTTTCAATAGTATCAACCTAACAAATTTGATACAACATATCAGAGTCAAATAAGTATCCAGTCCCATAATCATACTCATATTTGTCTCTTTGAATCTTTCTAATCCATCATAGCTTCACAGCCTAGACTATGGCCACATATATCCCCTATGGCGTTGGTCGCGCGGCCATATTTAACCCGTGGCAAGGATCTTTAACTAAGGCAATGATCATGAGGCTGCACTTAAACCCTGCAGCTTAGGTCACGTGGCCACATACATCCCCGATGGTGTGGGTCATGCAGCCACACTTAACCCTTGCAGCATAGGTTACATAATTATGTTTGAATGCATACATATATGAATCCATACATAGTCAAGCTGAGAGTCAGGTGAGACACATATATTCATATGCAAATCTTCTTTCTCTTCTTCTATACCACTTTTGAATTTTACATATGAACATACAACAATTTCAATTTTGCATGCTTAATCCCATTATGATGATTCGATCATGCAGTTATTTATCAAAATTGCAATGATAAATCAAATTCCACATGACTACGAAATTTCATATACAACTAATTTTTGGGAATCATAATATCAATTTGCACAGTTAATCTTAAACAAATGCTATAAAGTGTACATGTTACTTACCTCTAGATGCCTACAATCAGGCAATCTGATCACCTTGCTGGGGTTTTCCAAGACCTAATAATCTAAAAACCACACATATGTATCGAGTTGGTGGTACATTAATATTTTACAATAATTTCTAAAATCCCCAAAATTCCAAATTTTCCTTCTAAATTTTTCCAAATATCTTAGAACCACAATGTCTAGGCTAATTATTGTTACAACAGGGGAAACGAGCCAATAACCTTGCTCAGTTATCCTCTCATTGGGCAAGAGTGGAGGTGGCATGGTGGAGGCCCCTCTAAGGCTAGCTCAAAGAGGGGGGAGGGGGAGAGAAAGAGAGAGAAAGAGAGAGAGAGACTAGGAGAAAGGAGTTAGAGAAAAGAAAAGGAAAAGGAAGAGAGAGAGAGAGAGAGAGAGAGAGAGAGAGAGAGAGAGAGAGCATAAACAAGAGAGGGTGCGTGTGCGAGCGAGCAAGCGAGAGAGAGAGAGAGAGAGAGAGGGGGGAGAGACAAGGAGAGGGAGTGAGAGGGTGTGTGTGAGCGAGAGAGAGTGCATGGTAGAGCGAGGAAATAAGGAGCAAGAGGGAGAGTGGTTGGGGGCTTTAGGCACAGTGGAAGGAGAGAAGCACGCAGGGAAGGCAATGGACAGCCTAGGGTTCCGATGTGGGTTGCATGTGGGAAAAGAACAAGGCACCCTCTGTTGATAGCACCTCCGCCCCCTTTTTCCATGCTTATCCAGCAGCACTGCCCAAGGTAGTGCCCGCTGCTGGGCACGTCAAGGGTCGGGTCCGTCTAAGGCAGTGCCCATGAGTGGTGCGGCCTGGGCCTTGGTCCGATGCATCTGGGACATGGGCCTAGGTATTACATCACATATGATAGAATCTTGTCAAATTTTGCGCTTGTTTGGCAAAAACCCACTAGATCCAAGGGAATAGGCAAAGAGAGAGACCGATTCCTGCTAAATTAATAAAGACATTGAGAGGGTTCTTTTTTCCTTGCATTTGGGGTAGCAGCCTTAATTCCCCATAGGATTTTAAAAATTAAAGACCTTGAGAGGTCTTGTTTCTAATCCCATGACATTCAAGCCCCATGACCCTGCCCCCTCCCTCTCCTACTCCCTCCTCCCCTTCCACCCACCGCCGCTCTTCCTAGCCAATCCCACAGAATTCAGCATGAACTTCCCAAATAGGCACTTAGTTGACACACCTCCCATAAGAGTTAACAAGCTATAGATTAAAATAAAATTAAAAAAAAAAGAAAGGCATAAAATTCAACAAAACTCCAAAAATTTAAAAAGGTTGACCATGTGCATGAGGCTCTTGCCACTGCAAGGATTGGAGAGGATCAGATATATGCAGCCTTACCCCACATGCAAAAAGGCTACTTATGTGTTTCAAACTCATGACCTCCTTACCACAATGGAGCAACATTACCATTCAGCTAAGCCTCACCCTCTCAACAAAACTCCAAAAATTGATGAAGCTATATAAACACGATCAAAATGATAGCTGAATACACGATCATAGTGAGACATTAAGCAACAAATTTACATCATGGCAATGACTTTAATGGAACATCAAAAAATACGAAGTTCATATCATAACACTTTTTGCATGTGTAGCAACCAGAGTTTGTATTATATAAGCTACTTTAATCTGCAAATGTTAATCTCAATAGGCATCAAAGGGACATTACCGTCATCATGCAAGCCTTTTCTTATCAAACTGGATCTATGGACTAAAATTCTTCGCCCGGCGGGCCCCTCAAAAGGATCACACAGAATTAACAACGGTCAACGTAAGCTCAACCCCCTAAGGATCAATGGTAATTCTTGAGAAAGGCAATTTTAGGTAAGAAAGAGGCCTACCATCAAAACTAGCTGGCCCATGGATGAGCACACAGTGCTACCTTGTTGGTTGCAGTTTAGTTCATGCAACCATGGAGCAAACCACCCAAAATTTGCCTAGATTTTGAAACATTCTAGATAAAAGGAGATGGCAACGTTTGGTTTTGCCTAGGGAATAAATAATTTTTGAACCACAAACTATTTACCAAGTCCAATTGAAAAGCATATTCGTATGAGACATGCATAACATAATGAAAGAATACAATGATACTCCAGTTTGAGGTTTTTTCTTATGAACCCGCAAATTAGCACCATCACTTTGGTCACGTTGGACTACTTGTCTTTTCCTCTCTTATCTTATCAACTAGCACCTATGAGCTTTATGAGCTTCATACCAAGAGTTTCCATATTTATTATCATTACAAACATCATAACTATTCTTTTTAAGTCACAGTCATATGTTCCATAAACTTACTGAAATTAGTAAAAGTATATTCAAATTTTATCCAAGTTTCCCAGTTTTGCTACAATTTGACAGAAAGGTACATGAAAAGGAAATCATGAAATGGGTGGCAAGTTCCTCCTAATCTATTACTTGCTTTAATCAATGGTATATGACTATATTCTAATATAGTCCCTTTCTATTACTTTTATCAATCTGAAGAATATTCCCAGCTTATAAAGCAATTTTGCTGACACTTCACGTAATTTATTGTAAATGAATCAGAAACCTTCATCTGCAGCTACAATGAAAACTTCTAAACAAAATTTCTCAGCCTACGTATGTATTCCCTAATACTTCTTTTTGTTACATTAATCTCAAATACTTTGCCAACTTCCTTCAAAACTTGGATGCTAACTATAGATGTTTTCATCAACTAATGCAACTTCATGACCCTGATTAAAGATTATAAGCAAGTAAATCATAGGAGCATTAACTAATACAATCCTAAACCATCAATGAAATAAAATAGTCCATGTACTACACCTTCAACAATAAGAAGCAATTAAAATGCTATCTCATATTAAACATTGTTAAGAAGCTGGGTTGGCTTGAGATGCCCCTAAAATAAATATAAAAATAGCCAAACAGATCCTGCTTACATGATGCATTTTGTTGTGTCATGCAAACAGTAGTATACATAACCTAGTAAGTTACCATGTGTTACACTATATCACACAGTGCATACTGATTGTTTGAAATGCTAGTATGGGATACAATCTCTTGCCTTCTTTATTTCCGAAAGGTCTTATCATATAAAATATAGTAAGTTGTCATGCATCAAACTATATCACCTGGTGCATATTCATTGTTTAAATGCTCATATTGGATACAATTTCTTCCCCTTGTTATTTCCAACTGTGAATTACCTTCCCATTGTAATGCACCTACTACGTACTCATCCAAAGTATGGGAAAATAGAAGTTTCAATTATCCCATTCTAGAAATCAAGATGACCGTGAATACAAATATCAAATGATGCATTACTTGTAAAAGGCTCATCTAGAGACCCAGGCCAATAAAACCCTAAGATAAGCTCGTTACATGCTTTAAATTCCGATCTATGAAGCCATAAACATGCGTCTAATGCAATTTGATCTCTTAGGGATGTTTATGTGTGCAATATGGACGCTGGGACAAGAAGTGTTCAAGAGAGTCTTGCTCTTATTAAACTTTTCAAAGCTTGAGATGTTCATGTCAGTGATACATTTCAATATAAAGATGTATTTGACTTGTAAAGTTATCAAAGTACATACAGCTTAAGAGCTTATCCAAAGGCAAAAGCATGAGCTTTGGGCCAATCATATATGTCAAAGGTATGATCTTTACACCAGAACTAAGAAGAGTAAATGAAAAAGTTGGAGCAAATCAATCATCTATATTGCCATCATATTACAATCCAGATATTTATGTACTACAGGAATTCTAAGAACTAGTTACCGAATATAATATTTCTTCAAAGATGACAGACCATAAGTGACATAACTTGCCTTTGTATCTATTGTAAAGCTCTTCAAGATGTCTGGAGTCACTCACTGTTCTAATTTGTGGTTGGCTATAGAAAAAGTCAAAAGCCCCCTCTAAATGCCAATCACTGGCTTTCAAAGCCTGAAGAGCAACCTTCTCACTGCACCAGTGCACAACATGACTTAGAAGATCTTAATGCACTAGAAACAACAACATCACATAACATTAGCAAAATAATAACTGAGATTAACTAAATATTTAACTCATACTCTAGCACCTTCTGGTCATGCACAAGATGCAGAACAAATCACTATATAAATTGAGACATATTAACAACCATATTGGATGCCTCAAATCATCTAAGAAACTGGAAATTTGAAATTAAGAATGACTTTAGCATCAATCAGAAAAGGGAGAAGATTTTCCTTTTAAGGACTATTATGATGGAGAATTCATGTAAAGGTTTCAAGCAGGAATGGCATTTCTCATAGAGGAGCAAACCCTACATACTGTACAGAATAGGGAAGAGAGAACAAAGAATATACAATTATTTTTGTGAAGTTTCAAAGTTTGGATGAGTATCAGAAAATGTTCATGTACTTGCTAGAACCAACGAAGACATTAATTGTAGAGATCAACAAGAACAATCAAGACAACAGACATTGGGAAAGTTTAAAAGTTTCTCAACAATTTAAAGAGCTGGGAATGAATAAAGTACACTATGAATGCATATAAAAGTTTCAAAAGAAAACCATTAGGGGCATGTAAGGAATGTAATTATGACTTTTGAGCATACAAAAGTCTTCTGCAAAGACAGCATATAAAAATCATATCAGGGTCTGTTAAACCAACCCGAACCACCAGGTTCAGAGCACACAAAACCAATGTAGAACTGGGTGGTTTGGCTTATCAGTTCCAACCCCCAGCAAACTAGCCCGAAGCACTCTAAAACAATTGAAACCGCCCGGTTCCACTTGGTATGACTCAGCATGCATCGGTCCGGACCGTCCCATGACCAAAAGGATAGGAGAAGTCAACAGGAAGTCATTCTCCTTGCTTTTCTTTAAAAATTGTGAAGGGAAGGGCAGGTTTTGTAAGGAAAAATCGGAGAAGAGAGATTTGTTGGTTTTGAGACCAAAATCCAGGCAAATTAGGCATAATCACCTCCCTCCTTTTCATTTTCTATTTTTTCCATTTTTATGCCTAAAATAGGCCAAAAATTAGTAAAATATGATTTCATAATATGCCACAGATCTAAGGATGAGCCATGCATTAAAGAACAAATCACGTTAATTTTCTGAATTAAAAATATATTCTTGATTTAAAATATAATAATAAATAATGCTCAAAAAAAATTAAAAGAGCAAGGTAGCATGTTAGGTGCTACTTACTATTTAAGACATACCAAAAGACTAAAAAATATATATAAAGTACCCTTGGTAGGGTTCCATATTAATCCAAATTAAAATTGAATATTTAGAAATTGTATAATAAAATATTAATTTTTTATTCAAAAACTAATTGAAATATTTAAAAAATATTAAAATTTTATATAGATAATGAAGAAATATTTTCTTAAGTAATTTGGCCATTTTTGGCATTATAGTGTAAATTCTTTCGATTTTTAAGTATTTAATAACTGAAATAATTATAAGTTCAACTAAAAATCTTGAAAAAAATGGTGATGTGTATTGGTGATTTTGACAAATTTTCCAAGACAACATACATTGCGTTGGGGGAAAAATAGCTCCCACCGAGGTTCTTGCAGGCCAGATATCGTCGAGCCTCTGAAGGCACCGTCCAGCATCAAATGCAGTCTAGTCCGAGATACAGCTAAGCTAGTTTCCGAGCTTTGATTGATACCAAAAGGCTTATCTCCGAGCTCAGCATATTCCGACCTTCAGTCTAAGCCTAGTGATAGCTTATCCCGAAATGGCAGTGACTCCTCACTGATGTCCGACCTCGAGTATCCCTCTAACTTCTCGACTCCAATATTCAGTTCAGGCTTGACAACGGCCATTTTGAAGTAGCGGCTCCCACCAGAATTCGACCTCGAACGTGGCCGAACTTCCAGCCAACCTTCCTTAAACCAGTTGAAGTAACCCTACCACAGTCCCAACCAGGATACTCGGTGCCCATCCGACTCTCACGCTCGTCCGACCTCAGGGTCCAAAGCATAAGTCCAACTCAGATAACTGACTCCCAAACTCAGCCTATCCAACCTCAGATTCCATAGTACAACTACAATCCATGTAACCAACTGTTAAGCTCGGTAGCCCCTGACCTCCGAGCATCAGTAATAGAAGCAGATATTTTCTACTCGCACCACAATCAGATTACAGTTGGCCACTATCAGGTGGTTACGACCGCCCACTCACTCTCCGTAACAAAATTAGAACAACCTAAATGGCCTACTGACAATCGATTACAGTGGTCATTGTCAATCTATTACAATTCCATCTATAAACAGGACCCTCTAGATACATCTTTTTCTTATCATCTAACTACTGAGTACTCCATTCTTGTTGGTTAGATTTCTAACTTGATCGTCGGAAGGTCCACGCCAGAGCCACCCACCTCCGGCCAGGACTTTATTTTACAGATCTCATCGAAGAGATCTCAGACGTCCACTCCAACATCTCCAACAACGATCTGATTTCTGCACCAACACATAGGTTTACATAATTTTATAAATTTTCTCATATATTAAGTGAAATTAAATTACAAGTCATTAATTTATGCAAAATATAATTTTATTTATTTTTAAAAAGCATAAATTCACGACATATAATTCATGGTGATGAATGAGGTTGTATATATCATGTATTCATCAAACTTGCAGCAATGGATTCAAGGAAGAAGAATAAGGATCATGGTTTACGGAACCGATCCGAACCACCCAATTCGGGGCGTTCCGGACCAAACCAGCGCCCAACTAGCCTGATTGGCATGTGGAAATCGGGACCCAAAAAAAATTAAAAAATAGGGAACCACTTGGTTGGGCCCCGAACCGAGCGGTACAAGCCTGAACCGGTCGGTTCGGCCCTGTTTCAGACCGAATCGAATGGTTCGGTGTTTTATAAGAGAGGATGCAGAGAGGAAGCCTTTCAGCTTTCTTTGCTTATTTTTGGGTTCTTCGGAAGATTAGGTCACTCTCCCACTCTAGAAATAGCAAAAAAATGAAGAAAGGTGGATTAGAAGTAAGTTTTTCATCCTAGCTCTCTCTCTTCCAGTTTTTCATCCTAGCTCTCTCTCTTCTCTTCTCTTCTTTTTTTTAAAAAAAATCATGGAAAATGGAAAAACAAAGAAAAACTATGTCAAATTTTTTTTGTATGATTTTAATATATGTTGTAGATCTATAGATGATTTACACAATGATACTAAAATCATTAATTTTCGTTAAGTATATAATTTTTAAAATTAAAATATATATTTTTAAAATAAAAAATTATTAAAAAAAATAAATTTTGAAAAAAAATATAAAATCATATTATTAATAAGGGACTTACAAGCTACTTTCGACATAAGTTTGATATCAATTTATCAATGTTTTAACGTATCTTGTGCATAGTATTTTAGGCCTAAATTTTGAAAAAAAATAGTATTTTATACATGTTTACGGACTAAGAAATTTATATGTAGAATCAATGATAAGATTCTACATGGATGTAAGATCAATTTTTTTCTAATTTTTTTTATTTTTAAGATATTTTTTAAAAAATTAATAAAAAATAATTAAATAATTTAAAAATATTAAAAAAATTAGATAAATAAAATATATCATTTTTATGTAATTATTAAAATAATATGCTAGTCAATTTTCAGAAATAAATCCATCGCGAAAGAAGGATCTGGAACATGACATTGGTTGGAAGCATGGAGAGATGCTCTTAGGCCGGCATCATTGAAGATGTAAATGGTATAACATAGAATTCAAAGAAGAAGAGGTTACACGGTTGAAGCAACATTTGGGTGGCGACTATCCGGATGTAGTTATATGCCGTAAGTGTCAACGGAAGGTCCGTTAGTTGATGAAGAAGCACTTCGCTAATTTTAAATCAATGAAGAAAAGAAATTTAAAGAAGGTAGAGATGGACCGCAACAAAGCAACCTTCTTATCACTCTAAAGAGTCAGAGAATCTGCTCCAGATGATGAGCAGACACAAATCGATGCTGCCATGCAGGTAAGTTTGGATGATCAATGGCTAGAGGAGCTGGCCAGGTATAGAGCTTCATTTGGGCCGTCAATTTATAAGAACAGATCAAACTCAGAGAGCACTGCAGCAGAGTCTCAGTCACAGTTTAGAAGAACATCCTCAGTTAGAGAGTCCGCCAATAAAGACAACAGTCGTCTTACATCCATGTTGGGAGCATTTGGTAGTAGAAAGAAATCCTCTAGGTAGATTCCAATATGAGCCACTATTTATAATTTGGATCCACATGCCTTTTCTAGTAGAGATTCCAAGCAACAAAGGATTGACACTATATTGAAGAAAGATAAGAAGAGGGATATGTGGCGAGCTATTAGATCTTGATTTTACTTTAGTCACATCCCGACGAAAGCTGCAGACAATCCATATTATCGCTCTGCCATTTCATATATATAGGCTGCCAGTCTAGATGTTGATCTTCCAGGACTAAGAGATATCCATGATGAGCTTCTTGACAGCAATAAGAAAAATTTAGAGAAGTGGATTGCATCATTTAAAAGCAAATGGCCTATGTATGAGTTGACTATGATATGTGATAGTTGGACTGGTCCTACTAGATAAAGCATCATCAACTTCTTGACATATTGTGATAAAAGAATATTTTTCCACAAATCTATTGATGCTTCACTGAGGTGCACAATGCTAGCTACATCCTTAATTAATGGAGGAGGTGATTGATCAAGTAAGAGAATGGAATGTCATGCAGGTTGTTATAGATAATGAACCACAATATAAGGCTGCAGGAAAGTTGTTGATGGAGCAGCAATCACATATTTTTTGGACCCCATGTGCTACATATTATATTGATCTGATGTTGATGGATATTGAAAAAATTCGTAGGATGCAGAAGACGGTAGAGTCAGCATAGAGCATCACCAAATTCATTTATAACCATACATGGGTCCTATCATTGATGCGGCAGTATGTTGGAGACAATAAATTAAGACTAGGTGTCACACAGTTTGCAACCAATTATATAACACTTGGTAGCCTGATTGATAAGAAAGTATAGCTGCATCAAATATTTGTCAGTAGTGAATGATAAGAGAGCAGATATGCTAGGGCAGGCATTAAGGGGAGCACTGTGTAGAGCCTATTGACGAGACAGTCATTCTGGCAGCAGGCTGAGAGGATGGTAGCGGCTATCAAGTCTATGTATGAAGTGCTTCGGACTGTGGATGGTAAGCGATACCCTCAGATGGACTTTCTACATCATATGATGGAGAAGACAAAAGAACAAATCGAGATGGCAGATTCAAAACATGCACATGAGTACATCAGGATCATCGACTGTCGATGGAGTTATCAAATGGATAGAAAGTTGTACTTAGTAGGTAAGCAGCAAATCAGTAACTTTTTGAAAATTTATATAAATAAACTTAATCAATTATGACAATCTATGTGCAGCTTATTATCTGAATCTGAGGTTCCAGTACTCTATACCTGGGATTGGCATGGATGAAGAACTTTTATTCACCCTACGAAATATAATAAATAAGATGGAGCCCAATGCAGACATCACGGCTATGTGTCTTGAATAAGTCAAGTTCAATGATGTTTATTAACTTAGCGATGTCTTCAACAAAATAAGATATTATAAATTTATAACAATTAACAAATGATTTTTTTATTGACAAAAATATTTAAAGAGGGCATAGAATCATTTAGAAGTAATATAGCAGTTAAAAGCAAATCAAAGATGAATACAGGTATATATCAATAAATTTATTTTTATATTTAATCTTATTTTTAATTTTGCTAATTTTTAATTATTTTGCAACTAAATGATGGGTGCATTTTGGTGGATCCGCACGACATCAAAGGGATCTTGCCATCAAGATCCTCCCAGACGATTTCATCAAGTGGATATGAACGTAACTGATTGACCTTTGTCCTTATCCACATCAAACAGAGGAACCGTCTGAAATAAAAACGCCTCAACGATCTTCTATACGTACACTACAATATGAGATTGAGGCTCAAATTCATTCAAGAGAAAGTTCGGCTGAAGCATTTGGATCCGACATATAGTGATTTTGTTGCTGAAGATGAAAATTGGATGACCGAATGCATTTTGAGTCAGCAGCAGAATCCAAAGCTTGATGAGCCAGGATCGCCTCCACGACCAACCAATTTTGTTGCTAGCAAGACTGGGGTGGATGCCTCTCAGTGGATAAGCAGCAACATTCCACCTAGACATTCAATCGATACGCCACAGCATCCATCCTCACAGCCTAAGCAACCAAAGCGAGATATGAGTAAAAAAAGGAAAGGCAAGTACAGCATCAGTAAAGTCCGAGCATTCGATTCCCTCAAAAAGTAAGGTTGCACTAGATGTTTATGAGTAAAGAATGGCAAGAGAGCAAATATGCCCATAATGGCATGGAAGAGAGTCATGTGGAGGGTTAGCGATGAGCCAGCAGTTGTAGAAGCAAATCAAGGAAGTAGTTAAGACAATCACACCCCGGTATTGAGTGATAAGGGCTATAGATAGTGAAAGGCAGCCCTAGAAAGGTTTCTTATATCATACAATGAAGATTGTTAAGGCTAAGGATTAGGCAAGCGGATCCAAAGCATGCTAATAAGTTTATTGGCATCATTAAGAAGAGATGGGATTACCAGATAGGAAGGACTAGGTATCAGTCAAATCCAGATGAAGAATACTGAACTTCTGTGAAATGTATTCTTAAGTACTTGATTAGGACTAAGGATATGTTTCTAGTTTTTGGTAATGGAGAACTCCAGATCCAGAGATATACAAACTCGAACTTTATGTCCGACATAGATGATCGAAAGTCGACATCTGGTAGTCTATTTATATGCAATGATGGTGTTGTTAGCTGGATGAGTTTCAAGCAGACGATGATAGTAGATTCCACCATGGAAGCAGAGTACATCGCTACATCGAAGGCTGCAAAGGAGGCATTCTGATACAAGAAGTTCGCCGCAAAGCTCGAAGTGATGCTATCGGACGCCGTCCCTCTGTACTGTGACAACAATGACGCTATAGCCCTTGCTAAGGAGCCGAGATCTCATCAGAAATCCAAGCACATCGAGCGGCGATTCTATATGATCCACAATTACCTCAAGAAGGGATATGTCGAGGTCAAGAGAGTCGACACCGCAAACAATTCGGCTGATCCACTAACGAAGCCGTTGGGACAACAGAAGATCGAAGCCCACCTTGAGAAGATAAAATTTAGATTTGTAGCCAATTAGCTTTAGGTCAAGTGAGAGTTTGTTAGATGTGTGCCCTAAAAGCCAGATTGGCTAACACTTGTAATACACTTCTAAAGGCAATTTTTGTAATTTTGACTATGAATAAATAAAAGAATTATTTTCTATCATAGTGTGTTTAAAGTGTCTATAATATATTCTTTGAGTTAATAGTAATGATAATTCATATTTTCAAGAGTTGAAAATTTAAGACATGAATTTTCATAATTAACTCATAAACTACTGATATAGGATCGTCACAAGGATGGTGATCGATCCAGAAGGTAGGTGTATGATAGCTTCCTCAGGGTAGATGAGTCTTAAGTCTATAATGTGGAGATACCGAAGCGAGAGTACAGGTATTCGTTAGAGAACGAAGGCACTGAATGTGACCATCTCGAGCAGTCATAAGGAAGTCTACCTTCTCGTCGATGACTGGCTTGACGCTGTAGTTGTGTGTTTGGTTCTTTGACCTAAGGTGCATCGACAGTTCACCGGTGTTATAGTTTGACTATACCAAAACTCGATCTCCTAGCCATTCGGAACCCTGAGGCGTATATTGTCTATAGCATGTTCATTCTAAAAATTGGATTGCACCAATAAAGAGATCTATCTACCTCGGTAGATGAGGAGTAGCCCTATGATGATCATGAGATTGAGTTCATAAGCCCAAGGCCATGACAATGTGAAGATGATAGAAAGAGTTTCTATTAGGATTTCACATAGGACTCGAATCAAATGATTAATTCACATGACGGATATTGAATTTTGACAAGTTCACCTTAACCTTAATCCTGTTGGGGTTGAAGATAGAAGAACCCAATCACACAAATAGCTGCACCGAAAGGTTCGCTTTCAATTTTGATATCTTGCCATCATATCTGTCACTGGTAGATTTTGAGAGCAATTAGAATGATCTTGATGATCGATCATTCTAATTATATGAATCGAAAAAATTTTGGTCCATCGAAAGATGTTTCGATGATGGAGATCGCGACATATCTCATTACCATACGAAACTAAACCTAACTGGATCACATAAACAAGGATTTGAATCTGGATGTCATACCAACCCAGTTCGATTGATTTGGATTAGATCCAATTAGGTTCAAAAAAATCGTGCTAGCACACAATTGAGCCTAACATTCTCCTTCTGTAATCATTCTAGTTCGTCTCGACTGAGCCAAATTTATTTGGGCTCACTCAAAAACCTTATCTTAGTCTGACTGGAGCTTGTCCAGGTCAAAAAAGGATTATCCTAATTCATCAGATAAATTTAAAACAACACCTACCAATTTCTGTCACCTGCCATTTCTAGTTTTTGGACAAGGGTCAACAGTTGACCCTGGACACTTGGACAAAGGGCCATATGGCATGCGCCCATTGGAAAGCACTTGGGGCCCTTGTCCCCTTGCTAAAAGAGGAAAGAGAGAGGGTGCACACCTAGGGCCACCCTAGACGTGCACCCCATATGGATAAGGATGGAGTCCCATACAGATAGGACTTCAGGATTGCTTGATAGCCTTAAACTCCTAGACGCTATCTATTTGGATTTATCCATCCATAATGCCACTTTAGTGGATTTTTGAGGGACTCTCATCTGATTGGATCAGATGACATCACTCAGCCAATCAGATTAAGATCTGATTAAATCGACGAATCTGATTTGTTGAGGCTATGTGGCACTGCATGGCGCAACAGGATTTATTTAAACCCTGTCTGAGACTAGGGTTCAATCTCTACGCCCATCCACCACGCCCCAAGGCTGTCCCTCTTCTCCTCCACGTCATCCACTAATCCTCTCTCTCCCCTTTCCACACACAAGGAGTTGGGCGCAAATCCAGCAAGAGTCCAATGAGCATTGGCGCGCAGATCAGGAAAAAGGCAGCACTATTTCAAGAGACGATTACTGCTACTTCAAAAAGAGTTTTAAAGAACCTTTAGATCAAATCTAGATCTGATCTTTGGAGCATTGATTCAGAAGGAGAAGACCTCCAAATCCTATCCGAGTGGACTCCGGTAAAGGCCAGGCACGTGCGTAGCTCGATACAGAACCTCAGGAGCATCAGGATCATCATCAGGATAATTGGATTACCCTAATCAGGTAACAATGGTTGTTTCATTATTTAGATTTAATTTTTATTTTTAATATCATATCAGAACTCTTAGATCTGATCGGATCGTTTAGAAATTTTTTAGAAAATCCAACCCCGATCTAATCAGATCTGGACAATCCTGTGGCAAAAAATAGAGATTTTCCTTCAACTTAAACATTATATACTAAGATAAATTGTCATACGTAGTGTGCTTTTAATACTAACTATTACAACTTACAACAATTACATGAAACCTCGATTATGTAGGGAAAAAAAAAAAAATATATATATATATATATAGATATTAGAAATACTGACCAATTGCAATTGACACATATACATTATCCATGATGTAAGTATTTTGGCCATCATCATTTTTGATAATATCATGCATTCAACAGTTTAAACACAAAAAACAAGTACTTGAAAATGAATTTCTCAATTACTTTACTGTCATAAGGCATTAAGCTTTCTTGTGACCATCAGAAAATAAGAGAATAATCTAGTTAAAAAATAAATTTAAAAATTCATTTACAATAATTTTTCACATAAAAATTATAACTTAAGATAATTTCAGATCATCGATGTTATAGGGCCAAAAAACTGTTATAATCATGCCAATTCATTGTCCTTAGAAAACCCACCACAAACAAAAAAGGGTTAGAATTTTGGCTCCACCCCTAAAGGCATCAGAATTAACCATAACAGTAGTTGGATGAGTCGTTAGTAGATAATACATTAAGCACCCATATTTTGTTGACCCACAGAATATGAATTTAACAAGCAAGAAATCCATGGAATGATGAGTTTGCATCTTAGGCCTGAATCTTCGCCTTCCATCCCTATACCTTCTGCTTCGTTGTGAGAGATCAGTGTACAAAATATTATAAAACAATTGCAAGGTTATCCCAATTCCCAAGTATCTAATTTACATGCAGTGCAGGCACTATTTTCATGTTGAATCTTGAGTAATGATCCATGTTAGACAATGATAATACGTCCATGAGTAAAGAGCCTGTAATAATGACAATATAACCCGACCATAACAAATCTAGGTTGATCCCAACATATCTGTGCCCATAATCAAAGTTGAAGAAAAAGGTAAGACTGAGAAGTCTGAGAACATGCATCACTTAAACATCAGGAAGTATACCTGGTTCCAGTTATTGCCATGAATTGCTGAACTTTGTCACGGTGTCCTCTTCCCAATTTATGCTGTCAACAACACGAACAAATTTATTGAGAAGCAGTAAGAATTCACTTAATTTAAGAGATCTAACCATGAACAGACAATAACAGCCTGTCGTTTTTCTCTTCCAAAAAGAAGTTAGCGACAGAGTTCAAGCCCATAGTATAGTTCGTATCCAGAATATTTGCAACCCCATGATCAAACACAAGCTCATTCATTGGTAAGAAGGGGGAAAAAAAGAATAACAAAGGAATCAACGAAATCAAAGCAAGAGACTAACTCAGCAAAAAAAATATGTTCTTTCTATTTTAATTGTACTCAAAACAGCTTCAAATTGAACTGCATGGTTTTTTATGCAATTGAATTGAGGTTTTAGCTATCAAAAATCTTAATCTTCCCGTAAAAAACAACTATTTTCACCGCAGATAAAATCTTTCACCTTCTTATTTTTCCTCAAAGAATTTGTAATCAATCAAATTTATACAGGGAACTTTGAACTACTCGAAGATAGCTCAGAATTCCTGTTAGGAAAATGATGCACAACCACACAGAATTTAACAAGAATTCATTAAAATTATATGTATGTATGTATGTATGTATGAGTGTATGTATGTATGTACAAGAATTCATTAAAATTATACGTATGTATGTATGTATCATTCATCAAATCCAACAAAAAAGGAACTCCAAAGCAATATGACTGCTTAAAAAGAAAAACAAATTTATAGATAACTGTCTGCAGCTAATAAATATCGAAAAAACAGGGGGAAAGGAAGAAGAAATCTTAGTGAGAATAAAGAGAAACGGGAAAAGAATAACAATCATAATCCCTGACCAAGAACTGAATAATGAAAAAATATCACGATACTAACCATCTTGAGCTCGTTGAGGAAACCTTAGAAATCCGAAACCAATCGTTCGAAAGGGCGTCGGAGAGAGGAGAATTAGGGTTTCGAAGTGTCGTCCTCCCTCTCCCTCCCCCCTTTCCCTTCTCCCCCTGCACTCTTCTCAGTTGATTCCAGGACAGCTTGTCCCCAGGGACTAAAATACCCTTCCCCTTCCTTTTATCATCAAAAGCATTTGCTTCCGTACTACGTAACAAAGAAATAAAAAGAGTGCGGTGTTGGGACCCATAGGTGTGCTTGATATAGGATGAGCGGCTGTCATCTGAGGCGTGGACTTTATGAACGGACGGTTTCAAATTGGCGTACCTGTGGATTTAGGGCTCCATTCATTTGTCCGAGGGCAGCGTTTTATGGGCCCAGGGATTAGCTATTGATGGCGTTTACTTTGGATGCAGCACCATGTTGCACCTATCGATGGCTTTTACTTTGATGCAGCACTATGGTGCACCTAATCCTATGGAGTCACCGAAATGATACTATTCATTATAATAGAATTTTAGATTTTTAAAGAGATTCATATCGAAGAACTTGACATTGATCATGGGTCAACATATAAGAAAAATTTAAGAATCGATAGGATATTCTTCGATTTAGGATCCTTCGATGTTTAAGTCAGTTGAAGTCTTATCAATAGATACTGAAAATAGAAGATTGAAAGGTAGAATAAGAGAATTTAAGTGAAGAATGATACGATCTTCCTACAGTGAGGAAGTCGAGAGTAGATTTCAGCAGAGTTTTGATTTGTGAAGTTTTGTACTTTAGCTTACCTTGGAAGGATACCCTGCTCCTCTATTTATAGAGAAATTTGCTTAGACCTTAGGAAAAATTTGTTAGACTGTTAGTTTGTTATAGCCAGCTAGATTGCAGCTATTGGTCATTTTTCTTAGTAGCAATTAGCTGTAATATAGCTGAAGAAGAACCGCTTGGTTGAAGTACAGTTGACGCTTAGTTGGCATTTGGAATATTACCTAGATCGGTAAATCATCGATCTGGGTTATATGATGAGGTCGGTGATTTACCAATCTCAGCGTTAGCAGGGGCGCAACTCACCCGTAGAGTCAATGATATTGGTGATTTACCGATCTTGGGAGAATAAACCAATTGTAGAGAGATTGATCTCGTGCTCGAGTGGATCACCGCTACATAAGAGGTGAAAGCACGATCTCCCGTGAAGCTACTGATTCTCAGAAGAGCAAAATACTAATCCGATTTTGTATGGCTATAATGAGGTCGGCCAAGTACTGATCTCGACCCATATTTGGTATGGTCGTTGAGGATGATGGTCTACCATTCTGTGCTTTATGGTGGTCGGTGTATTATCGATCTAGACCTGATCATTGAATCTGGCCATCTGGCTAAAGCAAGAATCTATCCGCTCCCAAGTCGATTTTTTACCAATCTAGGATTAAAATTTGTTTCTGACAGCCATCTAGGATGACGGCCTTTTTGATGACACCATATGTACAACGAGGGTTGTTTGTACAAATAGTTGCCCCCAACTTTCCAGACTTGGAATGAGATTCCTTCAGTGACAAATATGAAAAGTCACTTCTCAGAGGTCATCCGATAGCTTTCCATATCGAGATTTGTGCCATGCAGCTGCTAAATTTAATTTTTAAATGATTTAAAGTGACAGGCCACCTCGTTCACCATTTTCACTATACTCTAGTATTTAAGAAAGCATGGAAAAAAGCAAAATCATCATTAGCTACTTCACTGTGACCTAGGCGATGTGGGGCACGTGTCATTCGTCCATTGGTCGACTAGACCACCATATGGAATAAGCTTATATGGCTGGATCAGAATGGGTGCACTGAAATAGCTTCTCTACAGTCTCTTTGGATGACTGACAAGTGGCTTAAATTCGATAACGAGTGGATTAATCTGGGCCATTGTCTTCCCTTATATATAGGGCATCTGTCTATTCCCCTTTTATTTTGCTATTTTATTCTCTAAAGCAGGAGTTCTGCTACCAAAGTTCTAGAAGCTTCCGTGTGTCTAGACAGTTGGAGAAGCAGGTGGTTGCGGTGGACACCAGAGCTTAAGGAGAGTCGCCAAAAGTTACGAAGAAGAGAAGGCTTCCTTTTCCCTTTAGGTAGATCTCCTCATCTCCTTCTCGAGCTTAGGGTTTGTCTTTCTTAGGGTTTTCTCTCCTCTTACGATTTCCTTCTTGTTCCATTCTTCCTTAGTTTCCCTTATCTCCTTTTTTCATCCTAACCATATCCTCGCAAGAGAGCACCTCTCCTGGTGGCAGTAGGGGAGAGACAATCCCGGATGGCTAGGATATCTGGTTAACCCAACCCTGGCTTGCCCTTGAGGTGGGTGATCCGTCTCAGGCAGCCACCTAGGCTAGCACATCTGGCCATGATGGTTTAAATTCTTCAGTGAGGGGATTCTTGGATTATTTTGGCCCAAGTACTAAGCTTTCAATCTTAATAGATGCTGATTTGGAGAAGTTCAGGAAGAAATACTTTATCCCTAAGAGCTTTCAACTCATCGCTCCCAGTCTAAGTGATCGGGTCACACAGCCTTCTGAGGGTTGTGTGGCCTTTTATGATGAGTCACTTCGATTTAGATTGTATTTTCCTCTACACCCCTTCATCTATAACATATTGGACTATTATGGCTTGCAACTGACTCAGGTCATTCCTAATGCTATTAGGATCATCTTAGTTTTTATCATTTGTTGTAGTTATGCAGCCGTAGATTCGAGAGTTTCTCCTTTTAGGACCCTTTTTGTTTTGAAGAAACATCCCACTGAGAAAAGTTGGTGGTACTTTTCACCCCGACCTAACTGTAAATTTGGTCCTTCTCTTCCTTTCTCAATCCATGATAGGAAAAGTCTTTTGTTTTTTTTTTTTTGTTTCATCCGACACTCCTTAGGACTTCAATACTGGCTGGGGTAAACCTCGACTTAACTAGAACTTCAATAAGTCCATCCTTCCTGAGGATAAGAAGGTCTTCGAGGAGCTGCTGGGTATGAAGGTACCCAAGCTTAGTCAATTGGTGATAGATCAATCATTGTTCGACTTCGGCAATAGTCTTATCTCCCCCTAGGATAAGTCTATCGTCAGGTTTTCTTTGAATTTCCTTGCGCATGATTTCTTGTCTAACCATCATATTTTTGATTATGGCAGCACTCATGAGGTTCGATCCCAAAAGATTAGTGGAGCAGCCAAAGAGGAAGCCGGAGCCCTCTAGTCTCCCTCCGGCAAAAAGAGGGAAGGAGAAGGATGTTGCCGTCTCCTCCTCGACATCTCCTCGATCTGTGCCTCCATCCACCACGGGGGCGCTAGTCATCAACGCGGTGCTCGTCAGCGCCCTTCCTTCACCCACATCTTCTTCGATGTTCCAAGGATATCGGCAATCTACCGAGGTGGTTCGTCCGCCTCACAAGGAGCCGACCACCCTGCTAGAGGTCGAGCTCAGGAACTGTACTACCGAAGCCTAGTCTGCCAACTGCACTAACTTCAACAACTACCCACCAGGCTCAATCCTTCAGAGGGCCAAAGACCACGTTAGTTGATCCGCCATCAATCTCTATCAATCGGATCGACATTGCGTAAGCTTTCCTATAGGATACGGCGACACTCAACAAGGATCTTTTGTATGCCGTGATGTCGCAGCTGGATCTATGCACCCATAGGAGGACCTTGGTTCGAATTGTTGGAAATTATATTCCAAAATCAATCGTTAGCTTATTGATGGTTGATATATTATAATTAATTTATTAATTAATAAAAAATATTTTAGCATCTTTTTTCATCATAAGTTTACATCTTCTAATGAACTCCATTATTGTGATGAAGTCCTTAGGACTATTTAGTTTCGATAAAGAGAAGATTTATCGATTAGTCCTTAAATTTATTCACGATCAAATGATAGACTGTTAATTAGGATGACAGCGTCTATCGAGCATAGGTCACTATATGCCATATAGGTTGGTTGTCCTCTTAACCAAGGTATAAGAAGACACTGGTATGGCATACAGATGAGATGTATGGGTACATCATCATTGAACATGACCAACTCTAGAGCATTCGACTGTCAAAAATATCTTTGATGGAATATAGGTATAAGTATCCCTTAAACCTGATATCACCTCAGTGACTTGCAAACAACTCACTGTGCTTTAGTACCGGACTAATTAAATTTCTAATTCAGCAACGGAAGGCTTCTGAGCACAGTTAAGTACTTACGAAGTCGGAGTGTGATCAAGATGGAATTGACCACTCCAAGAGTTGGAGAAGAATGTATCACTGTATTTTAATATAGCAAAATCTTGGTCAGGATAATCCATCGGATGGATCTGATATTTTGAAATACAATGTGGACAATCTAATCAGAGTTGATAGTTGAACTCTGATGTGTCCTACAAGCATTGTGGTCAAGGAGATAAATTATATGGAAACTATATCTGCATGGATTCTAAGGATGGTGTTCTACACCTTCGACCTATCCGACCGTCGGATATCATTACTAGATGGTCACTTCGATTGATATAAAAATTTATTTCTGTACTACCGACTTAGGTTCGGATCTATGAGTTTACATATATTAGAGCTTACGATTTGATCGAATGGTTGATCAACGATTAAGAATCATTCTAGGATTAAACAATCAATACGATTGGTGTTTAACCTAGTGTAAGTATTGTAGGAAGATCGATTAGCAATTGGATTGCTAATTGGCTTAATTTGATTAAGCCAATAGGCTAAGATTAAGTCTAATTAAATATAATTTAATTAAATTTAGTTTGGACTTGATTGGATCAAGTTTAATTGATTTATTGGATAAGCCAAGTGCAAGAAAGAATTAGTCCTAGTCTAACTAGGACTCGGATTAACCCAATTTTCTAATTTGATTAAAAAATAAATTAAAATTAAATTTGATTTAATCTAATTTAATTAAGTTCTTAAATGGATTAGGATCTTATTTAATTGGATTGATTTAATCTTAATTTTATTTGATTAAAAGATCTTATTTGACCAAGTCAAAATAGGAGTCCTAGTGTGACTAGGACTCCCTATCTCCTTGCGCCACCTTGGTCCCAACGCCCCCCATACCTATTTTTTAGGTATTTTATATGGAAAATCTCTTTCTTCCTAATTTTCACACCCCCTCTCTTCCTTCAAGTCATATTTGAAAGTTAGGTAGAAGACCAAGTCAAAGAAGAAATTGGTTTTGCTTAGGATTCTTTGAGATAGAATCCTTATTGACCAAAATATCTTCCCTTGAGTGTCGCCCCCTCTTTTAATTAATTCTTCTCTTATTCTATGAAAATATTTTTTTTTTTGTGCCCTCTCTTGCTGGTCCACACCAAAAATTATGGAGGAGGCGCCCAACTCTTGGGCGCCCAACAACTTTCCATGTTTGGATATTCCTAGTCTAGAAATTTGACCTAACTTGGACTCTTCTTTTTTTCTATTTAATGAACTAATTTTATTTTGATTCTTTCATGAAATATAGAGCTTTGGAAGAGGTTTGGAGTGTGCAAAAATCAGAGGAAGAGGATCCTTGGGCATGGGGGTTCCATAAGCACCAAACTAGGTATCTAGATGAGAGAAAAAAGAAGAAGAAGAGGATCTTCTTCTAGGGCTGTTTTATTTTCAATCTCTCCTCCTTTCTTTTGAGTTTTTTTTTAAGAGAGTCTTAAATAAGCAAACTCTTATCTTTCTTCTCATATTTTAGAGAGTCTAAATTTTGAAGAAGGGAGCATCGAATCGACCGTCAAAGAAGGATCAGCACAGTACTAGGATGCTGTGCTAATTTCCTACATCGGACTTTAGATCAGAGATCGTAGGCTCGTGTGGATGACTCCTAGAGACCGGACACGTATGTAGCTTGTGACTTCATCATCAAGCCTGGATCAGTAAGTTAGAACATCTAAACTTGCTCAGATAATAGATCTGATATATAAACTTCAAACCTGTATTTGATGTAGTGTAGATCTAAGTTAATTTGATCAACTTTTTTCTTTTTTATTTAATTTTAATTTTTAATTTAATATCATACCTTAATCATGTAATAAATCTAAGATCTAGATATTTATATAGTTATTTAAATAAATTTTAAATTTATTTAAGTCTTCCGTTGCAAGATCTTGAAAAAGTTTCAAGATCTACCTATGAAATCCTAGATTTGGTTCCTTCAATTGGTATCAGAGCAAGATTCTTATTACATAATTTTTATGTATATCTAGATTATTTCTTAGATTAAATCTAATTTATAATCTAATTATTAAATCTAAAATTAAAAAAATAAAATATTTTAGATTGCACGGACTGTTATAAGGTTGCCATGCTGTAAGGTTTATCCCTTACAGTAAATAGGTTGTCCTAGTACGTGCTGATCTAGGTGCTCCTAGACCAGCCTATGTCAGCTAGATAAATCAGTTTGATTGATTTAGGTGCTCCTAGACTAGCCTATTAATGGTCTCCCTTAAGCTGACTTGGCGAAGTTAGTAGGAGGATCATGACAAGCTAGTTAATCTGACCTACTTAATTCTATAAATAAATCCTCTAAAATTATTAGGTTCCTAAAATGAAATAGTTATATGATAACTAAATCATAGCCTTCCATTAAAGTGGATGATAATGGATCCATTAGTTAGATAATCATTGGAGGCCCAAAGGTCTAGTGCTTATCGATTGATGGAATTATCATTCATTATATGATCTCTTGGATACATCTTTCTAAATAGTAGTCAGGTGGGCCAACCAAAGTTAGGTCTAATCATTCATTGGTTGGATGGGCCAAGTATGATCATGTTAATGGTTGGACCTAATTGGACCCTTTTCTGAGAAGACCAAAGCCAACTAATCAGAGTCTGGGGCAAAATTTAATTACTGAAAATTATTTAAAAAAATAATTGGTTATGAACCTATCCTTAGATGTACATGGGTGGGCCAACCAAAGTTGGACTTATGTATAGTCTATATGGATTTTAGTACCCACTAAAGAATTAGGGTAATTTCTCGAATTGAAGGTAGAGGCTACCAATTCAAATAAAATAGTGGAAGAAATTTTTCGATTAAAATCCAAATCTTTAGGTTTAATGAATCAATTACTAATTAGATTTTAATTTTTCTTCATACGAACATGGCCACTTCTCTATCGCTCCGATCATTGTTGGACAATGATAAGTTGGTGGGACCCAACTTCAATAGCTGGTACCGAAAGTTGAATATTGTGCAGGAGCATGAATGGATCCTATATGTGCTGACGGATCCTGCACCTGAGGAGCCAGCTGCCAATGCACGTGGAATAATTATAGACACTTATCAGAAGTGGCTCAGCAACCGAACCATGGTGCGTTGCATTTTGCTGGCTGCGATGAGCGATGAGTTCAATCGTAAGTTTGAGATAGCTCAACCAAACGAAATGCTCCAAGTGTTGAATGATTCTTTTGGCACATCCGATGACGTTAAGAGGCACAAGACTAATTGTGCCATCTTCAACGCTATAATGCGGGATGGTGCCTCTATCACTGATCATGTATTGTACACGATCGAACTGATAGAGCGCTTGAGCAAGCTCGGCTTTTCCTTGCACAAACAACTTGGGAAAGATGCAATACTGAACTCGCTGCCCAAGTCTTATTTTCCATTCCTTACATGTTATAGAATGTCAAAGCTTGAAGTGGACTACCATGGGTTACTGGGGTTATTTCAGAACTTTGAGAAGGATCACCAACTCCATAAGGAGTTGGTGAACTTAGTGGGAGGTTCGTCTTCTCATTCTCGATCCTTTGGAAAAGAGAAGAAGAATAATAAGAAGAAAATAAAGAAGGTGCATGTTCATGCTAGGACACCTGTGCAGGCTCAGACCCCAAAGACCAAGCCTGATAAGAGTCAAGCCGAATGCTTCTTTTACAAGAAGTGGGAGCACTGGAAGAGGAGCTGTCCTCAGTACATTGCCTTCCTGGATTCGAACAGATAGAGAAAGAAGCAAGCTATTGCTGGGCAAGGTATTTATATGATAACTCCTTATAATTTCTTTATTTATAATATCACTGACTGGGTATTGGATACTGGTAGCCCTTACCATATTTGTAATTCGTTGTAGGGGTTGTAGGTCAGTAGAAGATTCAAGCAAGGCGAGAGATTCCTGAACGTTGGAGATGGAAGACTTGTTCAAGTTTTAGCTTTAGAAATTTTGAAACTTATATTTGAATCTCATAGCGTTATTCTTAGTGATTGTCATTTCTGTCCTAATTTTTTTTAAAATATCATTTCTATAGGCCTTTTAGCCATGAACAATTATGAAATTTCAATAAAAAAATGAGTTTGTAATGTCATTGTGAATGGTGTTACTGCTTTCTGTGGACAATTGAACAATGGTGTATATATGTTATCACAACCTGTTAATGTAGTCTATTCTACTAGCAAGCACCCTAGATTAGATAGTGTATCAGATATTTACTTATGGCACTGTAGGCTGGGTCATATAAACAAGAACAGGATAAATAGATTGACTCAGAAGAGAATCTTCGAAGTTAATGATTGTGAATCACTTCCAACCTGTGAGTCCTATCTTCTTAGTAAAATGATCAAGTCACCTTTCACTGAAAAAGGTGAGAGAGCCAATGAGCTCTTAGGTCTAGTACATATTGATGTATGTGGATCAATGAGTACAAATGATAGAGGTGGATATGTCTACTTCTACACTTTCACAGATGATCTATCTAGATATGGATATGTCTATCTGACGAAACATAAGTCAGATTTTTTTAAAATATTCAAATGATTCCGAAGTGAAGTAGAAAAACAAACTGAAAAGAGTATTAAAACTCTTCGATCTGATCGAGGAGGAGAATACCTTTCTGATGAATTTCTCACATATTTAGGAGAGAATGGAATTCTCTCTCAATGGACTCCTCCTGGAACACCACAGCATAATGGTGTGTCTGAAAGGAGGAATTGAACTCTATTAGACATGGTCCGATCCATGATGGAATTTGTCAACTTACCGATATCCTTCTGGGGATATGCATTCGAATTGATTTGTTATCTATTAAATAGGATTTCAAGTAAGTCTGTAGTTAAAACCCCATATGAGATATGGATTGGGAGTAAGCCAGCACTTTCACACCTTAGGATTTGGTGGTGCCCGACTTATGTCAAACGATTAGTTACAGATAAACTTGGACCTAGGTCTGACAAGTGTATATTTATAGGGTACCTAAAAGAGACCAAAGGATACTATTTCTACCATGTTGATGAACAAAAGATGTTTGTCAGCCTTAGGACAACCTTTTTGGAAAAGAAGTTTCTTGATGAAGGAACTGTTGCCTCTAAGGTTGAACTTGATAAAGTTCAATAGGTAGAAAGTCCAACACAAAATGTTGAACCTAAGTTGGATTTGATCAGATCAGATTCGAAGCCTAGTGAACCCACACCATTAAGGCGATCTGGCAAAGTACCCCATCATCCAGATAGATACTATGAATTCTTGGTCTAGGATGGTGATCCCATCGAACTCGATGAGAACGATGAGGATTCGATCACTTATATGGATGCGATGCAGAGACCCAACTCTGAGAAATGGCTAGAAGTCATGAGATCCAAAATGGATTCCATGAAGGTCAATTATGTATGGACATTAGTTGACCCACCTGAAGGGGTTAGATCCATTGGGTGTAAATGGGTCTTTAAAAGAAAGAGAGGTGCAGATGGAAAGATGGAGACCTATAATGCCCGTCTAGTTATCAAGGGGTATCGTCAATGTTATGGTATTGACTATGACGAGACATTCTCCCTTATGGCAATGCTCAAGTCCATTCGGATTATGCTTGCCATTGCTGTCCATCTGGACTATGAGATCTAACAGATAGATGTGAAGATAGCTTTCCTAAATGAAGAGCTAACCGAAGAGGCGTATATGATACAACCTATTATGGATAAACTCTGCTCCTGCCGAAGTCCAATCTAATGCTTAGCCTAATGTAACTAGTAATCTAGTAATCTCAAAAGAGCTTCGATCAAAAATTCTTCCTCTTGGGACTTTTCCAGTGGCCAAAATCCCTCCGGACCCCTCCAACAGTTGAACTCCTTCTGGACTCCTCCAGCAGTCGAACTCCTTCCGGACTCCTCCAGTGATCAAACTACCTCCGGATCCCTCCAACAGCCAAACTCCTTCCAGACTTCTCCAGTGGTCGAACTCCTTTCAGACTCCTCCAGTGGTCGAACTCCTTATGGACTCCTTCAACGGTCGAATCCCTTTCGGACTCCTCCAATGGCCAAACTTCCTGCAGTCATCCGAAAAGATCTCCGCATGAGTCTGATCCCATACACGGCATGAATCAACCCACACCCAAACTATCTTAGAGGAGCCCGAACTCCTTTAGAATTGATATAGCTCAAAGGTCATCACCAATCGATGCCTACCCCTCCAAATTTTGACTATCAAATCTCAAACGAACCAGCATCTTGCGACAACAAATACTATCCTCCATAACAAACTTCACGTGGCTCCGAGCGGCTCACTCTCCGATAG
The DNA here is from genome assembly GCA_006176705.1 of Cocos nucifera. NCBI lineage: Eukaryota > Viridiplantae > Streptophyta > Magnoliopsida > Arecales > Arecaceae > Cocos > Cocos nucifera. Next base: position 79,430 of record QRFJ01000803.1, on the reverse strand, counting down.
TTATGATTGTCACTATCAGTTTGTTACAGGCTCCATCTATAAAAAAGATCCTTCAGATATATTTTTTTTAGGCTCTCTTCTCCTTCCCAAAACTCTACTGAATTCTTTCTCGAGCACTCCATTTCTGTTGGCCAAAAGAGCTGACTTGATCATCGGAGGATCTTGCTGGAGCCACCCCCCCGAACTCTAGATAAGGCTTATTTTGCAGGTCACCGATGGTGTTTCTTCGATGATGATCAGATTTTGTACCAATAGGATTGGCGCTAGAAGGAGGGCCCGCTATTTCTGAGGTTTTCTTGTTCTTAAAAGAGTGCTCAGCAGCAATCTCGCTTCTTCCACTCTAGAATTCTTCTTGAAAAAAAATACTTTCTAAGAAAGCTTCGACCCGATGGTCAATGGCCTCTACAGCCAGATCCTATCCAGATTTATCCGCTCCCACTTCAGTTTCAGTAACTCAAGCTCCACCTACAGTCATGATGGATACGGAGCAGTTCGATCGGCTGGTTTAATAGGTCTGTGGCCTCACTAAAGCAGTGCAGTTCATGTGGCAGCAGCGGCCATCTCCGGTGCCATCCTGGCCAGAGCAGATTTCTTGGGAGCTAGAAAACTCGATCTGGGGGCGGCCGACTTAGGTCAGTTGGTCGGTAACCCCCAAAAAAAGGAAGCAGAGGGTGGAGAGCCCTTGCTCGGACCATGACTCGACCCCGGGGGGAGCTTTGCCTTCATTCCACCAAAAAACCCTGGAGATCAATGATTGTGAAGATCTCCTAGATCAAAGGCTCCAGAAAATGAGTCGACGAATCGAAGAACTCCGTCATGCTCCCTCCTTCCATGGTAATGATATTTGCACTGATCCTTCTTTTTCTCAAAAGATTATGTAGGAACTAATTCCGTCGAACTTCAAGCTTCCTCAGTTTGAGAGTTACGATGGAACCATCGATCCGATCGACCACCTGAAGGTCTTTCAAATAATGATGCTGCTTCATGGTGCACCAGACATTATTTTGTGTTGGGCTTTCCCATCTACCCTTAAGTTAGGTACCATCTTTTCCTTCGATCAAATGAGCCATCAGTTTGCAGCTCATTTTGTTAGCAGCTGACGTCCCCATCGAGGTTTGAATTTCCTGATGAATATCAAGCAGAAGGAGAAAGAATCAATCTGGACTTATGTCACTCAGTTTAATGCTGCTGCATTAGAGGTCCAGAACCTGGACTAGTCTGTTGCAATAGCCGCACTCAAGGATGGCCTTCAGAAGAATGATTTGCTATTCTTTCTGGAGAAGAAGTACCTCAGGGACTTTGCCGATATGCTAGCTCGAGCTGAAGGTTATGCCCGAGCTAAAGAGATCTTTAAGGCCAAGGATAATGAAGCAGCCTAGGAGTGCCAAGCGGGCGAACCAAATGTGCCTGCGACTAGAGAGAAATCGAGCAGAGCTCAACCATGCTCCCGAACTCCTTCGGAGCGTAAGTTGGTCCGAACTCCTACCCGGGCCTAAAGGTGAAGAAGTCTAGATAAAAGGGTGCGATGGAGCTCTCCCTTCATAAAATTTCATAACTACGCCCCTCTCAATGCTCTAAAATCCCAAGTACTGATGGAGATCAGGGAGCAACTACCGAGACCAAAAAGGATGCGCACTCATCCCAGCAAGCACAATCCTAGCAAGTTCTACCTCTACCATCGTGATCACGATCATGATATAGAAGAGTGCATCCAGCTCCAAGACGAGATCAAAGAGCTCATCAGGCGTGGAAGGCTTGGTCGGTTCCTGCGATGTCGTTCGGAAGGATGAGAGGATCGGCCAAGAGCACCCCCACCGCTAAAACCAGCAAGGGGCAAGGAGCCATGAGAAGATCGATCCCCGATCGACATCATTAACACCATCTCCGGGGGACTTCGACGAGGAGAGGCCAGTGGGTCAGCTAAGCTCAGAAAGAGATGGAGAACTAAAGAGCCCATCGCTTTTACCGATGAGGATGCTCAAGGAGTCCAATTACCGCACAACGACGCGGTTGTAATCTCTTTGAATATTGCTGATTATGATGTACATCGCATTTTGGTAGATAATGAAAGTTCCACTAACATTCTATGCAATGATGCTTTCTTTAAAATGTCCATATCTGATAATCGTCTGGGATCCATGAGCTCCCCGTTGGTTGGCTTCACTGGAGATGCTGTGCCAGTGGATGGAATGATAACTCTAGCTATAACTGTAGGACAATATCCAAAGTAGGCCAAGGTTTGGATCGACTTTTTGGTGGTAAAAGCTCCCTCCACTTATAATGCAATCCTCAATCGACCTGTTCTGAATGCACTATGAGCCATGGTGTCGATCTATTACCTAAAAATAAAATTTTCAACAAACAACGGAATAGGTGAAATCAAAGGCAATCAAGCATTAGCCCGACACTGCTACTCCATCATCTTACAAAAAGGCACTCGACTTGACTCCTGCCCAGTTGACGAGCTTGATGTCCACGATGACCTTGCCGAAGAATGGGGCGAGCCCATAGAAGATCTTGTGACCGTCCCTCCGAATGAAGAAAATGTGGAGCATACAGTGCAAATTGGCTCCAATATGGAAGATGAAGTTCGAGAGCAGCTCATCATCTTTTTACGGAGGAATGTCGATGTCTTTGCCTGGGTTCTAACGGATATGCCTGGGATTGACGTCGAGGTTATAGAACATCGACTGGCCGTTGATCCCAAGCATTGATCAGTGAAGGAAAGAGTTAGGGGCCATGCACTAGAAAGGTAGAAGGCAATAGCAAAAGAAGTCGACAAGCTTCTCAATGCTGGATTTATTCGAGAAGTCAGCTATCCGACTTGGGTCTCTAACGTGGTCCTGGTCAAGAAGGCAAATGATAAGTGGAGAATGTGCATCGACTTTAAGAAGTTGAACAAGGCTTGCCCAAAAGACAGCTATTCTTTGCCTAAAATTGACCAACTGGTGGATGCGACTTCAGGCTACAAGCTCCTCACCTTCATGGATGCCTTTTCTGACTACAACCAAATTTGGATGGCACCAAAGGATGAGGAGAAGACTGCTTTTATTACTAATCATGGTCTTTACTGTCACAGGGTCATGCCGTTCGGACTTAAGAATGCAGGCGCGACTTATTAGTGCTTGATCAATAAAATCTTCAAGAAGTAGATCGATTGCAGTATGGAGGTTTACATCAACGACATGCTGGTCAAAAATCGAATGTCTATCAATCATGTTGCCAATCTTGAAGAGGCTTTTGATGTACTTAGGAAATACAAGATGAAACTGAACCCAACCAAGTGCGCCTTTGGGGTAGCCTTAGAAAAATTTTTGAAATTCATGATCTTGAGATGAGGGATTGAGTTCAATCCAAAGAAAATTCAAGCTATTCAAGAGATGACCGCTCCAAAGTACATCAAGAAAGTTTAGCACCTAATAAAAAAGGTGGCATCTTTGAATCATTTTGTCTCGAGGTCGGTCGAACGCTACATGTCCTTCTTCCAAATCCTCAGAAAATCGAAAGATTTTCACTGGACTCAGGAATGCCAAAAGGCGTTCGATGAGCTCATGAACTACCTCGGCTCGCCCCCTACTAGCCAAATCCGAATTTGGAGAGGAGCTGTTTCTCTACCTCATGGTCTCCCATAGCGCTAGCGACAGTCCTGATCAGAGAAGAGGTGAAAGTGCAGCGACCAGTCTACTACATAAGTCGAATTCTAAGGGACATGTTATAATACTTCTCACTGACCAGTCGATCAGAGCAATCTTTCATCAAATGGATGCTTTTAGAAGAATTGCAAAATGGGCCATTGAATTAATAGAGTTCGACATCAACTATCGACCTCGGCCAGCAATCAAGGCTCAGGCATTGGTCGACTTCATAGTTGAATGTTCCATCTCGAATGATGTCAAGCTTCAAAATGAAACCAACATTTCATGGTTGCACCTGAGCTCTGCTGAAGAAAAATAGACCTTCCTGAAGATTTCTAGGCTCTGTACATCGATGGCTCCTCCAATGCTTCCAGAGCAAGTGCTGGGCTGATCCTGATCAATCCAAAAGGGATCATCATGGAGTACGTGCTTCATTTTAAATTTTCAATGATAAACAATGGGTCAGAATATGAGGCCCTAATAGTTGGGCTCAGGATAGCCAAAGAATCAGGAGCTGATCGACTTCAGGTTTGCAGTGACTTTCAACTAATCGTAGGACAGGTCAGCGGCAATTATGAAGCCCGAAAAGAGAGCATGGTAAACTATCTCGAGAAGGTGAAGAGCTTGACCTTAGCCTTCGATAGCTTCAGCATTCGACAAATCTCAAGAGCAAAAAATGCTAGGGCTGACCTTCTTTCCAAGCTAGCCACCTTAGCTCCTAACAAGCTTCTGAAAGAAGTTTATTATGAGACATTGAAATGCCCATGCATAGAGGAACCGCAGCCCGTCATGCAGGTCAGCCAGGAGTCCTACTGGATTGACCCACTGACCGCTTATCTTAAGGATGGGGTTCTTCCTCGTGACCCGAAAGAGGCTTGAAAGTTGAGAAACCAAGCCTTCCGGTATATTCTTTATGAGAATAAGTTATATAAAAGATCATATTTTTTGCCACTATTAAGGTGCCTCTGATCCTCTAAGGCTGATTTCGCACTATGGAAAGTGCACGAGAAAATTTGCGAGAGCCATATGGATGCCAGATCTCTATCTTATAAGCTGCTTCGATAAGGGTATTACTGGCTGACTATGCATGGTGATTGTGTTGATTATGTCAGGAGATGTGACCGCTGCCAAAGGAATGCGAATGTCCAAAGGCAACCAGCCACTGAGCTTGCCCCGTTGAGTGCTCCTTGTCCGTTTGCATAGTGGGGAATGGATATTCTTGGACCCTTCTTGATGGCATCTGGGCAATGAAAGTTTCTCCTAGTCGCCATCGACTATTTCACTAAATGGGTCGAGGTTGAACCCCTGGCAAAGATTATCGAAGTCAAGGTGTAGGACTTCATCTAAAAGTCGGTTGTCTATAGATTTAGACTGTCTCGAACTATCATAATAGATAATCACCGATAATTCATCGGGGTGAGGTTCGTCGAGTTCTGTGAAGGTTTGAATATCTTCCACCACTTTCATCGGTAGCTCACCCACAGACAAATGGAGATGCTGAAGTGACCAATCAGACCCTATTATAAGGCATCAAGACAAGACTCGAAAGACCAAGAGGGACCTGGGTGGACGAACTTTATCATATTTTATGGGCATACCGCACTATCCAAAGGCTACCGACTAAAGAAACACTATTCGTCTTAGCTTTTGGAACAGAGGTAGTCATCCCAATCGAACTTAAGCTTCCATCGGTGCGGGTAGTGGCTTTCAACGAGCAGTATAACTTGTAGGACCACAGAGCCAACCTCGATGTACTAGAAGAAAAAAGAGAGGAAGCTCAAGTTCGGATGGCGGTCAATAGGCGAAGGATGGCCTGATACTATAACTCTAGAGTCAGAGATAAAATATTTAGAGTGGGGACTTAGTGCTTCGACGAGCCACCATCTCTCAAGCCTTAAAGCCAGGAAAAGCTTGCCTCAGATCGAGAAGGATTGGTCTAATGAGATAGAGGAAGATCGTCTAGCATGAAGACTGTATCACCTTGAAGGAGCTTGGAGGAACAACACTCCCACGACCTTTGGAATTCAAAAAATCTGAGGATATACTACCGATGCAATTTTCCTTACAATAAAATCTTCTCTATTTCAGTATCCTATTGTCTCTTGGTGCAAAACCTCCGAACTGTGATGATAGGAAACCCTAAGTAATCAATAGGTGGCCATGTTAGGAACAGGAGGAGAACCTCATCCTAACATGAGCAAAGTCAAAGGCCTCATTCATTTTAGATGAGAGGAGGGAAGAAGCTCGGACAACTATCCTATTTACCCCTACAGCCCATTAGAAATAGGAGGAGAACCTTATCCTAGCGTGTGAGCAAAGTTGAAAGGCCTCGTTCATTTTAGACGAGATGAGAAGAGAGGCCCTGACAACAGTCCGAATGTAACCCTACAGCCCATTAGGAACAGGAGGAGAACCTCATCCTAACTGAGCAAAGTCGAAGACTTCATTCATTTTAGATGAGATGAGGGGAGAGGCCCTTACAATGGTCCTAATGTGCCCCTACAGTCTATTAGAAACAGGAGGAGAACCTCGTCCTAACGTGAGCAAAGTTGAAGATCTTGTTTATTTTAGATGAGATGAGAGGAGAGGCCCTAACAACGGCCCTAATATGCCCCTACAGCCCGTTAGAAATAGGAGGAGAACCTCATCCTAACATGAGCAAAGTCAAAGACCTCGTTCATTTTAGATGAGAGGAGGGAAGAGGCCCCGATAATGGCCCTAATATGCCCTTACAGCCTATTAGGAACAGGAGGAGAACCTCATCCTAATGTGAGCAAAGTCGAAGACCTCGTTCATTTTAGGTGAGATCAGGGGAGAGGCCCTGATTACAAAAAGAAGAAGAAGAAGATAAAAGGATTAAAGACGAGCATCGCATCCACATGAGGCAACAACGGACATGGGATCAACAAGATCGATTACAAAAAAAAAGATAGAAGGATTGAAGGCGAGCATCGTATGCACATAAGGCAACGATGGACAAGGTATTATTATAAGTTTAAATTTATTACAAGTAGAATGAAGGTCGGTCAAATCGACTACATATTACAAGAAAACCAATGCGGTAGGGATCGACAAGATCGATTATAAAAAAAAATAAAAATAATATATGGAAGGAGGCAAAGCCTTAAGATGGACTGAACTCCTCAAGCTTTGGATCGTCGACACCAACCATCACCAAGGCCTGCTTCAACCTAACGATTTTCTCCTCAAGTTCTTTTTTTTAATACAAATTATCTATGTACACCCTATTGATATGCCCGAACTGGCCCTCGAGCTCCTTCTACCGTCTCCTTAGGACCTTGGCCTCGGCCTCCGCATCCTGCACGGCTTGATGCTTACAGATTAGTTGGAGCTTCAATCACTGAACTTTGGCTTTCTCCGCCCCGATAGCCTTTGAAAGCTTACCGACGGTCTTCTTCAAGAAGATAATCTCCTCTGACTAGCCTACCGACCATCAGCCAATTGTTGCTAGAGACGACTCATCTCTCTGTTAGCTATTCGAAGCTCATGCTCGAGCCTGATCACCTTCTTCAATCAAGTTGGCTTATACTCATTATGCCAGGCTTTGGCATCGTGAAACTGCTTCTGAAGTTCAGAGAATCTCTTGGACTAGTCCCAATCATACCGAGCTCTGTCGGTAGACCATGACAAAGTTTTCTCCAGCAGTTGAATTTTTTTCCTCGCCACCATAAGATCGATCTCAAGGGAGTTGATCTTTGCCATTAACTCCCAAGACTTGTTGCTGGAGCTTCTTCTCAGTTCGACCATTTTTTTCTCAAAGCTGTCCTTCCAAATGCTGAATCTGGTAAAGTCTTTCCTATGCAAGTTCCTGAGGTGGGTAACTTCGATAGTTGCCTCCAAAGCATTCTTCCTTGATTCTTAAAGATCATTCTCAAATTTTCTCAACTTTTTCTTTAAGCGATGAACCTCCTTCTTCAAGCTCCTAATCAGTGGTTTAATCGGAACCCGACAGGACAAAGGATCGGCATCAACGAGAAGAGGGGAGTCATGACCTAGGTCATCAAGAGCATTCTGAACCATGCAAATGACAACACAAAGTGTAAGGCTAGAAAAAGATTTGTCTTTCATTTACTTGGATGTTTTTAAATACATCAGCATAAAAAAAAAAGAAAGAGAAGAAAAATGTACAACTACTCAAGGATCTCAATCTCGGAAGGGATGATGAAGGATGGAGCCAGATCACTCTCGATCGTGTCAGGTTTTTGAACTGGTTTGAATGCCTCTACAGTAGGTTCTGATAGGCTAGAAGCAAGCTCATCGAAGGTAGGATCGACTACGGTATTGGATGATCTCGTATCCATGTCATCTTCCTCCTCCTTCAGAAAGCTGAGGTCAAGCTTGGGAACCTCCTGGCTATCCTATCTTCGCAGAGCTCGAAACCCTTGATAAATGCTTTCAGCCAAACTCGACGTTCAGGTTCCGCATCTTGAAAGAGGTCTTGAACTTTTTCATGGCCCAGGTCATTGCCTTCGAGATCAACTTTGGCTGGTCAGTGCACGCTGCGTGTCCCACTCATCATGATAGAGGAGCAGCGACGGGCGGAGTCTTTATGAAGCCATACCTAGGGCGGAGTTTCGGTAAGAGATTCGAAGGGTCATCTTTTCAAACTCATTTCAGACTTAGAAAGCTTCGATTCCAACATCGTAAACACTGAAACATTTCATCCTAACAAGCGCAAAAATTCGGACCGAACTTCGGTAGTCGCCTTTTTTCTTTCTTCCTTCAAATTTCGAACTCGAAAGTAGGAGGACTATTATTGGAGATAAATTTCACTCCCATCAAAGTCTAGTCTAATGCTTAGCCTAATATAGCTAGTAATCTCAGAAGAGCTTCGATCGAAAATTCTTCCTCTTGGGACTCCTCCAGCGGTCGAACTTCCTCTAGACTTCTCCAGCAGCCAAACTTCTTTCGGACTCCTCCAACAGTCGAACAATTTCTGAACTCCTCCAGTGATCGAACTCCCTCCAGACCTCTCCAGTAGCCGAACTCTTTTCAAACTCCTTCAGCGGTCGAACTCTCTTCGAACCCCTCCAGCAGTCGAACTTCTTTCGGACTCCTCCAATGGTCGAACCCCTTTTGGACTCCTCTAGCAGCCGAACCTCTTTCGAACTTCTCTAGCGGTCGAACCCCTTTTGGACTCCTCCAGCGGTCAAACTCTCCACAGTCATTCGAAAAGATCTCTACATGAGTTCGGTCCCATACACGATATGAACCGACCTACATCCAAACTACCTCAAAGGAGCCCAAACTTCTTTAGAATTGATATAGCTCAAAGGTCATCACCAACCGATGCCTATCCCTCCAAACTTTGACTATCAAATCTCAAACGAATTGGCATCTTATGATAACAAACACTATCCTCCATAATAAACTCTATGTGGCTCCGAGCGGCCCACTATCCGATAGTTACGACTGTCACTATCAGTTGTTATAGGCTCCATCTATAAAAGGGATCCTTCAGATACGTTTTCTCTAGGCTCTCTTCTTTTTTTCAAAATTCTACTGAATTCTTTCTCGAGCACTCCATTTCTATTGGCCAAAAGAGCTGACTTGATCATCGGAGGGTCTTACCGGAGCCACCCCCAGGCTCTAGATAAGACTTGTTTTGCAAGTCACCGGCGGCGATCTCTTCTTCTCCAGCTTTGGCATTTCTTTGGCGACGATCAGATTTTGCACCAACACAACCTGAAGGATTCACATCCACAGATGAGTTCAAAGTGTGTAAGTTTTAGAGATCCATTTATGGATTGAAGCAGGAATTTTGAAGTTGGAACATGTATTTTGATAAAGTGATCAAAACGTATGGCTTCATTAAGAACGAAGAAGAATCTTGTATTTATAAATGGGCAAATGGTCTAGCAGTGGTATTCCTTATTTTGTACATGGACGATATTCTTTTAATCGGAAATGACATCCCCACACTATAAGGAATAAAAGTCTGGTTGTCATCACAGTTCTCTATTGAAGCATCCTACATCCTAAGGATGAGGATTTATAGGGATAGATCTAAAAGGATGCTAGGTATATCCTAATCCACATACATAGAAAGTGTGCTGAAGAGGTTTAGCATGGAGAATTCTAAAAAGGACTATTTTTCGATAGGCCAAAAAATTTCTCTCTCTAAGAAGGATTGTCCGACAACTCCTGAAGAGAGAGAGCGTATGAGTAGAATTTCATATGCTTTGGCAGTGGGGTTTATTATATATGCAATGACATGTACGAGACCAGACGTGGCATACTCACTAGAAGTAGTAAGTAGATACCAGTCTGACTCTAAAAAAAATCATAGGAAGGTGGTTAAAATCATCCTTAAATATTTGAGAAATACTAAGAACCAATGGTTGGTTTATGGCGTGTCAGATCTAAAGCTTGTGGGGTTTACAGACCTAGCTTTCAATCTGATTATGATGATAGTAAAAGTATGTCGAGATATATCTTTACTCTAAATGATGGAGCCAACTACTAGAAAAGTTTCAAGCGGTATATAGTGGCTGACTCTATTTGCGAAGTAGAGTACATGACAGCATCAAATGCAGCAAAGAAAGCTGTATGGCTCAGAAAGTTTATCACTGAGCTTGGAGTAGCACCCTCCATTGATGGTCCAATCCTGCTCTACTGCGATAGCACTGGTGCCATAGCTCAAGCAAAGAAACTGAAGGCATACCAGCGAACAAAGCACATTCTGCGCTGCTTCCATTTGGTCCGTGAGATCGTGGATCGTGGTGACATCGACCTTCAGAAGATCAATGGAAAGGAGAACCTAGCGACCCCTTCACTAAAGCCCTAACAATCAAGGAGTTCGACAACTATAAATCAAAGATGGATATTAGATACTGTACCGAGTGGCTTTAGGATAAGTGGGAGTTGTTGAAAATTATGTTCCAAAGCCAATCGTCAGTCTGTTGATGGTTGAGATATTGTAATTGATTTATTAATTAATGAAAAATATTTTGGCATCTTTTTTTAGCACATGTTTACATCTTCTAATGAACTCCATTATTGTAATGAAGTCCTTAAGACTATTTAGTTTCGATAAAGAGAGGATTTATCGATTAGTCCTTAAATTTATTCACGATCAAATGATAGGCTGTTAATTAGGACGACAGCATCTATCGAGCATAGATTACTATATGCCATATAGGTTGGTTGTCCTCTTAACCAAGATGTGTGGAGACACTGGTATGACATACAGATGAGATGTATGGGTACATCATCATTGAACATGACCAACTCTAGAGCATTCTACTATCGAAAATATCTCTGATAGGATATAGGTATAAGTATCCCTTAGACCTGAGATCACCTCAGTGACTTGAAAGCAACTCACTATGCTTTGGTACCAGACTAACTAAATTTCTAATTTAGCAATGGAAGGCTTCTAGGCATAGTCAAGTACTTGCGAAGTCGGAGTATAATCAAAATAGAATTGACCACTCCAAGAGTTGGAGAAGAATGTATCACTATATTTCAATATAGCAAAATCTTGGCCAGGATAATCCATCAAATGGACTTGGCATTTTGAAATATAATGTGGACAACCTAATTAGAGTTAATAGTTGAACTTTGATGTGTCCTACGAGCATTATGGTCAAGGGGATGAATTATATAGAAACTATATCCATATGAGTTTGAAGGATGGTGTTCTACACCTTCGACCTATCCGACTATCGGATATCATTGCTAGATGATCACTTTGATTGGTACAAAAATTTATTTCTATGCTACCGACTTAGGTTCGAACCTATGAGGTCACACACATTAGAGCTTACGATCTGATCGGATGGTTGATCGATGATTAAGAATCATTCTAGGATTAAACAATCAATATCATTGGTGTTTAACCTAGTGCAAGTATTGCAGAAGAAATAATTAGCAATTGGATTGCTAATTGGCTTAATTTGATTAAGCCAATAGATTGAGATTAAGTCTAATTAAATATAATTTAATTAGATTAATTTTTTCTTGATTGGATCAAGTCTAATTGATTTATTGGATAAGCCAAGTACAAGAAAGAACTAGTCCTAGTCTACTAGGACTTGGATTAATCTAATTTTCTAATTTGATTAAAAAATAAATTAGAATTAAATCTAATTTAATTAAGTTTTTAAATGAATTAGGACTTTATTTAATTGGGTTGGTTTAATCTTAATTTTATTTGATTAAAAGATCTTGTTTGACCAAGTCAAAATAGGAGTCCTAATGTGACTAGGACTCCCTATCTCCTTGCACCACCTTGGTCCCAACGCCCTTCATACCTTCATGGAAAATTCCTTTCTTTCTAATTTTCATGCCCCTTCTCTCCCTCCAAGTTATATTTGGAAGTTAGGTGGAAGACCAAGTCAAAGGAGGAATTAGTTTTGCTTAGGATTCTATGAGAAAGAATCCTTGTTGACCAAAACATCTTTCCTTGAGTGCCGCTCTCTTTTTTAATTAATTTTTCTCTTATTCTATGAAAATAATCTTATTTTTTATGCACCCTCTCTTGCTGGTCCATGCCAAAAATTATGGAGGAGGTGCCCATCTTGGGTGCCCCAACAATTTTTCATATTTGGATATTCCTAGTCTAGAAATTTGACCTAACTTAGACTCTTCTTTTTCCCTATTTATTGGATGAATTTTATTCTGATTTTTTCATAAAATATAGAGCTTTGGGAGAGGTTTGGAGTGTGCAAAAATCAAAGGAAGAGGGTGTTAGATATATGTGCCCTAGAAGCCAGAATTGGCTGACACTTATAATACACTTCTAGGGGCAAAATTATAATTTTGACTAAAATCAATAAATGGGTTATTTTCTATCACATATGTGTATTTAGTGTCTGTGATACATCCTTTGAGTTAATGGTAATGATAATTCATATTTTCAAGAGTTGAAAATTTAAGACATGAATAATCATTATTAACTCATAAATTGCTCCTGACCATAGGATCATCACGAGGATGGTGATTGATCCAGAAGATTGGTGTACAATCGCTTCTCTTTAGTAGATGAGTCTTGAGTCTACGGTGTGGAGACACCGAAGCGAGAGTACAGGTACTCGTTAGAGAATGAGGGCACTGAGCGTGACAACCTCGAGTAGTCATTAGGGAGTCTACCTTCTCGTCAATGACTGACTCGATGCTGCAGTAGTGTGTCTGGTTCTTTGACCTGAGGATGCATCGGCAGTTCACCTTGAGGGTGTTATAGTTTGACTACACCATTACTCGGTCTCCTAGCCATATGGAACCCTGAGGTGTATGTTGGCTATAGCATGTTCATTGTAGGAACTGGATTGCATCAAGATGGAATCTATCTACCTCGGTGGTAGAGGAGCAGCCCTATGATGATCATGAGAATCAAGTCCAGAAAGCCCATGGCCATGGCAGAGTGAAATAATAGAAAGAGTTTCTATTTAGATTTTCACATTGGACTCGAATCGAATGATTACATCATATGACAGAGACTAGGGTTTGACGAGTTCACCTTAACCCTAATCTGATCGGGGCTCAAGATAGAAGAACTTAATCACACAGGTAGCTGCACCAAGAGGTTCGCATTCAGCTCTGATGGGTTGCCACCATATACTGCTAGGTGTCACTGGTGGATTTTGGGAGCAATTAGAATGATTTAGATGATCGATCATTCTAGCTGTTCGAATCAGAAGAGTCTGATCCATCGAAAGGAGTTTCGATGATGTCGATGATAGAGATCATGACATATCCCATTACCATACAGAACTGAACCTAACTGGGTCACACAAACAAGGGTTTGAATCTGGTGATCATCAATTGAACTGATCTAGTTCAATTGATCTGAATGAGATTCAATTAGGTTCAAGGAAATCGTGCTAGCACTCGATTGAACCTAACGTTCTTCTTTTGCTATCATAAATAAGTTGTCCTGTCTGAGCCAAAGGAGTTTGTGCTCAATCAGAGGCCTTCATATGGTCTGACTGGAGGTTGTCCAAGTCAGAAAAGGTTGTCTTTTTGTAAGACATTACCTGCCATTTTTGGTCACCTGCCATTTCTTGTTCTTTGACTTTGGTCAAAAGTCTACCTTTGACTGGTCAAATGTTGACCATTGACACTTTGACTTTTGACCACATGTCATGCACCTATTGGAGAGCTGGTGGGGGCCTGTCCCCCTGCCAGAACCTGGCAAGGAGGAGGGCGCACGCCACCCTAGGCGTGTGCCCAAGTTGGAGGCGCCTAGGAGTCCTTGTTGGACAAGGACTCCATCTCCTTTTTGGATTCCAATTAGAGTTCTCTAAGAACCAACTTTGACTGGTCTTAGGCCCTCTAAGGAGGAATCCAGGGGACTCTCTATTCCCACCAATCAGATTTAGATCTGATTTCACAAAGGGTTGTGATTGGTTGGGAAGAAGAGGAGTTGGATCACAGCTTAGTCTATAAATAAGACCCTGCGCCCAACTCAGATTCTAAGCAATTCAATTAAGAAATTCTCCATGCCCCAAGGCTGCCTCTCCCCTCCTTCTCCATGCCAAAGTCCTCTTCTCCCTCTCCTCTCCACGTCCAAAAGGAGTTTTGGACCTTGGTTGGTGCGATTCAGATCAAAGAAAGGCGATCAAAAAGCTAGAAGGCTGCGCTGCTGCAAAGGACGACTGCTCATCTTCAAAAGAGTTTTGAAGATCCTCCAGATCAGATCCAGATCTGATTTTTGGAGGTGTGATAGAGAAGAAGAGGATCTCCAGATCCAACCCGAGTGGATACCGGTAGAGGCCAGGCGCTTGCGTGGCTAAGATCCAGAACCTTCCGCTGCAAACAGGATCATCAACAGGGTAATAGGATTACCCAGATCAGGTAAATTAAATTTGATTTAATTTATCTTTTAATTTTATTTTATTAAAATAATAAGAATCAGATCTAAAACTATATCAAGATCTGATTGGGATCAAGAGAAAAAATTTTGAAATATATCTCTTGATCTGATCAGATCTGAACGAACCTGGATCGAAAAATCAGGATTTTCCTTCAACTGGTATCAGAGCCATGGTTCTAAATTATTTAGATCTAATTTTAAATTTATTTTAATTAGAAAATAATTAATTTTAGATGTCACATGAGATGTGATCAGATCTAAAATCAAAAAAAAAAATTAAAATTAAATAATTTGGATCTAAGATTAGAAGATATGCATGACTAGTTCTAGAATAGAATAGTTCTATAGAATATTCTTGCATATTTTTGATTTAATCCGATTAAATCATGTTTTAGATCTTTTTATTTACTATTTTTTGATATTATAAGTGTTATAATAACATCTAAAAAATAGCAAATAAAAATTATTTAATTTTGAATATCATATGAGATATGATTGATGCATGTCTAGACTAGTTGTAGAATAGTTCTACATAATTGTCTAGATTAGAATTTATTTTGATTAGATCAATTTAAATCTAATTTTTTAGATTATTATGAGATAATTTAGATCTAAAAATATGCATGATTTGATACATGAGATGTATGCAAAATATGCCATGATTAGATCTAACTTTATATATGAGATATATGATATAGATCTAAATATTATTTTGTAGTATTGAATGTTCCTGATTAAGGCGTTCCTCTTGGCCGTCCGATCATAAGAATGAAGAAGGGTTTAAAGGCCCTCTCTTCCCATTCGATGGGGTGTTCTTATGATGTGTAGGGGTGCTGCGTGTTCGTCCTTAATCAGAAATCCAAAACTTACTTTCTGCAAAACCCTAGATCCTGAAACCCTAGGATTTATTGTGCATATTTTATTTATGAACCCTACTTAATTAAGAATTAAGATTTATGAAATATTAATTAGGTCTAAAATTGAGAATTTTAGATCTAAGACATATTCATAATACTGGGTTCGGGCTTGGGTAGCTCAATTAGGTCTAAGCGGTTGATCAAACCGAATCAAGAGTTGGTTAGATGGGATCAACAATGCTTAAATTGACCAGCCTAATAGGATTAAGTCTGGGTCAAGATCGAGTCACGATCAAGCAAGACCTAATTAGGCTCAGAGGTTAGAGTCTGGATTGTAGGCTAACCCAATTGGTTCTGACTCAACAATTTGGTGTCTAAGGTAAGTTTGGCACATACGACCGACTGGTTTTTAATTGGAAGCTACTCGACCTGAATGCGTTCTTGTACGAGTTAATGGCATATTCCTTCCACCGATCTCACTTACCTGGCCATATCTGTTGACACAGTTCTGATCTGAGGTGGTCAATAATCCGAGCTAACCCATGCCACTAGGTTAGTCATAATTGTTATGACTAAGCCAAGTCTAGTTTAATGAGACCTGAATCAATTCTTCCCTAAGAAAAGATTAAGTCTGAGGTCTTCCACCATTGTAGATGTGCGGGCCCTTTCCGGGGTTGATTGTTCTCGGCTGGATACAGTGGCTCAGTTGCACCGGGAAGATGCAACCATGTCTATTAGGCATTGGATGCTATGGGCTGGAGGATGAGTTGGCTCAATATTTGGATACGGTGAGAGACTCAATTAGGAATCCAGTCTATGCAAATGGTGGGTCTGACTTAACTAAGGAGTGGATCAATATTTCGAATACGGTGAGATTCATGAATTAGAGACCAAGTTGGGTGCACCATGATTAGAGAATCATTGAACAAGAGTTGTTCACTCATTGGCTAACCCATCACCAATAACTGTTAGGTGAGGTGATGAGTCAGTTGGTGAGACCGCACCACCCACTAGAAATCATTAATCGTGGAGATTTTCGCATCTCTACAGAGGGAGTGTAGGGATCCGAGAAAATAGTGGGAAGCTAATTTTATTTAAAAATAAAATTCCTAAATAAATTGGTCAAGTCAAAATTACAGTATCTAACTAGAATCTTTGACTCTCTATAGAAATATGTCTGCGTCCAACCCATTAGCACGTATCCTGGACACACATAGACTGACTGGACCCAATTATAAAGATTGGCTCAAGGAACTACAAAATTATTTTGGGTTCCGAGAAGTTAACCCATGTTTGGACCAGGACCCTCCCACCTTACCAGCCCGTCCATCCACTGAACAGAGAGCATCTCTGGAAAAATGGATAGACGAAGATAATAAGGCCAGATATTACATGTTGGGCTCGATGTCTGATGAGCTCCAGCGCCAACATGAAGATATCGGGACTGCTCGCCAAATGTTGGCTCACCTGCAGGAGATGTTTGGTGAACAGAGTCGCGCAGCCAAAGTATCAAGTCATAAAATTTTTTTAAGGCTAAGATGCGTGATGGGCAGTCAGTCCAAGATCACTGTCTGATGATGATCAAGGACATGGAAGAGCTTGAGAAGCTCGGTGTGAAGTTAGACTTGGACCTGCAGAACGATATTATTCTGCAATCCTTGACTGATGCATATGGGCAATTCATCATGAATTACCACATGCATAAACTTCAAAATTCCTTGGCCGAATTAATGAATATGCTGGTTACCGCTGAGCTTTCTATGAAAGGTTCTAAAGGCTCAGTTCTTGCTATGGAACGGACTTCTTCCAAAGAAAGTCTTCTGGAAAGAAAAAGAAGTCTATGAAAAAGCAAAAGGTGGAAGGAACAAAGAAGAAGAAGGCAGAGCCGAAGAAGAAGGCCGATCTCAAAGGAAAGTGTTTCCATTGCAACAGCGATGGCCACTGGAAGCGGAACTGCCCTACTTACCTGGCCACCCTGAAGAACAAGAAGGAAGGTCCTTCTGGAGGTATGCTCGTTATTGAGTCTAACCTTACGGTTTCTTCTGCATCCAGTTGAGTGCTTGACTCTGGTTCTAGTGCTCATCTGTGCACTTCTATGCAGGGTCTTGAGGATAGCAGGAGGCTGAGGGATGGAGACATGATCCTACGCATCGGTAATGGAGCAAGAGTTGCTGCAGTAGCCGTGGGAACATACCCTCTTCGATTACCATCTGGTTTAGACTTAGTTTTGAAAGACTGTTATTATGTGCCTGCAGCTAGCAGGAATTTGATTTCTGTTTCATGCTTAGCACTAGAAGGCTATGTGATTACCTTCTTTAAGGACCATTGTAACATTCTTTATGAAAGAAATAAAATTGCAAATGGTTTCTTATTAACGATCTTTATCAGCTACATATTGATGTATCTGTTCTAACTATCGAGCAAAATGTGAATGCCAAACGACTAGGGATAGTCCAAATGACAGATATCTATGGCACCTGAGATTAGGTCATATAGCAGAAGATAGGATCAACAAATTAGAGAAAAATGGGCTATTGAGTCCATTGACTTTTGAGTCATATCCAACTTGTGAATCTTGTCTTCAAGGCAAAATGACTAAACTCTCTTTTGTTGGACATGGGAAAGGGCCACAGATCTCCTTGCCCTAGTACATACTGATGTGTGCGGCCCATTTGATGTGCCGGCTAGAGGCAATTTTGTCTACTTCATTACCTTTACCGATGATCTATCTAGGTATGGGTATGTGTATCTTATGAGACACAAGTCTGAAGCTTTTGAAAAGTTCAAAGAATTCAGACATGAAGTAGAAAAATAAACTGAAAAACCATTAAGGTTCTTCGATCAGATCGAGGAGGTGAATACCTTAGCCAGGGAATTCCTAGACTATCTCAAGAAAAATGGCATAGTCTCTCAATGGACTCCACCAGGAACACCTCAACTCAACGGGGTTTCAGAACGGAGAATCGGACTCTATTAGATATGGTTCGATCCATGATGAGCTTCACAGACCTCCCTGATTTCCTTTGGGGACACTCATTGTTAACTTCAATCTATCTACTGAATAGGGTTCCCTCTAAAACCGTTCCTACCACACCGTATGAGATATGGCATGTAAGAAACCAAGTCTGAGTCATCTCAGAATTTGGGATTGTCGGCTCATGTCAAAAGACAACAAGCGGACAAGTTAGAGTTTAGGTCCTTCAGAGCTCGATTCATAGGATATCCTAAAGAGTCATTAGAATACTATTTCTACATTTCAGAAGACCACAATGTGATTGTGAGTCGACATGCCATCTTTCTTGAAAAATAGTTTATTCAAGATAGCGGCATTGGAAAATAGATCAAGCTTGATGAGAAAGTCTCACAAGCAGAACGAGCTAAGGACCAAGTGGAACCAATTAGGTTGAGCCAATAAGAACACTACCTCCTCCACCTCGTAGATCGGAAAGAGTTCCGTCCCCCTGAAAGATACTTA
>QRFJ01000803.1:0-59626 GCA_006176705.1 Cocos nucifera | reverse complement strand
CAGAACCTTCCGCTGCAAACAGGATCATCAACAGGGTAATAGGATTACCCAAATCAGGTAAATTAAATTTGATTTAATTTATCTTTTAATTTTATTTTATTAAAATAATAAGAATCAGATCTAAAACATATCAAGATCTGATTGGGATCAAGAGAAAAAATTTTTGAAATATATCTCTTGATCTAATCAGATCTGAACGAACCTGGACCGGGAAATCAGGATTTCCCTTCAACTGGTATCAGAGCCATGGTTCTAAATTATTTAGATCTGATTTTAAATTTATTTTAATTAGAAAATAAATTGATTTTCAGATGTCACATGAGATGTGATCAGATCTGAAATCAAAAAAAAAAAAAAATTAAAATTAAATGATTTGGATCTAAGATTAGAAGATATGCATGACTAGTTCTAGAATAGAATAGTTCTATAGAATAGTTCTTGCATGTTTTTTGATTTAATCTGATTAAATCATATTTTAGATCTTTTTATTTACTATTTTTCTGATATTATAAGTGTTATAATAACATCTGAAAATAGCAAATAAAAATTATTTAATTTTAAATATCATATGAGATATGATTGATGCATGTCTAGACTAGTTGTAGAATAGTTCTACATAATTATCTAGATTAGAATTTATTTTGATTAGATCAATTTAAATCTAATTTTTTAGATTATTATGAGATAATTTAGATCTGAAAACATGCATGATTATGATACATGAGATGTATGCAAAATATGCCATGATTAGATCTAAACTTTATATATGAGATATATGATATAGATCTGATATTGTTTTGTAGTATTGAATGTTCCTGATTAAGGCGTTCCTCTTGGCCGTCCGGTCATAAGAACGAAGAAGGGTTTAAAGGCCCTCTCTTCCCATTCGATGGGGTGTTCTTATGATGTGTAGGGGTGCTGCGTGTTCGTCCTTAATCAGAAACCCAAAACTTACTTTCTGCAAAACCCTAGATCCTGAAACCCTAGGATTTATTGTGCATATTTTGTTTATGAACCCCTAACTTAATTAAGAATTAAGTTTATGGAATATTAATTAGGTCTAAAATTGAGAATTTCAGATCTAAGACATATTCATAATACTGGGTTCGGGCTTGGGTAGCTCAATTAGGTCTAAGCGGTTGATCAAACCGAATCAAGAGTTGGTTAGATGGGATCAACAATGCTTAAATTGACCAGCCTAATAGGATTAAGTCTGGGTCAAGATCGAGTCACGATCAAGCAAGACCTAATTAGGCTCAGAGGTTAGAGTCTGGATTGTAGGCTAACCCAATTGGTTCTGACTCAACAATTTGGTGTCTAAGGTAAGTTTGGCACAGACGACCGACTGGTTTTTAATTGGAAGCTACTCGACCTGAATGCGTTCTTGTGCGAGTTAATGGCATATTCCTTCCACCGGTCTCACTTACCTGGCCATATCTGTTGACACAGTTCTGATCTGAGGTGGTCAATAATCCGAGCTAACCCATGCCACTAGGTTAGTCATAATTGTTATGACTAAGCCAAGTCTAGTTTAATGAGACCTGAATCAATTCTCCCTAAGAAAAGATTAAGTCTGAGGTCTTCCACCATTGTAGATGTGCGGGCCCTTCCCGGGGTTGATTGTTCTCGGCTGGATACAGTGGCTCAGTTGCACCGGGAAGACGCAACCATGTCTATTAGGCATTGGATGCTATGGGCTGGAGGATGAGTTGGGCTCAATATTTCGGATACGGTGAGAGACTCAATTAGGAACCCAGTCTATGCAAATGGTGGGTCTGACTTAACTAAGGAGTGGATCAATATTCCGGATACGGTGAGATTCATGAATTAGAGACCAAGTTTGGGTGCACCATGATTAGAGAATCATTGAACAAGAGTTGTTCACTCATTGGCTAACCCATCACCAATAACTGTTAGGTGAGGTGATGAGTCAGTTGGTGAGACCGCACCACCCACTAGAAATCATTAATCGTGGAGATTTTCGCATCTCTACAGAGGGAGTGTAGGGATCCGAGAAAATAGTGGGAGCTAATTTGTTTAAAAATAAAATCCCTAAAATAAATTGGTCAAGTCAAAATTACAGTATCTAACTAGAATCTTTGACTCTCTACAGGAAAATGTCTGCGTCCAACCCATTGGCACGTATCCTAGACACACATAGACTGACTGGACCCAATTATAAAGATTGGCTCAGGAACTACAAAATTATTTTGGGTTCAGAGAAGTTAACCCATGTTTTGGACCAGGACCCTCCCACCTTACCAGCCCGTCCATCCTGTTGAACAGAGAGAGCGTCTCTGGAAAAATGGATTGACGAAGATAATAAGGCCAGATACTACATGTTGGGCTCGATGTCTGATGAGCTCCAGCGCCAACATGAAGATATCGGGACTGCTCGCCAAATGTTGGCTCACCTGCAGGAGATGTTTGGTGAACAGAGTCGCGCAGCCAAATATCAAGTCACGAAATGACTTTTTAAGGCTAAGATGCGTGATGGGCAGTCAGTCCAAGATCACTGTCTGACAATGATCAAGGACATGGAAGAGCTGAGAAGCTCGGTGTGAAGTTGGACTTGGACCTGCAGAACGATATTATTCTGCAATCCTTGACTGATGCATATGGGCAATTCATCATGAATTACCACATGCATAAACTTCAAGAATTCCTTGGCCGAGTTAATGAATATGCTGGTTACCGCTGAGCTTTCTATGAAAGGTTCTAAAGGCTCAGTTCTTGCTATGGAACGGACTTCTTCCAAAAGAAAGTCTTATGGAAAGAAAAAGAAGTCTGTGAAAAAGCAAAAGGTGGAAGGATCAAAGAAGAAGAAGGCAGAACCGAAGAAAAAGGCCGATGGCAAAGGAAAGTGTTTCCATTGCAACAGCGACGGCCATTGGAAGCGGAACTGCCCTACTTACCTGGCCACCCTGAAGAACAAGAAGGAAGGTCCTTCTGGAGGTATGCTCGTTATTGAGTCTAACCTTACGGTTTCTTCTGCATCCAGTTGGGTGCTTGACTCTGGTTCTAGTGCTCATCTGTGCACTTCTATGCAGGGTCTTGAGGATAGCAGGAGGCTGAGGGATGGAGACATGATCCTACGCATCGGTAATGGAGCAAGAGTTGCTGCAGTAGCCGTGGGAACATACCCTCTTCGATTACCATCTGGTTTAGACTTAGTTTTAAAAGACTGTTATTTTATGTGCCTGCAGCTAGCAGGAATTTGATTTCTGTTTCATGCTTAGCACAAGAAGGTTATGTGATCACCTTCTTTAAGGACCATTGTAACATTCTTTATGAAAGAAATAAAATTGCAAATGGTTTCCTTATTAATGGTCTTTATCAGCTACATATTGATGTACCTGTTTCTAACTATCGAGCAAAACGTGAATGCCAAACGACCTAGGGATAGTCCAAACGACAGATATCTATGGCACCTGAGATTAGGTCATATAGCAGAAGATAGGATTCAACAAATTGGAGAAAAATGGGCTATTGAGTCCATTGACTTTCCGAGTCATATCCAACTTGTGAATCTTGTCTTCAAGGCAAAATGACTAAACTCCCTTTTGTTGGACATGGGGAGAGGGCCACAGATCTCCTTGCCCTAGTACATACTGATGTGTGCGGCCCATTTGATGTGCCGGCTAGAGGCAATTTTGTCTACTTCATTACCTTTACCGATGATCTGTCTAGGTATGGGTATGTGTATCTTATGAGACACAAGTCTGAAGCTTTTGAAAAGTTCAAAGAATTCAGACATGAAGTAGAAAAACAAACTGGAAAAACCCATTAAGGTTCTTCGATCAGATCGAGGAGGTGAATACCTTAGCCGGGAATTCCTAGACTATCTTCAAGGAAAATGGCATAGTCTCTCAATGGACTCCACCAGGAACACCTCAACTCAACGGGGTTTCAGAACGGAGAAATCGGACTCTATTGGATATGGTTCGATCCATGATGAGCTTCACAGACCTCCCTGATTTTCTTTGGGGACATTCATTGTTAACTTCAATCTATCTACTGAATAGGGTTCCCTCTAAAACCGTTCCTACCACACCGTATGAGATATGGCACGGTAAGAAACCAAGTCTGAGTCATCTCAGAATTTGGGGTTTGTCCGGCTCATGTCAAAAGACAACAAGCGGACAAGTTAGAGTTTAGGTCCTTTAGAGCTCGATTCATAGGATATCCTAAAGAGTCATTAGGATACTATTTCTACATTCCAGAAGACCACAATGTGATTGTGAGTCGACATGCCATATTTCTTGAAAAATAGTTTATTCAAGATAGCGGCATTGGAAAAGCAGATTCAAGCTTGATGAGAAAGTCTCACAAGCAGAAACGAGCTAAGGACCAAGTGGAACCAAATCAGGTTGAGCCAATAAGAACACTACCTCCTCCACCTCGTAGATCGGAAAGAGTTTTCCCGTCCCCCTGAAAGATACTTAGGTATTATTTCAGAGGATGTAGAGGAAAATGTTCCTCATAGGTAATGGTGCTCATGGTGATGATCCCAAAACCTACAACGAGGCGATATCAGATATCGACTCCGAGAAATGGCTTAGAGGCAATGAAGTCAGAAATTGACTCGATGCACTCAAACCAAGTCTGGACCTTGGTAGATCCACCAGAAGGTATAGTACCTATTGGGTGTAAATGGATCTTCAAGAGAAAGATTGGTGCAGATGGGAATGTGGAGACATTCAAGGCTAGACTGGTGGCAAAAGGTTATAGTCAACGCGAAGGCATTGACTATCAGGATACCTTTTCCCCAGTAGCTATGCTAAAATCCATCCGCACATTGCTTGCTGTTGCAGCCTATTTCGATTATGAAATATGGCAAATGGACGTGAAAACGGCATTCCTAAATGGATATCTTGAGGAAGATATCTATATGGAACAGCCGCTAGGTTTCACATCCAGTGATACTGATCACAAGGTTTGCAAGCTGCAAAGGTCCATATATGGACTTAAGCAAGCATCTCGGAGCTGGAACACTCGTTTCAATGATGTGATCAAAAAGTTTGGTTTCATCAAAAAATGAAGAGGAACCATGTGTGTTTTCAAAAGGGTCAGTGGGAGCGCTGTTGTCTTCCTCGTATTGTACGTGGATGACATCCTCCTTATTGGGAATGATATTCCCATGTTGACATCAGTCAAGATGTGGTTGTCCAAGGAATTCTCCATGAAAGACCTAGGTGAAGCATCCTTTATTCTAGGAATTAAGGTCTATAGGGATAGACCGAATAGGATGCTAGGACTTTCACAGAAGATGTACATAGAGGAAAGTACTAAAGAGGTTTAGTATGGAAAACTCTAAGAGGGGATTAATACCCTTCAGACATGGTATTCATCTTTCCAAGAAGATGTGCCCCAGCACACCTGAGGAAATAGAACGCATGAGCAAGATCCCTTATGCTTCTGCAATAGGGAGCCTCATGTATGCCATGCTATGTACACGACCTGATATAGCCCATGCTGTGAGTGTCACAAGCAGATATCAGTCAAATCCAGGTGAAGAACACTGGACTTCTGTGAAATGTATCCTTAAGTACTTGAGAAGAACTAAGGATATGATGTTGGTCTTTGGTAACGGAGAACTCCAAGTCCAGGGATACACAGACTCGGACTTCATGTCCGATATAGATGATCGAAAGTCGACATCTGGCAGACTGTTTGTGCTGGAAGAGTTCCTAGCAAACGGTGATACCACCTCATCCGCGATTACCTCGAGAAGGGTTACGTCGAGGTCAAGAGAGTCAACTCCGCAGATAATGTGGCAGACCCACTTACAAAGCCGTTGGGCCAGCAGAAGATCGAAGCCCACCTTGAGAAGATGGGACTTAGACTTGTAGCCAATTGGCTTTAGGACAAGTGGGAGATTGTTAGATATATGTGCCCTAGAAGCCAGAATTGGCTGACACTTGTAATACACTTCTAGGGGCAAAATTATAATTTTGACTAAAATCAATAAATGGGTTATTTTCTATCACATATGTGTATTTAGTGTCTGTGATACATCCTTTGAGTTAATGGTAATGATAATTCATATTTTCAAGAGTTGAAAATTTAAGACATGAATAATCATTATTAACTCATAAATTGCTCCTGACCATAGGATCATCACGAGGATGGTGATTGATCCGGAAGGTTGGTGTACAATCGCTTCTCTTTAGTAGATGAGTCTTGAGTCTACGGTGTGGAGACACCGGAGCGAGAGTACAGGTACTCGTTAGAGAACGAGGGCACTGAGCGTGACCACCTCGAGTAGTCATTAGGGAGTCTACCTTCTCGTCAATGACTGACTCGATGCTGCAGTAGTGTGTCTGGTTCTTTGACCTGAGATGCATCGGCAGTTCACCTTGAGGGTGTTATAGTTTGACTACACCATTACTCGGTCTCCTAGCCATATGGAACCCTGAGGTGTATGTTGGCTATGAGCATGTTCATTGTAGGAACTGGATTGCATCAAGATGGAATCTATCTACCTCGGTGGTAGAGGAGTAGCCCTATGATGATCATGAGAATCAAGTCCAGAAATCCATGGCCATGGTAGAGTGAAATAATAGAAAGAGTTTCTATTTAGATTTTCACATTGGACTCGAATCGAATGATTACATCATATGACAGAGACTAGGGTTTGACGAGTTTCACCTTAACCCTAATCTGATCGGGGCTCAAGATAGAAGAACTTGAATCACACAGGTAGCTGCACCAAGAGGTTCGCATTCAGCTCTGATGGGTTGCCACCATATACTGCTAGGTGTCACTGGTGGATTTTGGGAGCAATTAGAATGATTTAGATGATCGATCATTCTAGCTGTTCGAATCAGAAGAGTTCTGATCCATCGAAAGGAGTTTCGATGATGTCGATGATAGAGATCATGACATATCCCATTACCATACAGAACTGAACCTAACTGGGTCACACAAACAAGGGTTTGAATCTGGTGATCATCAATTGAACTGATCTAGTTCAATTGATCTGAATGAGATTCAATTAGGTTCAAGGAAAATCGTGCTAGCACTCGATTGAACCTAACGTTCTTCTTTTGCTATCATAAATAAGTTGTCCTGTCTGAGCCAAAGGAGTTTGTGCTCAAATCAGAGGCCTTCATATGGTCTGACTGGAGGTTGTCCAAGTCAGAAAAGGTTGTCTTATTTTGTAAGACATTACCTGCCATTTTTGGTCACCTGCCATTTCTTGTTCTTTGACTTTGGTCAAAAGTCTACCTTTGACTGGTCAAACGTTGACCATTGACACTTTGACTTTTGACCACATGTCATGCACCTATTGGAGAGCTGGTGGGGGCCTGTCCCCCTGCCAGAACCTGGCAAGGAGAAGGGCGCACGCCACCCTAGGCGTGTGCCCAAGTTGGAGGCGCCTAGGAGTCCTTGTTGGACAAGGACTCCATCTCCTTTTTGGATTCCAATTAGAGTTCCTCTAAGAACCAACTTTGACTGGTCTTAGGCGCCCTCTAAGGAGGAATCCAGGGGTCTCTATTCCCACCAATCAGATTTAGATCTGATTTCACAAAGGGTTGTGATTGGTTGGGAAGAAGAGGAGTTGGATCACAGCTAGTCTATAAATAAGACCCTGCGCCCAACTCAGATTCTAAAAGCAATTCAATTGAGAAACCCCACACCCCAAGGCTGCCTCTCCCCTCCTTCTCCATGCCATAGTCTCTTCTCCCCTTGCTCTCCACGTCCAAAAGGAGTTTTGGACCTTGGTTGGTGCGATTCAGATCAAAGAAAGGCGATCAAAAATAAGAAGGCTGCGCTGCTGCAAAGGACGACTGCTCATGTTCAAAAGAGTTTTGAAGATCCTTCAGATCAGATCCAGATCTGATTTTTGGAGGCGTGATAGAGAAGAAGAGGATCTTCAAATCCAACCTAAGTGGATACTGGTAGAGGCCAGGCGCTTGCATGGCTAGGATCCAGAACCTTCCACTGCAAACAGGATCATCAACAGGGTAATAGGATTACCCAGATCAGATAAATTAAATTTGATTTAATTTATCTTTAATTTTATTTTATTAAAATAATAACAATCAGATCTAAAACATATCAAGATCTGATTGGGATCAAGAGAAAAAATTTTGAAATATATCTCTTGATCTGATCAGATCTGGACGAACTTGGATCGAAAAATCAGGATTTTCCTTCAGAGGGTCCTTAGGTATGGGGGTTCCATAGGCACTAAACTAGGTATCTAGGTGAGAGAAAAGAGAAGAAGAAGAGGATCTTCTTCTAGGACTGTTTTATTTTCAACCTCTCCTTCTTTCTTTTGAGTTTTTTTTTTGAGAGAGTCTCAGATCAGCAACTCTCATCTTTCTTCTCATATTTTGGAGAGTCCAAATTTTAAAGAAGGAAGCATCAGATCGACTGTCGAAGAAGGATCAGCATAATACTAGCATGCTGTGCTGATTTCCTGCATCGAACTTCAGATCAGAGATCATAAGCTCGTGTGGATGACTCCTAGAGGCTGGATGCATGTGCGGCTTGTGACTTTATCCTCAAGACCAGATCAGTAAGTTACAACATCTAAACTTGCTCAGATAATAGATCTGATATATAAACTTCATACCTGCATTTGATGTAGTGTAGATCTAGGTTGATTTGATCAACCTTTTTTCTTTCTTATTTAATTTTAATTTTTTATTTAATATCATGCCTTAATCATGTAATAGATATGAGATCTAGGTATTTACATAGTTATTTAAATAAATTTTAGGTTTATTTAAGTTTTTCGCTATAAGATCTTGAAAAATTTCAAGATCTACCTATGAAATCTTAGATCTGGTTCCTTCATAGATGAGCTGCTCAACCAAGATTTTTGTAGCATTTTGGATGTAAAGAAGTTCTTCCTCTCTCTTTTTTTTACGTCAATTTTTTATCAACCTAATGTATTTCATTTTTTCTTTTTTTTTTTTGTCAGGCTCCCTCCTACTTCAGACTATTTGCCAATTACATAGAATGGTTGGATGAAAATAAGAAGTCTTTGGAGAAGACTTTGTAGTCTATGAGAAACTATCAGAAAGAGGTGGAGGAAAAAGCCACTGAGGGGCTGAAGAAACAACTCCAAAAGAAGCTCAATGAAATAATGGAGAAGAACAAGGCCTTGCTGAACCTCTAGAGGAAGGCCAATGAAGGAGAGGAGAAGCTGTTGGAGCTGCAGCAAGAGGTCTCTAGGATTCCTGAGCTGGAGGCCAAAATAAAGAAGCTGGAGGGAATATTATCTTCTTGGGATGAGATGCTGGCTGCCTGCGATGAGGTCTTTCTGGTGTACTAGAAGGATTTGGAGCACTGGAAGGCTGCTGCTGCCCGGGCAATGGAGGAGTACAAATCCTTCGAAGCCTTTAAGGAGGAGGTCATAGAGGCTTTAGGGGAGGCCTTCGATAGTGGATTTAACAGCTATAAGGATTTGGTTGAAAAACCTTTTCTAGCCTAGATCTGAGCGGCATTACTCGTGAGGCCAATCTTGCCCTAGCCTCGAGGGATAATGTTCAGATGGCGCCGCAAGTGGGATCTTCTACAAAAGCACCTCAGCTTGTCCCCGAGGTGTCTGCTATCCTTCTTCACCCCAAAGTTGAGGCTTCGAGCTTTGATGAAGTCCCAATGCTTGCTCCTGCACCTGCTGAAGTTTCGGCTCCTATTGAGGTTGAGGATGACCCAATGGCCATTTCTGCCAAAGCTCCTCAGGCGAATGCCTGACTCTCGTATTTTCTCCTTTTCTTTCTATTTTTTGTGTCTTTTATATCAGCCCAACTTGGGCTTTTTGTAAAGACTTTATTCAAAGAAATGAAAATCTTTCTTTTCTAATGAATGTTCTTATGTATGACATCAGATCTTTTCGATCTGACATATCTTGCTGTGAAGTCTTGTAAGTTTTATTCAAAAATTTTTCTTAGTAATGAGAGAACAACTTCACCTCGGTGAATGTAGTTTGCGTTCTAGGTCTGGATACTAGGGATCCAGAATAAGTTCGATCTAGAGATTGGTATTAGACAAGAGTCCAATCACAACATCAATCTTGAGATTGATAATTAATAAAAGTCTAAGATAATATAATAACTTCGATTTGAAGGTCGGTATCAAGCTGAAATCCAATATAATTTTGATTCAAAGATCGGTAAGCAATAGAGATTCATATATCATCGATCCGAAGATTGATATTAAATAGAGATCCATATATCATCGATCAGAAGATTGGTATTAAATAGAAATATATCATTGATTCGGAGATTTATATTAAATAGAAATCCATATATCATCGATCCAGAGATTGGTATTAAACATAAATCTATATATCATCGATCTGAAGATCACTATTAAATAGAAATCCATATATCATCGATCCGAAGATCGGTATTAAATAGAGATTCATATATCATTGATCCAAAGATTGGTATTAAACAAAAATCCATATATCATCAATCCAGAGATCAGTATTAAATAGAAATCCATATATCATCAATTCAGAGATCGATATTAAGTAGAGATCCATGTATCATCAATCCAAAGATCAATATTAAATAGAAATCCGTATATCATTGATCTAGAGATCGGTATTAAATAGAAATTCATATATCATCGATCCAAAGATCGATTTATTGGATTGATGGAGATCTTATCTCTTATGCCCTTTAGGGCTCTATCGATTTTAAGATTGGTCTTTGGAAATGGAGGAGATCTTATCTTCCATGCCCTTCGAGGCTCTGCCAATCCTGGGATCGGTCTTAGAAATTATGGAGATCTTATCTTCTGTGCCCTCTGGGGCTCTATCGATCCAAAGATCAGTTTTAGGAATAGGAGAGATCTTATCTCCTGTGCCCTTAGGGGCTCTTTTTTGGTCTAGCTCGGTATTTTACCTAGGTTGTCAAGAAGGCTTCAACATTTTGAAAATGTCTTTAATGAGACAGAATTTTTAGAGTCTTTATTCAAAATTCTTTGATAATACACTCTAAGATTTTCAGCATTCCATGTTCTAGGAATATTTGAACCATCTAGGTTCTTAATCTTATAGGCTCCTGATTGAATTATCTCAGTAACTCGATATGGCCCTTCCCAATTCAGGACGAGTTTTTTTTATTTCAGAGGTTTTGAAACTTCTACTCGATGAAGAACCAAATCATCTTTGCAAAAAATCTTTGGCTTTACTATGGTATTGTAATATTTGGCTACCTTCTGTTTATAGGTCGCCATTCAGATTTGAGCTCTTTTCCTAGTTTTCTCTAATAAGTCGAGGTTGGTTCTCAACTAATCTGAGTTACTTTCTTCGTGGAAGTTCTTCACTCTTGATGTTGGAAGGTTGATTTCCATAGGTATTGCCGTCTCTAATCCAAACATGAGTTTGAAGGATGTTTCTCCAGTTGGTCGCCTGAGGGTAGTTCTATAAGCCCAAAGAACATTGTATAGTTCATCAGCCTAGAGACCTTTGGCTTTAGTAAGCCTGATTTTCAGACCTTAGAGAATTGTTTAATTTGTAACCTCAGCTTTCTTGTTAGATTGTGGATGTCCTACCGAGATTAATCTATGGTTGATATATAGCTTGGAATAGAATTTCTTGAACCTCAAATTATCAAATTGCTTTCCATTATCAGTAATGATCATCCAAGAAAGACTGAAATGGTAGATGATTGACTTTCAGATGAAGTCTTGCATCTTTTTCTCGGTGATTTGTGTTAGTGGTTTAGCCTTCATCCACTTGGTGAAGTAATCGATAGCAACCACCATAAATTTTTTTTTTATCCTATTGCCATAGGGAATGGCCCCAAGATATCCATCCCCTAGATGGAGAAAGGCCAAGAAGCTGTAATAGATATGAGTTCAGCAGCTGGTTAATGTTGAATGTTTGTGTACCTTTGGCACTGATCACATTTGTTGATAAGATCAGCAGAGTCCTTCTGTGTAGTTGGCTAGTAATAACCTTGTCGAATTACTTTATATGCCAAAGACCTGCTCCCCAAGTGGTTGCTATAGATTCTTTTATGGACTTCTCGGAGAGCATAGTCGACTTTTGAGGGCCTTAGACATCGAAGCAGTGGGAAAGAGAATGACCTTTTATAAAGTCTTCCATCTAAGATGACGTACCATGGAGCTTGTCTCCTGATTTTTCTCGCATCAGCAGCATCATTGGGCAATGTTCCTTTGTGCGAGTAATCCATTAAAGGATCTATCCAGCTTGGTTCATGATCCATCTGAGCGATCATTTGGATCTCTATGCTAGGTTTCTCAAGGACTTCAATGAATATTTTTTGGTTGAGATCGAAAAATCCTAATGTGGCAAGATGTGAAAGCACATTAGCTCGGGCATTCCCGATCTTGGTATTTGAATAATTTTAAGATCATCAAAATTTTTGGATAATTCTTTTACATTATATAAATATTGAGACATAATAGGATATTTGACCTCGTATTGTCTTCGTACCTATCCGACGACAAGTTGGGAGTCAGTGAAAATCTTAAGTTTCTTAATATTGAGCTCCTTTGCCATCTTGAGTCCTACAATGAGGGCTTCATTTTCAATTCCATTATTAGAAGCTTTAAAGTTGAATCTCAGAGCATGTTCAGTGATAGTTCTCTCGGGACTGGCTAATATCAATCCAGCTCTGCTCCCTTGAGCATTAGAGGCTCCATTCATATGTAAAAGCCAATAAGATTCTCTAGTGGTTTCTTCCTAGATTTTTGGGATCTTTTCTCCTTCGAATATTGAGCACTCTACCATGAAGTTGGCCAGCACTTGAGCTTTTATTGAAGGTCTGGATCGATAATAGATATCGAATTCACTGAGTTCAATAGCCTATTTAGCTAATCGACTAGAAGTATCAGGTTATTGAAGGATCGATCTCAATGGTTGGTCACTCAGGACGATGATAGAATGAGCTTAGAAATATGGTCAAAGTTGCTTAGCGGTGGTGACCAGAGAATAAATTATTTTTTCTATTTTGGAGTATCATGTCTCCACATCATACAATAATTTGTTGGTGTAATAGATAGGCCTGTGTATCCCTGCATCATCTTAGACTAAAATCAAGCTGACAATATTAGGTGAAATGGATAGATACATGAATAAATCCTCACCTTCGATAGGTTTTGACAACAGTGGAACTTTGCCAAGATATGCTTTGAGTTTGTCAAAAGTAGATTGACACTCTTCTGTCCATTTGAAATCTTTGATTTGATTCAAAGTTTTAAAGAATGGAAGGCATTTTTCTGCTAACCTGGATATGAATCTATTAAGTGATGCCACTTGTCTCGTGAGCCATTATACTTTCTTTAAGGAGCTAGAAGACTTCATGTCAAATAGTGCCTGGATCTTCTCGAAGTTGGCCTCTATTCCTCTCTGAGTCATTAGAAAATCAAGAAATTTGCCAGCCGTAACTCCAAAAGCATACTTGTTAGGATTGAGTTTCATTTAATATTTATGGAGTTCTTCAAATACTTCTTCTAGGTCGGTGATATGCCGATCTGTCTCTATGCTTTTGACCAACATGTCGTTAATGTAAATTTTCATATTGCAACCAATCTAATGCTTGAAGACTTTGTTGACTAGGTGCTGGTAGGTGGCACCTACATTTTTCAAATCAAAAGATATCATTTTATAGCAATACAAACTTTTGTCAGTGATAAATGCCATATTCTTCTCATCTTTAGGAGCCATCTTGATTTGATTATAGCCAGGGAAGGCATCCATAAAACTTAATAGCCTATGTCCTAAGGTCGCATCAACCAATTGATCAATTTTTGATAGAGAAAAGCTGTCCTTTGAGCAAGCCTTGTTGAGATCGATAAAATCGATATCGATTCTTCACTTTCTGCTTATTTTTTTAACCATCACTACATTGGCTATCCAGTTTGGATATTGCACTTCTCTAATGAATCCTGCTTTCAAAAATTTGTCAACTTTTTTGTTTATCATCCTTTGTCTTTTTGGAGTGAAGCTTTTCTTCTTTTGCTTTACGGGTTTGTGTCTGGGATCAATATTCAATTTGTGCATGATGACGTTGGCAGGAATTCTAGGCATATCTGAGGCTGACCATGCAAACACATCATCATTTTTCTGGATAAAGAAAATTAACTTTTTCTTGAGGTCGGTATTTAATCAAGCTTCTATCTGAATGGTTTTTTCTGAATCCCTTCCTAAGAGAGCAATAATGAGTGGTTCTATTGATTCACCTTAGATTTTTCCATCCTCACTCTTAAGCTCCTGATCGAGAATTTCAATAGGTGAATTTCTGGATGGTTCCTTCATCTTTGATGCTATCAAAAAACATTACTTGGCCATCATTTGATCTCCACATATTTCTTTGATGCCAAATCTGGTTGGAAATTGGACCAGTAGGTGGTAAGTTAAGATAGCTGCTCTAAAGGCATTAAGTCTAGGTCGGCCAAGGATGGCATTGTATGTAGATGATATTTTGATGATCAGAAATGTAAGTTGTATGGTTGATTGATGAGGTCCTCTTCCAGTAGTGACTGGTAGCGTGATTTTTCCTTCGACCATCATTGAATTGCTTGAGAATCTGATTAAACGGCCGCCAACCTATCTTAAGTTATTCATCGCATTCATTTTTGAGAAAGCATCCTAGAACAATACGTCTACTGAGCTTCCATTATCAACTAAGATTATTTTTACATCGTAGTTTGCTATCATCATGAAAATGATGACAACATCATTATGGGGTATTTGAACCCCTTGGGCATCATCATCAGAGGAAGAAATAATATTTTTAGTGTACTACCTCTTTAGAGAAGGACTCCTAGATGCCTCCCGGGATCCACTGCCCTACAAGATTATATTAATAACTCCCGTAGTCGGTCGGTTGTGCTCAACAGTATTGTCAGGCCTCTGGTATGGCTGCAAGGCTTGGTTTGCTCAATCTTGAATATATTTGCTGAGATAGCCTTAGTGAATTAAGGCCTCAATCTCATCTTTGAGTTACCAGCATTCCTCAGTATCGTGCCCATAGTCATGATGAAAGCGACAATACTTATTCTTATTCCTTTTGTTAGTAGGGGCCTTCATCGAATTAAGATGGTGGAGATATCCCTGATTCTCTATTGTGAGGATTGATGGTGCTCTCAAGCCTTGGGAGGCTATGAGAGGAGTCAGGATATTGGCTTCGAAAGACTAAGATAGGTGTGGTCTTAGGGCTAGGATAGGAGTTGTCTTAGGGTGGAGGCAGTGTGTAGCCCTTCATGGGCTTGAGATCTAGGTGTTGAGGATCTTGAGAGGCTTGATTGATGCTTTTGAGATCTGAAATACAAGGTGGAGCAAGAAACCAAAGCCAAGGCATGAAGACTGCAGAGAAGGGATTTTTCTGCAAGTTAGCCGGTTCAGTCTGAAACTGCATTGACTAAGTTTTAGAGGATTGGCCAAACAGAAATGTATGTGTTTGGAACTACAGGCACGGTACGCAACTGGATCGACTCATTCTCAGACTGAGCTGATCCAGTCTCAGGTTAGCCGGTTCAGTGTTGAGACTGAGCTGGCTTAGTGCACGAGTAGAGTTACACCAAAGGTCTATTTGGAGCTAGGATAGGAACTTATCCTAAGGATCTTAAGATTTGGTTGGAGAGATCTTAAGAGGACTAACTCATGTATGGGTTAGGTTTAGATCTAGAAAATGATAGCATGGAAGACATGGATGTACATGGGCTTGGTGAGTACTTTCATGTATTGGGTTAAGCAGAAGAGTTTTTGGTCAGGTTTAATGGCTATATATAAATACATAGGTTGTATTAGGGTTTTCATTGAAGCAATGAATATAGATCTTTTCTTCCTTAATCTCTCTTCTCTCTTCTCTCTAGTATTGCCACCCTAGATGTTGGATATCGAGCAGGGTTAAAGTATGCATTTTCAAAAATTTTATTGCAGTGGAAGTTAAAATGAATCTACTATTAATTCTATGCATGCTATGATGAAATCATAAAATCTTACTCAAGATCTAAACATGCTAATATGTATTAGAAAATTTAAATACGATCGATTAGCAAATCATATTAACTGATCGACTTGTGTTCATAACATAATACCTTAGCGTGAGTAGATGATCTCCATTATCTAAATCCGTTGGAAGACCCCCTCGCATTACGCTACAGCTTCATACTCGTCCAGTCTCTACGGATGGTCTACACGAAGCTCCTAGTCTCGGCTAGCTCCACCGAAGTACTAGCTCCTTACTGAAGCCTTCGACGATCGATCTTTATCGATCCGATCGATAATCTTTTTTTTGATCTTTTGGATACTCCAAAAAATTGAAGGATGTGCTTTAGAGGATGACAAGGTGGTGTGTTAAGTTTGGTGGTGATTGGGTACTCATAGTGCTCAATCTTTCCATCCGAACCTTGAGTCCCAACTTTAGGGTTTTGCACATCCAAAAAATCATGACGCCCGAAAATTCTCTCACGCCCACTCATTTTTTGAATTTTCTTATGAAACAAATTTTCATGATAGATGGACTCTCCTATATGCCATACACTCACTTTAAAAACCTTTTTGAATGAGCGACCAAAGAGAAAAAAATAAGAAGGTGGCGTAAGAGAAGTAAGATGGCATAAGAAGGTTTCTCTCCTTTCAAACTATTTTCACACCCAGATAAGAAGCGCCCCTCTCAGGATTTCTCTCTCATAGAAAAACCTTCTCAGTCCCATGCATGCACAAAAATTCTCATCTTAGATGGGTGACCAAAAGGATGGAAAATCAGCATGGAAGAGATAAGGTGAGATGGTTGAACTTGTTTCAACCAATCTCATGAATTCAAAATTCAAAGAGCCTTATTATCAAATTGCAACACCCAACCTCCGGTATTTGATGCATAGAAGGACTTTCCTTCTGCATGCCCACACCAAAAAACTCAAAAAAATGTGTGACAAAAGAGAGGAGGGGCATGGAGTTTGGATAAGGATGAGAGGGTTAGGAGGTTTCAACCAAACCAACCAACTCAAGTTGAATTCAAAATTCAACTTAAATTTGAACTAGTCCAACCCTTAGATCAGATTAAAAGTAGATAAGAGAGGAGGCACACATCTCTTTCTAGTGTGGGAAACTCTTATGTGAATTCATAATTCATGTGAAGAATGGCATGGGTCAAAGCAGGGAGGCGTAGGGAGAAAAGGATTTGAAATTTAAACTTTATTTGACTTGGTTCAAATTGGTTTCAACCAAATAAATTAATCTAAACCCAAATAGATCAAGTTAAATCCAACCAAATTAGGCTTAATCTAATTCAGTAAAATTCTAATCAAATTAAAAATTAATTAGGTTCAGATCCTGATCAAATCAGGATCGAATCTTCCATAGTGATTAGGTCATCACATAACCTAATCGGGTCAAATCCAATCGAATCAAATTCAATTAGATTTGATCGAATCCTCATCGCTCAATCAAATTGAGCTAATCATCAATCTAATTGCTAATTGATCCTCCAATAATACACAAAGTTTCAATTGGATGGATGTCTGGGCAATAGAGTTCCATCAGCATGAAATTCTTGATCGAAGAGTCCCAAATCAGTTGGACTATTGAATCTAGTATCTCAAACGAATGAAACTCATGATCATAGAGTCCTAGACTAGTAAGACTCTTGATCAGAGAGTTTCAGTTAAGTAGGAGTCAAAATTTAACTTAAATTTGAACTAGTCCAACCCTTGGACCAGATCAAAAGCAGATAAGAGAGGAGGCACACATCTCTTTCTAGTGTGGGAAACTCTTATGTGAATTCATAATTTGCATGAAGAATGGCGTGGGTTAGGGTGGCACAGGAAGAAAAGGATTTGAAATTTAAACTTCATTTGACTTGGTCCAAATTGATTTCAACCAAACCAATGAATCTAACCCAAATAGATTAGATTAAACCCAACCAAATTAGGCTTTAACCCAATCTAATAAAATTCTAATCAAATTAGAAATTAATTAGATTCAGGGCCTGATCAAATCATGATCGAATCTTCGATAGCGATTAGGTCATCACATAACCTAATCGAGTCAAATTCAATCGATTTGAATTCAATCAAATTTGATCGAATTCTCATCGCTCAATCAAATTATGCTAATCAGTAATCTAATTACTAATTGATCTTCTAATAATACATAGAGTCTCAATTGGGTGGGTGTCTAGGCAATAGAGTCCCATCAGCATGAAACTCTTGATTGAAGAGTCCCAAACCAGTTGGACTCTGAATCCAGTGTCCTAAATAAATGGTGTTAGATGTGTGCCCTAGAAGCCAGATTAGCAGACACTTATAATATACTTCTAAGAACAATTTTATAATTTTAACTATAAATTAATAAATGAATTATTTTCTATCATAGTATATATTTAACGTATTTATGATACATCCTTTGAGTTAATGGTAATAACAATTCATATTTTCAAGGTTGAAAATTTAAGACATGAATTTTTATAATTAACTTATAAACTACTCTCGACCGTAGGATCATCACGAGGATGGTGATCAATCCAGCAGGTTGGCGTATGATCGCTTTCTTAGGATAGATGTATCTTAAGTTTATGGTGTGGAGACATCATAGTGAGAGTATAGATACTCGTTAAAGAACAATGGTTCTGAGCGTAACCACCTCAAGTAATCATAAGAAAATCTATCTTTTCGTCGATGATTGATTTGATGCTGCAGTGGTGTGTATGATTCTTTGATCTGAGGTGCATCGATAGTTCACCTTAAGGGTGTTATAGTTTGACTATACCATAACTTGATCTTCTAGCCATTCAGAATCTTGAGGTGTATGTTGGCTATAGCATGTTCATTGTAGAAATTGGATTGCACCAATAGAAGATCTATCTACCTCAGTAGATGAGGAGCGATCCTATGATAATCATGAGATCAAGTCTTTAAGCCCATAGCTATGGCAGAGTGAAGATGACAGAAAGAGTTTCTATTAGGATTTCACATTGGACTTAAATTGAATGATTAATTCATATGTTGGACATTGGGTTTGACGAGTTCATCTTAACCTTAATCCTATCAAGGCTCAAGATAGAAGAACCCAATCACACAAGTAGCTACATCAAGAGATTTGCTTTCAGTTTTGATGGGTTGCCACCATATACTGCTAGGTGTCACTGGTGGATTTTGGGAGCAATTAGAATAATTTTGATGATCGATCATTCTAATTGTATGAATCAGAAAAGTTCTGATCCATTGAAAAGAGTTTCGATGATATCGATGATAGAGATCGCGACATGTCTCATTACCATATAGAACTAAATCTAACTAGTTCATACAAATAAGGGTTTGGATTTGAATATCATCAATTGAGCTAACCTAGTTTGATTGATTTGGATTAGATCCAATCAGGTTCAACGTAATTGTGCTAGCATATGATTGAGCCTGACTTTCTTCTTACGTAATCTTTCTGATTCATCGCAATCGAGTCAAATTTGATTTGACTCATTCTTGTATTTTGAATGGATTTATTTTCATCTAACTAGAATAAGTCAATGTCAGATTAATTATAGAAATTAAATTCATTCATAGTCAAATTGGATTAGGGTCAAAAGTTGATCTAATTGAGAGAATTAATGGTCACCTGATCAGAGGCTTCTAGAAAATTCTTTGAAAATTGGTTTGCTCTTGTTTTTGGATATATGGTAGGGCTTGAGACATGCTATGGATGTGCCAAATTTCATGATTTATGGTAAAGTTTTTACTGAGTTATGATAGAATTTGATTTGGATCAAACTCTTGAAGGGAGGAGTCCCATGCACCATGGACTCCTTCTCCTCCTTTCTTCACGCCACTTTGGGAAGTGTTTTGGGCAACCAAACTTGTTGAAGACTAGGTTTCGGATGTGGGCTATCTGGTAGGAGTCCTAAGTAATCAAGCAAACAAGTTGCTTGATCACTTAGGAGTCTTAGATGGCGCATAACATAAAAACCCTTCTCACGCCATATTCAAGTAATGTAAGAAATATTTTCCCATGCCCTAAAGGCTGCCACCGCTTCCATCTTCCATGCCCTATCTGATCCTCTCTCTCCTCTTCTTCTAAGTGCCAAAGGTTGGAAATAAATTTTAGAAGAAGATCCAATTAATATTGAGAAGATTTCAGCATCTATGTGACGGTGTTCGTGAGATGGACAAGCAGCCTTCTCAAATTATTTTGAAGGTTCTTTAAGTCAAATCTAGATCTAATCTTTGGAGAAAAAATTTATGAGGAGAAGACATATAGATCCTGCCTGAGTGGATATCGGTAGAGGCCAGATGCATGCATGGCTCCTTCCAAAACCTAAGGATAGATCAGGATCATCGTAGTATAATCCGATTACCCAAAATAAGTTATGAAATTAAATTAAATTTTATTTTATTTTAATCTTAATATCAGATCTTAAAAATTAGATCCGAGATATCTCAGATCTAATTATGATCTTAGAAGAAAATTTTTTAAAATATTCTTTTAGATCTAATGAGATCTGAACGATTCTATGCCAGAAAATAGGATTTTTCCTTCAAATGGTATCAGAGCTGAGTTAGTAGTTCTTCAGATCTATCTTAGATCTGATTTTATTTTTATTTATTATCTAATATTAAAAGATTTTAGATATCATATCAGATGTGATTAAATATAAAATTAAAAAAATAAAAATTAAATAATTTAGATCTAATATGTATGAGATGCATGATTAAACTAGGTATAGAATAGTTCTATGTGTAGTCTAGTATGATCATGTATTAATTTAATTAAATATAATTTTAGATTTATTTAATTTTTATTTTTTTTAATATTATAATTATTGTAATCAAATTTAAAAATAAAAACTAAAGTTTTTAATTTTTGATTTATTCATATGAGATATGAAAGATGCATACTTAGACTAGTTATAGAATAGTTCTATAAAATAGTTTTATTTGATGTGATCAAAATTAAATTTTATTTTTTAGATTTAATATATAATATTTTAGATCTAAAAGTATGCATGATTGATTGACTTATGATACATGAGATGTATGCAAAATTATAAGTTAGATCATTAATTGTATATATGATATATGATTTAGATCTAACTAGTTTTGTAATAGAAATTATATTTCTAATTAAAACGTTCTCCTTAGCCGTTCGATCATAAGAACTAAGTAGGGTTTAAAGACCCTCTTCTTTCATTCGATGGGAGGTTCTTATGATGTGTAGGAGTGCTGTGCGTTCATTCTTAATCAAAAATCAAAACTTATTTTTTTGTAAAATCCTAGATTCTGTAATTCTAGAATTTTATTACATATTTTGTTCATGAACCCAAAACTTAATTAAGAATTAAGATTATAAAATTAATTAAATCTAAAAATTATAAATTTTTAGATCTAAGATATATTCATAAAATTAGGT
This sequence comes from Cocos nucifera, assembly GCA_006176705.1. Classification (NCBI taxonomy): domain Eukaryota; kingdom Viridiplantae; phylum Streptophyta; class Magnoliopsida; order Arecales; family Arecaceae; genus Cocos; species Cocos nucifera. Next base: position 38,289 of record QRFJ01000803.1, on the reverse strand, counting down.
TCGGGCTTGGGTAGCTCAATTAGATCTAACGGTTGATCAAATCGAATCAAGAGTTGGTTAGGTGGGATCAAAGAAAGCTTAGATTTGACCAGTCTAATAGGATTAAGTCTAGGTCAAGATCGAATCACATTGAGATGTGACTCGATTAAGTCAAGACCTAATTTGGCTCCATGGTTCGATCCTGGATTATCGGCTAATTCAATTGATTTTGATTCAATAATTTGGTGTCTAAGGTAAGTTTGGTAGATACGATCGACTGATTTTTAATTAGAAGCTACTCGATCTGAATGCATTCTTATCGAGTTAATGGTATATCCCTTCCACCGATCTTACTTACCTAGCCATTTGTGTCAACTCAGTTCTGATTCGAGGTGGCTAACAATTTGAGCCAACCCATGCCACTAGGTTAGTCATAATTGTTATGACTAAGTCAAGTCAAGTTTAAAGAGACCTAAATTAAATCTTTCTAAGAAAATATTAAGTCTAAGATCTTCCACTATTGTCGATGTGCGGACTCTTTTTAGGATTGATTGTTCTCAACTGAATGCAATGGTTTAGTTATACTGAAAAGATGCAATCATGTCTATTAGGCATTGGATGCTACAGGTTTGAGGATGGGTTGGGCTCAATATTCCGAATACGATGAGGGATCCAATCAAGAATCCAATTTATGCAAATGGTGGATCTGACTTAACTAAGAAGTGGATCAATATTTCAAACACGATGAAATTCATGAATTAGAGATCAGGTTTGGGTGCACCATGATTAGAGAATCATTGGACAAGAGTTGTTCACTCATCGGTTGATCCATCACTAATAACTGTTAGGTGAAGTGATGAGCCAGTCGATGAGACTGCACCACCACTAGAAATCAATAATCATGAAGATTTTTGCATCTCTACCAAGAGAGTGTAGAGATCTGAGAAAATAATGGAAGCCTAATTTATTTAAAAATAAAATTTTTAAATAAATTGATTAAGTCTAATTATAAAATCTAACTAGAAACTTTGACTCTCTATAGGAAGATGTCCGTGTCCAATCCACTAGCCTGCATTCTAGACACCCATAGACTAATCGAATCCAACTACAAGGATTGGCTCCAAAACTTCAAAATTATTTTAGATTTTGAGAAGTTGACTCATGTGTTGGAATAGGATCCTCCCACCTTACCAGTCCATCCATTCGCTAATCAAAGAGCATCTCTTGAGAAGTGAACGGATGAAGATAACAAAGTCAGGTATTACATGTTGGACTCGATGTTTGATGAGCTTCAGTGCCAACATGAAGATATTAAGACTAGCCGCCAAATGTTGGCTCACCTATAAGAGTTATTTGGTGAATAGAGTCGCGCAACCAAATATCAAGTCACTAAGAGACTATTTAAGGCTCAAATGCATGATGGGCAGTCAGTCCAAGATCATTATCTGATGATGATCAAGAACTTAGAAGAGCTTAAGAAGCTCAGTGTAAAGTTAAATCAGAATCTATAGATTGATATAATTCTGCAGTTCTTGATTGATGCATATGGACAGTTCATCATGAACTATCATATACATAAACTTCAGAATACCTTGGCTAAACTCATGAACAGCTGGTTACTGCTGAGCTTTCTATGAAAGGTTCTAAAGGTTTAGTACTTGTTATGAAGCGGACTTCTTCCAAGAAAAAGTTTTTTGGAAAGAAGAAAAAGTCCATAAAGAAATAGAAGGTGCATAGTGGGAAGAAGAAGAAGGCAGAGCTGAAGAAGAAGGCCAACAAGGAAAAATATTTTCATTGCAATACTGACGGCCATTAGAAGTGGAATTGCCCTTTGTACCTAGCTAGCCTGAAGAACAAGAAGGAGGTAGGTCCTTCTAGAGGCATGCTTGTTATAGAATCTAATCTTATGATTTCTTCTACATCCAGTTAGGTGCTTGACTCTAGTTCTAGTGCTCATTTGTGCACTTCTATGTAGGGTCTTGAAGATAACAGGAGGCTGAGGGATAGTGAGATGATCCTACGCATCATAAATAGAGAAAGAGTTGTTGCTGTAGCCATGAAAATCTATCCTCTATGATTACCATCAAGATTAGATTTAGTTCTTAGGAACTATTTTTATGTGTCTGCAATAAGTAGGAATTTGATTTTTGTTTCATGTTTAGCATAGGAAGGCTATGTAATTAGTTTTTTTAAGGACCATTGCAATATTCTTTATGAAAAAAATAAAATTATAAGTGGTTTTCTTATAAATGGTCTCTATCAGTTACATATTGATGTTTCTATTTTCAATATTGAGCAAAACGTGAATGCCATAGGATCAAAATGACCTAAGGATAGTCTAAATGATAGGTATCTTTGGCACCTTAAGTTAGGTTATATAGCTGAAGATAAGATTAACAAATTGGAGAAATTCGGACTATTGAGTCTATTGACTTTTGAGTCATATCCGATTTGTAAATCATGCCTTTATGGCAAAATGACCAAGCTTCCTTTTATGGGACATGGGGAAAGAGCCACAGACCTGCTTGCCTTAGTGCATACTGATGTATGCAGTTTATTTGATGTGCCAGTCAGGGGCAATTACATCTACTTCATCATCTTTACCAATGATTTATCTCAGTATGGGTATATGTATTTAATGCGACATAAATCTTAAGCTTTTGAAAAGTTTAAGAAATTCAGCCTTGAAGTAGAAAAACAAATAGAAAAATCCATTAAGATTCTTTGATCAGATCGAGAAGGCGAATACCTTAGTTGATAATTCCTAGACTATCTTAAGAACAATGGCATAGTCTCTCAATGGACTCCACCTGGAATGCCTTAACTCAATGGAATTTTAGAATGAAGAAACTGGATCCTATTAGATATTGTCCGATCCATGATGAGCTTCACAGACCTCCCTGATTTTATTTGGGAACATAGTCTGATGACCGTTATATATTTACTGAGTAGGATTCTCTCTAAGACCATTCCTATCATACCGTATGAGATATGGCATGATAAGAAATCAAGTCCGAGTCATCTCAAAATTTGGGATTGTCTGGCCCATGTCAAGAGACAACAGGCAGATAAATTAGAGTCTAGGTCCTTTAGAGCTTGGTTTATTGGATATCCTAAAGAGTCATTAGGATATTATTTCTATCTTTTGGAAGATTACAATGTGATTATGAGTTGACATGCCATTTTTCTTGAAAAATAGTTTATTCAAAATGGTGGCATCGGAAGATAGATTAGACTTGAGGAGAAAGTCTCCGATGAGAAACGAGCTAAGGAACCTATGAAACCCAATCAGATTGAGCCAACCCAGACACTACCACCTCCACCTCATAGATCAAGTAGAATTTTTCATCCTCCTGAAAGGTATTTAGGTACTATATTAGAAGATGTAGAGAAAATATTCCTCACAGAAAATGGGATTCATGGTGATGATCCTAAAACTTATGATGAGGTGATATCAGATATCGACTCCGAGAAATGGTTAGAGGCAATGTGGTTAGAGATTAACTCAATGCGTTCAAACCAAGTCTGGATCTTGGTAGATCCATCTGAAGGTATAGTACCTATTGGATATAAATGGATCTTCAAGAAAAAGATAGGTGCCAATAAAAATGTAGAGACATTCAAAGCAAGGCTCGTAGCAAAAGGATATAGTCAGCGTGAGGGCATTGACTATCAGGATACTTTTTCGCTAGTAGCCATGCTCAAATTTATCTGCACATTGCTTGCTATTGTAGCCTATTTTAATTATAAAATATGATAGACAGACATAAAAATGGCATTCTTAAATAGATATCTTGAGAAAGATATCTATATGGAACAGTAGCTTAGATTCACATCCAGTGATAATGATCATAAAGTATGCAAGCTGCAAAGATCCATATATGGACTTAAGCAAGCATTTCGAAGTTGGAATGCTCATTTTAATGATGTAATCAAATCATTTGGATTCATCAAGAATGAGGAGGAGTCCTGTGTTTTCAAAAAGATCAGTGGGAGCACTGTTGTCTTCCTCGTACTGTACGTGGATAACATCCTCCTTATTGAGAATGATATTCTCATGTTGACTATAGTCAAAATATGGTTGTCTAAGAAGTTCTCTATGAAAGATCTAGGAGAGATATCTTTAATTCTGGAAATTAAGGTCTATAGAAATAGACCAAATAGGATGCTGGGTCTCTCACAGAAAATATACATAGAGGAGGTGCTGAAGATGTTTAGCATGAAAAACTCTAAGAAGGGTTTAGTACCCTTCAGACATGGCATTCATCTCTCCAAGAAGATGTGCCCTAGCACACTTGAGGAGATCGAACACATGAGCAAGATCCCTTATGCTTCAGCAATAGGGAGTCTCATGTATGCCATGCTATGTACACGATTTGATATTGTCCATGCTGTGAGTGTCACGAGTAGGTATCAGTCAAATCCAGGCGAAGAGCATAGGACTTCTGTGAAATATATCCTTAAGTACTTAAGAAGGACTAAGGATATGTTTCTACTTTTTTGGTAATGGAGAACTCAAGATCCAGGGGTACACAGACTCGGATTTTATATCTGACATAGATGATCAAAAGTTGACATCCGAAAGTTTGTTTATTTATAATGATGGAGCTATCAGTTGAAAGAGTTTCAAGTAGACAGTGATAGCAGACTCCACCATGGAAGCAAAATACATCACTGCATTGGAGGCTACAAAGGGGGCGTTCTGGTATAAGAAGTTCACCGTAGAGCTTGGAGTGATGCCATCAGATACCGTCCCTCTATACTGTGACAACAATGGTGCCATAGCCCTAGCTAAGGAGCCGAGGTCTCACTAAAAGTCCAAGCACATTGAGTGGCGATACCACCTCATCCGCGATTATCTCAAGAAGGGATACGTCGAGATCAAGAGAGTCAACACTGCAGATAATACGGCTGACCCATTGACAAAGCCATTGAGCTAGCAGAAGATCAAAGCCCACCTTGAAAAGATGGGACTTAGATTTGTAGCCAATTAACTTTAGATCAAGTGGGAGTTTGTTAGATGTGTGTCTTAGAAGCCAGATTGGCTGACACTTGTAATACACTTCTAAGGATAATTTTATAATTTTGATTATAAATTAATAAATGAATTATTTTCTATCATAGTATGTATTTAAAGTATCTATGATACATCTTTTGAGTTAATGATAATGACAATTCATATTTTCAAGAAGTTAAAAATTTAAGACATGAATTTTCATAATTAACTCATAAATTGCTTCCGACCGTAGGATCATCATGAGAATGGTGATCGATCCAGAAGGTTGGTGTATGATCATTTTCTTAGGATATATGTGTCTTGAGTTTATGGTATAGAGACACTGAGAGTATAGGTACTCATTAAAAAATGAGGACACTGAGCGTGACCACCTCGAGTAGTCATAAGAAAGTCTACCTTTTCATTGATGACTGACTCGATGCTGCAGTGGTGTGTATGGTTTTTTGACCTGAGGTGCATCGATAGTTCACCTTGAGGGTGTTATAGTTTGACTACATCATAACTCAATCTTCTAGCTATTCAAAATTCTGAGGTGTATGTTGGCTATAGCATGTTCATTGTAGGAATTGGATTGCACCAATAGAAGATCTATCTACCTCGGTAGATGATGAGCAGTCCTATGATAATTATGAGATTGAGTTCTTAAGCCCATGGCCATGGTAGAGTGAAGATGATAGAAAGAGTTTCTATTAGGATTTCACATTAGACTCGAATCGAATGATTAATTCATATAGGTTTGACAAGTTCACTTTAACCCTAATCCTGTCGGGGCTCAAGATAAAAGAACCCAATCACACAAGTGGATGTACCAAGAGGTTTACTTTTAGTTCTAATGGATTATCACCATATACTGCTAGATGTCACTGGTAGATTTTGGGAGCAATTAGAATGATTTTGATGATCAATCATTCTAATTGTATGAAACAGAAAAGTTCTGATCCATTGAAAGATGTTTCGATGATGTCGATGATAGATATCACGACGTATCTCATTACCATTCAGAACTGAACCTAACTGGATCACACAAATAAGGGTTTGGGTCTGGATGTCATCAATTGAGCTAATTCAGTTCGATTGAATTGGATTAGATCCAATCAGGTTCAAGGTAATCGTGCTAGCAGACAATTGAGCTTGACTTTCTCCTTACGTAATCTTTTTGACTCATCGTAATCGAGTCAAATTTAATTTGACTCATTTCTGTATTTTGAATGAATTTATTTTCATCTGACTGGAGTAAGTCTAGATCAAATTAATTATAGAAGTTAAATTCATTCATAGTCAAATTGGACTAGGGTCAAAAGTTGATCTAATTGAGAGAATTAAGGGTCACCTAATCAAAAGCTTCTAAAAAATTCTTTGGAAATTGGTTTGGTCTAATTTTTGGATATATGGTAGGGCTTGAGACATGCTATGGATGTGCCTACTTTTGTGATTTATGGTAAAGTTTTGACTGAGTTATGATAGAGTTTGATTTGGATCAAACTCTTGAAGGGAGAAGTCCCATGCGCCCTGGACTCCTCATCCTTTCTTCATGCCACTTTGGGAAGTGTTTTGAGCAACCAAACTTATTGAAGACCAGATTTGGGATGTGGGCTATCAGGTAGGAGTCCTAAGTAATCAAGCAAACAAGTTGCTTGATCACTTAGGAGTCTTAGATGGTGCATAACATAAAAACCCTTCTCACGCCATATTGAAGTAACATAAGAAATATTTTCCCATGCCCAAAAGGCTGCCATCCCTTCCATCTTCCATGCCCTCTCTGCTCCTCTCTCTTCCCTTCTTCTAAGTGCCAAAGGTTGGAAATAAATCTAAGAAGAAGATCCAATTATTATTAAGAAGATTTCAACATCTACGCGATGGTGTTCGTGAGATGGACAAATAGCCTTCTCAAATTATTTTTAGATTAAATCCAGATCTGATCTTTAGAGAAAAGATTCGTGAGGAGAAGTCATCTAGATCCTACCCAAGTGGATACTGATAGAGGTCAGGCATGTGCATGGCTCCTTCTAGAACCTCAGGATAGATCAAGATCATCGCAGGATAATCTGATTACCCAAAATAAGGTATAAAATTAAATTAGATTTAATTTTATTTTAATCTTAATATCAGATCTTAAAGGATCAAATTTGAGATATTTCTGATTGGATTATGATCTTAGAAATTTTTTTTTTTAAAATATTCCTTTAGATCTAATCAAATCTAAATGATCCTATGCTAGAAAATAGGATTTTTCCTTCAAATGGAACTCGCAATCATAGAGTCCCAGACAAAGTAGGACTCTTGATCAGAGAGTTTCAGACAAGTAGGACTTAGACTCCTAGTCCAGTGGGACTCTTGATCATAGAGTCCCAGTCTAGTGGAACTCTTGACCATAGAATTCTAGACTAGTAGGACTCCTGATCACAGAGTTCTAGTTTAGTGGGACTCTCGACCATAGATCCCAAACCATTAGGACTCTTGATCAGCTATCAAATCAGGTAGAAATTTCTATTGTGTGTGATCCCATAGGTTCGAACCCTAAGCTGGTAGCATAAGAATCAATTTTTTGTACTAATCAATGTAACCATCTAGCAATGGTACCCGACGTCCAGATAGGTCGAATAGTCGCAATGCAACATCGACGAACTTGTGACATATGGTTACCATATAATTCATCCCCTTAATCTCAATGCTTAAAAGATGACCTAAGGTTTAACTGTCAACTCTAAAAAATCATTTATAGTGTATTTCAAAATTTAGTGTCCATCGAATGGACCACCTCGATCGAGGTTTTGCTAAATTGAAATATAATAATGCACTTGCTCCAATACTTAGAAGGGTCAATCCTATCTTGACTCATACACCGACTTCATCAGTACTTGATTGCACCTAATAGCCTTCTATCATTGAATTAGAAATTCAGATAGTCCGATACCTAAGTATAGTGAGTTGCTTGCAAGCCACCGTGGTGATCTCAAGTCTAAAAGATATTTATATCCATATCCTTCATGAGCAACTCTTAATAGTGGAGAGCTCCATAGTGGGTCACATTCAGTGAAATGTATCCTTACACTTCACTTGCATGTCATACCAATACTTCATACTTCTTGGTTAAGAGGATAACCAATGTATATGGCACACAACGACCTACACTTGATATATTATCATCCTAGATAATAATGTATCATTTGGTCGTGAATAAGTTTTAAGGACTAAATGATAAATCTTTCTTTGTCGAGTCTAAATAGTCTAAGGACTTCATCACAGAAGAGTTCATTACAGAAAGAAGTATAAAAATGATGAAAAGTTAGAATAATAATTTTATTCATTTATAATTCAAGTATAAATTACATTCAGCTCAACCATCTACAACCTAAATGATTGACTTTAGGATACAATTTCCAACAACTTCTACTTAGACTAAAGCCATTCAGAATAGTATCGTATACCCATCTTCTTTTTATGATTGTCAAACTCTTTGATTTTGAGGGCTTTAATAAATGGGTTAGCCACATTCTTCTTTCCGTCAATCTTGTGAAGATCAATGTCACCTCGCTCCATGATCCCTTGTACAAGATGATAGCGATGCAGAATATGCTTGGTGCATTGATGTACCTTCGGCTTCTTCGCTTGAGCTATGGCTCCAGTGCTGTCATAGTAAGGTAGAACCGGACCATCTGAGGAGGGTGCCACTTCTAGCTCATCAATGAACTTTTGCAACTATACAGCTTTCTTCGTAGCATCGGATGCCATAACATACTCTATCTTGCACACAGAATCGACCATAGTGTGCTGCTTGAAATTCTTCCAGCAGACCACTCTATCATTCAGGATAAACATATAATCTGACACACTCTTACTATCATTATGATTTGATTGGAAACTGGAATCAGAATATCCCATAAGTTTCAAGTCAGCATCTCCATAAATAAGCTACTGATCCTTAGTGTTTCTCAAATACTTCAGGATTATCTTTACAACCTTCTACTAATTCTCATCCAGATCAGACTGGTACCTACTCACTACTCTTAGTGAGTATGCTACATCTAGTCTCGTACATGTCATGGCGTACGTAATAAAACCCACTACCGAAGTATATGGTATTCTACTCATGTGCTTTCTTTCTTGAGGAGTTATCGGATAAGCCCTTTTTGAGAGAGAAATCCTATGGCCTATCGGAAGATAGCCTTTCTTGGAATTTGCCATGCTGAACCTCTTCAGCATGGTATCAATGTACATGGACTGGGACAATCCAAGCAACCTTTTAGATCTATCTTTATAGATCTTCATCTCTAGAATGTAGGAAGCTTCTTTCAAGTCCTTCATGGAGAATTGCGACGACAGTCAAACCTTTATTCTCTGTAGTATAGGGATATCATTCTCGATTAAGAGAATGTCATCCACATATAGTATAAGAAATACTATTACAAAATCATTAGTCCATTTATAGACATAGTGTTTCTCTCCATTCTTAATGAAGCCATACTTTTTGATTATCTTATCAAAATGCATGTTCCAACTCAACGATGCCTGCTTAAATCTATATATAGATCTCTGAAGCTTGCACACCTTGAACTCGTCTATGGACATGAAATCCTCAGGTTGTATCATATACACCTCTTCATTTAGCTTTCTATTTAGAAAAGCTATCTTCACATCCATTTGCCAGATCTCATAGTCTAGGTATGTCGCTATCGCAAGCATGATCCGAATGGACTTGAGCATTGCCACCGGAGAAATGTCTTATCATAGTCAATATCATAACGCTGACGATATTCCTTAACAATCAGATGGACTTTATAGATCTCGACCTTTCCGTCTGTGCCTCCTTTTCTTTTAAAAATCTACTTACATCCAATGGATTTTATCCCTTCAGATGGATCAATTAGTGTCCATACACTATTAACTTTCATGGACTCCATTTCGGACTTCATGGCTTTTAGCCATTTATTAGAGTCAGACCTTTATATGGCATCCATGTAGGTGATCGGATCTTCATCATTCTTATCGAGTTTAACAGGATCACCATCCTGCATAAAAAAATAATAGTATCTGTCCGATTGATGCGGTACTCTACCGAATCTCTTTATAAGTTCCTCTACAATGGGCTCTGGGTTTGATATTATCAAATCCAATTCTACAGGTTCACTAAAATGTATCGATTCTTCCACCTGTTGAACTTCAGAAAGCTTAATATTAGAGGTAGTTATTCCTTCCATAAGAAACTCTTTTTCAAAAAGACTGTCCTATTACTGACGAACACCTTTTATTCTTCAGCAAGATAAAAGTAATAACCCCAAATTTTCTTAGGGTACCCTATGAACAAGTACTTATCGAACCTTGGTCCAAGTTTTTCTGGCTATAAATGTTTGACATAAGTCGGACATCTTCAAATCCTAAGGTGAAAGAGTGTCGGCCTACACCTAGTCCATATCTCATATAGTCTTTGTAATAGACTTGCTCAGAACATTGTTCAAAACAAAATAAGCAGTTTCAAGTGCATACTCTCAGAAAGAAATTGGCAGACTCATAAACTCCATCACGGACCGAACCATGTCCAATAGGATTCGATTCCTTCTTTTGGATACACCATTATATTGTGATGTTCCAGGAGGGTCCATTATAAGAGAATCCCATTTTCTCCTAGATATGTCAAAAAATCATTAGAAAGATATTCGCCTCCTCGATCTAATCGAAGAGTTTTAATACTCTTTTCAAATTATTTTTCTATCTCATTTTGATATCATTTGAACATTTCAAATGAATTAGATTTATTCTTCATAAGATAGATGTACCTATATCTAGATAGGTCATTAGTAAATATAATGTAGTAGAATCCACCTCTAGCACACGTGTTCCTAGGTCCAAATACATCAGTATGTACTAGACCCAGAAGCTTAATGGCTCATTCATCCTTTCCAGTAAAAGGTGATTTGATCATTTTACCAAGAAGGCAGGACTCATAGATAGTTAATGATTCACAATCATTGATGTCAAGGATATGCTTCTTGACTAATCTGTTGATTCTATTCTTGTTTATATGATCGAGCCTATGGTGCCAAAGATAGGCATCGATGATATTATCTAGTTCGGATGTTTATTTGACGTGTACATTATACTAATAGGTTGTGATAATATATAAATACTATTTCTTAATTATTCTTGTATTATTATAACATCATTCATAATGATATCATAATAATTTTTTTTATTAACAAATAATAACCATCTTGGGCCAAAAGCCCAATAGATATTATGCTCATCATAAAAGATGGACAATAGTGACAGTCACTTAAAATGATATTATTAATTTTAAAAACAAGCTCAAGAGTTTCTAATGCTAGGATTGAAACTTTACTTCTATCCCCAACATTAGAGAATCTATCACCGTTCTCAAATTTTCTATCAATTTGAAGTCCATACAGCAAATTACATATATGAACTGGACTCTTAATATCTAATACCTAGGTAGATATACCACAAATAGGAAAATTGCAAGGTGTTATCATATAATAACCTTGACCAGCAACTATTTGCTGATTTCTCCTATTTAGCCTATTCGGGTCAAGTGGATAATTTCTCTTTAGATCTGCCTGATTAGGATCCATACTAGACTCCTCATAATTAGATTTTAAAAGATTGTCATTATCTAACAGTAAATGGAGCGGACTTATACTAGCCATTCTATTTATCTGAAAGAAAAATATGAAATCTTATCAGTACTTAAATTAATTAATCCTAAAGACTTGGACTTTAGTTTAAAGGTTTTCTCACTATTTTAACGAATTGATAACCTCTACCTCTAATTCGAAGAATTACACTAACTTCTTAGTGGATACTAGAATCCACATAGACTACAAATAGGCCCAAGAAAAGCTCTAGCTAACTCATGTGCATCTACAGGTAGGTTCACAATCAATTATTTTTCTAAATAATTTTTAGTAATTAGGTTTCGTCCCAGAAGCCAATTCAGTAGGCTATGGCCTCCACTGAAAAGATCTGGTTAGGTTCAACCATTAACATGATTGAGTTCGATGCATCAAATCAATAATGACCAGGCTCGAGGGGCTGACTTGATCATCGTTAAGAGAGTGCGACCTAATCATCATATGATGGACAGTAATTCCAATATCCAAATGAACACCAGATATAAGGCACCTCCAATGTCCACCTAGAAAATTGGACTCATTACTATTCACCTTAATGGGAGGCTATGACTTAATTATCACTATAACTTAATTATTTTTAAGAACTTAATAATTTAGAGGATTTAGGTTATATGTGATTTAAGGATAGAAAGGACACGAACCAATTAACTCCCATCGACTTCATCAAGTCAAATCCTCCCACTGACTTCACTATATCAATAGGTTAGGATTAGGATCAATATAGGTCCATGGGCATCTATTTCAGTCTTACTGATTGAAATTAGTCAAACTGATTCCTAATAACATGGGTCAGCTCGAATCACTAAGTGATCTAATCAAATTCTAATTGTCCATGTCGGCCAGGTAAGTGAGGTCAATCGAATCAGTGCGAGTAACTTTCAATAAAAAATCATTGATCTTAATTGCTAAACTTATCTTAAATAACAACCAGTTAATTAGATTCAATCCGATCAACCTAGTGATTACGAGCTCGACCACATAGCCATGAATCAAGTCCATCTTGGTCTTTGTTAAAGATATGTACTCATCTAACTACAACTATTAAAGCTGAATCTAGAGAGTTCTTGATCCAATCTAATTCAACATTTAGTTAGATTTGATCAATTTCTTTAATTTAGTCCATTCTTCAACTAACCTTAGGTCTAATCCAATTAATGGACCTAATTCATCTAACCCATTAACTCATAGCTTATGCAAATGTCTTAGAATCTTTAATTCATAATTCTAGATCCTATAAGACAACACTTAATCTTTTATTAAGTTTTTGGACTGATGGATCAGGGTTCGATATTTTAAAAATAATTTTTAAATTTTAAAATATTTTTATTTTCTATTCACCAAATGGATTGACTCATTTCAAAAATAGATCAGTTCATTTCATAAATAACAACCTATTGCTAGTTTCATAACAAAAAATATAACATAATTAAACCATGAATCTATTTAGATCTAATCTAACATATTCATGATTAATTATTAAATTAAAACTATTTCAATAATAAAAATTCTTTCATTGTTTATCTTAATGAATGACTTCACGATGGCACCCCTATCGCCATAAGGGATCCCCACTGAATGGAAGGTGATGGCCTTTAAACCATACTTATCCCTTATGATCGAATGGCTTGGTGGCTCATTCATCCTCGATTACTAAGTTATCTAGATCTAACATATCAAATATGTAAGCATTTAATTTTTTAATTATATATTAAAACATGTCAAGCGAATCTTTGCTTTGATATCACTGTTGGAAATCGAGCAGGGTTAAATCATGCATTTTCAAAAATTTTATTGTAACAAAAGTTAAAATTAATCTACTATTGATTCTACAAATGCTATGATCAAATCATAAAATCCTACTCAGGATTTAGATATGCTAATATGTATTAGAAAATTTAAATGAGATCGATTAGTAAATCATATTTGCTGATTGACTTGTATTCATAATACAATACTTGTGTGCGGGTAGATGATCTCCATGATCCAAATCTACTAGAAGAACCCCTTACATCACACTGTAGTCATACACTCATCCAACCTCTATGGATGGTCCATACAAAGCTCTTGGTTCCGACCAACTCCATTGGGGTCAATCTTTGTCGATCAGATCAATGACCTTCTTTCTGATATGCAGGACATTCTAGAAAATTGGAAGATGTGCTTTAGAGGATGACGAGATGGTGTGTCTAGTTTGGTGGTGATTGGGCACTCATAGCTCTCAATCTCCACTTGAACCCTGAGTCCCAACTCTAGGATTTTGCACACTCAAAAAACCCTGATGCCCAAAAATTCTCTCATGCCTACTCTTTTTTTGAATTTTCTCATAAAAAAAAGTCACTATAGATGGACTCTCCTATCTACTATATGCTCACTTTAAATACCTTTTTGAATGAGCAACCAAAGAGAAAAAAATAAGAAGGTGGCGTAAGAGGAATAAGATGGCGTAAGAAGGTTTCTCTCCTTTCTAACTTTTTTCATGCCTAGATAAGAAGTGCCCTTCTTAGGATTTCTCTCTCACAAAAAACTCTTCTCAGTTCCACACACGCATAAAAATTTCCATCTTAAATAGGTGACCAAAAGGATGGAAAATCAGCATGATAGAGATAAGGTGAGATGGTTGAACTTGTTTCAACCAATCTGATGAATTCAAAATTCAAAAGCCTTATTATCCAATTCCAACACCCAACCCTAGATATTTGATGCATAGAAGGACTCTCCTTTTGTGCGCCCATGCCTAAAAACTTAGAAAAATGTGCGACAAAAGAGAGGAGGGGCATGGAGTTTGGATAAGGATGAGAGGGTTAGGAGGTTTCAACCAAACCAACCAACTCAAGTTGAATTCAAAATTCAACTTAAATTTGAACTAGTCCAACCATTGGACCAGGTCAAAAGTAGATAAGAGAGGAGGTGGACATCTCTTTCTGGTGTGGGAAACTCTCACGTGAATTCATAATTCGCATGAAGAATGGCATGGGTCAAAGCAGGGTGGTGCAGGGAGAAAAGGATTTGAAATTCAAACTTCATTTGACTTGGTCCAAATTAGTTTCAACCAAACTAATTAATCTAACCTAAATAGATCAGATTAAATCCAACCAAATTAGGCTTAACCCAATCTAATAAAATTCTAATTAAATTAAAAATTAGTTAGATCCAGGATCTGATCAAATCAGTATCGAATCTCCAATAGCGATTAGGTCATCACATAACCTAATCGGATCAAATCTAATCAAATCGAATTCAATCAAATTTGATCGAATCCTCATCGCTCAATCAAATTGAGCTAATCAATAATCTAATTGCTAATGATCCTTCAAAAATACATAGAATCTCAATTGGATGGATATCTGGGCAATAGAGTCCCATCAGCATGAAACTCTTGATTGAAGAGTCCCAAATCAGTTAGACTCTGAACCCAGTATCCCAAACAAATGAAACTCACGATCATAGTCCCAGACTAGTAGGACTTTTGATCATAAAATTTCAAACAAGTAAGACTCAGACTTTCAGTCCAGTAGAACTTTTGGTCATAGAGTCCCAGTCCAGTGGGACTCTTGACCATAGAGTCTTAGACTAGTGAGACTCTTGATCATAGAGTCCCAGTCTAGTGAGACTATCGATCACAAAGTTTTAGACCATTAGGACTCTTGATCAGCCATTAAATTAGGTAAAAACTCCTCTTGTATGTGACCCCATAGGTTCAAATCCTAAGCTGATAGCACAGCAACTAATTTTCTGTACCAATCGATGTGATCATCTAGCAATGGTACCTGACGTCCAACGTTCAGATAGGTCGAATAGTCGCAATGCAACATCGACAAACCTGTGGCATATGATTATCGTATAGTTCATCTCCTTGATCTCAATGCTCAAAAGATGATCTAGAATTTAATTGTTAATCCTAAAAAATCATCTACAGTATATTTCAAAATTTAGTGTCCATCAAATGGACCATCTTGGTCGAGATTTTGCTAAATTGAAATACAATGATACACTTGCTCTAACACTTGGAGGGGTCAATCCCATCTTGACTCACACATTGAGTTCATAAGTATTTGACTGCACCCTATAGCCTTCCATCACTAAATTAAAAATTCAGATAGTCTGGTATCTAAATACAGTGAGTTGCTTGCAAGCCACTATGGTGATCTTGGTTTAAGGGACACTTATACCCATATCCTTTGCGAGCAACTCTTGATAGTAGAGAGCTCTATAGTTGGATCATGTTCAATGAAATGTACCCTTACACTTCACCTGCATGCCATACCAGTACTTCATACTCCTTGGTTAAGAGGATAATCAATGTATATGGCACACAACGACCTACACTCGATACGTTGTCATCCTAGATAACAACATATAATTTGATCGTGAATAAGTTTAAAGACTAAACAACAAATTCTTCTTTATCGAGTCTAAATAGTTCTAAGGACTTCATCATAGAAGAGTTCTATTGGGGATAAAATAATCCCCACCGAAGTTCTTGGCTGTCGACCTCCACTCTATGAAAATTTGCCGATCTTCTCACTAACAATATCCATGTTGCAGAACTTGCCAAAAGCACATTGGAGTTCGGCTAGATGATCTAGGACAATAAAGGAGAACTATTATTTTACTAACTAATGAATGATAGGGCCAAAGCCTAGTTCTCCCAACCTTGATCGGTGATGAATCTCGAAGATGGATGAAGTCCCATATTATAAATGACGGACTCCTTCAGCCGCACTCCTTCTAGATGAACTCCTTCAGCCGCTCTTCTTTCCAACGAACTTCTTCAGCCGTGCTCCTTTTGGATGGACTCCTTCAGTCGTGCCACTTCTGGATGGACTCCTTCAGCCACGCTCCTTCCGGATGGACTCCTTCAGCCTCTCTCCTTCTCAACGAATTCCTTCAGTCTTGCTCCTTCCAGATGGACTCTTTCTGAATGCACTCTCTCTAGTCGTGCTTCCTTTAGCTGAAGTCCTTCCATTCGAACATCTTTTAGGATGAGCTTCTTCCAGCCAGTCATGGACCCACTTAGCCCATGTTACGCCTATCAGCTAAGGCCATCCAAAAGGACCTCATCAAATTGCTAAGTCATGACAACTGCTCTGCAAAGAATGAAGCACAGTACTTCAGATTTTAATTTAGAAGACACCTACCCGCACATAACCTAGGAGGCTTTCGAACTCCTTGAAGCCACTAGGCATTGCCCTAACAGATCTCAGTCGGTTATGAGTCCACTGCATGTGCTGAAGTCCCCAACCTATGCTCGAGCTCCAACAAATGGTACTTAACCACCTGCAAGTCGCGATAAATGACAACTCATCCTTTGTAACAAACTCCACATGATCTGAGCGACCTCTATCAGATGGTTACGACTGTCACCATTAGTTTGTTACATGCTTCATTTATAAAAGAAATCCTCTAGATACGTTTTTCTCTAAGCTCTCTTCTCTCCTCGCTACTTTGCTTTTCTATTTTTTGAGCACTCCATTCTAGTTGGCCAGAGAATTGACTTGAGCATCGGAGGATCCTGCTAAAGCCACCCATCTCTAGTTTGAATTTTATTTTGCAGGTCCCATCGACAGTCTCGTCCTCCTAACTTCAGCTATCTCCGATGTCCTCATAGGTTTCTGCATCAATAGAATTGATGCTAGAGGAAGGAACTCTGAGCCCTTGTTCTAAAAGAAGTGCCCAGTTGATCCTATTTACCTTCTTCCTCTCTTAATCTTTCGAATCCATCTATGCTTAATCTCTTCTTGCTCCAAAAATGCCTCTAAAAAAGAAAACCTCCCGATGGTCTACTGCTTCTACCATTAGATCCAAGCTAGATCCGCCCATCCCAGCTTCATCATCAATGCCTCAAGCTCCACCATCGACAGTCATGATGGATCTGGAGAAGTTCAACCTGCTGATGCAATAGATTTGAGACCTCACCAAAATGGTGCAAGTCATGCAGTAGCTTTCGATAGCAGCCCAGTCGAAAAGATCCCCACTAGAACTTCAAAAACTAGCACAAAGAAGGGCCACTTGGGTCAGTAGACCGGTTACCCCTAGGAAGGGGAAGCAAAGAGCAGGGAGCCCCTACTTCGATCATGATTCTTTTTTGAAGAAAATTTTTTCTATCTTCAGTCGGCGGCCCTCTGAGATCTACGATCAGGATGACACTCTCGATCAGAAGCTTTAGGACATGAATGAGCGAATTGAGAAGCTCCACCAAGCCATCCCAATCTGCCATGATGATATTTACATCGATCCCTCTTTTCTGCTAAAATCATGCAGGAGCCCATCCTGTCGAACTTTAAGCTTCCTCAATTCGAGAGCTATGATGGGACCACTAATCTGATTGATCATCTTGAGGCCTTCCGAATTATGATGTTGCTCCATGGTGCACTAGACACCATTTTATGGCGAGCTTTTCTATTTAGCTTGAAGGAAGCAGCGATGAATTGGTACTCGGCTCTTAAGCCAGGTACGATATTTTTTCTTGACCAAATGAGTCATTAGTTCATGGCTCATTTCATATGCAACCGACGTCCAGGCAAGGCTTGGACTCCGTCATCAACATAACATAGAAGGAAGGGTCGGGAGTCCATCCAAGCTTATGTCATCTGCTTTAATGCTACTGTTCTAGAGGTCCAGAACCTGGACTAATCTATTGCTATGGCCATGTTGAAGGATGGTCTTCAGAATAATGATCTTCTATCCTCTCTAGAGAAGAAATATCCCAAAAATTTTGCTGATATGCTGGTGCAGACTGAAGGTTATGCCCAAGCTGAGGAGGTCTTTAAATTAAAGAATGATGAAACCGTGAGAGAGTGGCAAGCGAGCGAATCTAGTAAGCCCATAGCTGAAGAAAACTCGAGTGAAGCTTGGCCATGCTCTATAACTCCTCCTGGCCGTAAACAAGCTCGGACTCCTTTTCGAGCTCGTCCATAGAGAAGCCTTGATCAAAGGGTATGGTGGAACTCTCTCCCTAGAAGGTTTCACAACTACGCTCTCCTCAATGCACCAAAGTCTCAAGTACTAATGAAAATCAAGGAGCAGCTATCGAGGCTAGAGAGGATGTGCACTCACCTTGGTAAGCGCAATCCTAACAAGTACTGTCTCTACCATCGTGACCACGATCACAATACTAAAGAATGTATTTAGCTCCAAGATGAAATTGAAGAGCTCATCAGGCATGATCGGCTTGGTCGATTTCTTCAACGTCAGCCTAAAGGAAGGAAAGATCGGTCGAGAGCACTGCTGCAGCTCGAGCCACCAAGGAAGAAGGAGCAGCAAGAAGATCGATCACCTCTCGAGATCATCAATACTATCTCTGAAGGACTTCAATGAGGGGAGGCCAGTGGATTGGCAGAGTCGGTTAAACAGTAGATGATTGAAGAAGATGCACAAGGGGTTTAGTTTTCACATAATAATGCGGTTATAGTTTCTTTAAATATAGCTAACTATGATGTACACTGCGTTCTTGTTGATAATAGAAGCTCTATCAATGTATTATTTTATGATGCTTTCTCCAAAATGTCTATATTTAATAACCGACTTGGACCAATGAACATCCCATTGGTAGGATTTACTGGCGATGCTATGCCAGTTAAAGGGATAATAATATTAATCGTGGCTGCAGGGCGATACCCAAGATAGTCTAAGGTACAAGTAGATTTTTTGGTGGTGAAGGCTCCATCTGCTTATAATATAATTCTTGACCGATCTGGTTTGAGTGCACTTCGGACAGTGGTGTCAACTTATTATCTGAAAATAAAGTTTTCAATGAATTATGGGATTGAAGAAGTCGAAGGAGACCAAGCCCTAGTGAGACATTACTATTCAATTGCCTTGCAAGGAAGCAGACAACCAGATTCTTATCTAGTGGATAGGCTTGACGTCCGCGATGACCTTATTGAAGAGCAGGGTGAGCCTATGGAGGACCTTATTGTAATTTCTTTAAATGATGAAAATAAAGATCATACTGTATAAATCAACTCCACTCTAAGAGGAGATGTCAGAGAGTAGCTCGTTGCCTTCTTATAGAGAAATATAGATATTTTTGCTTGGATCCCGATAGATATTTTCGGGATTGATGCTAAAGTTATGGAACATCGTCTGACTGTTGACCCCAAACATCAGCCAGTAAAGAAAAAAATATACGGTTATGCTCCAGAGAGGCAAAAGGCAATTGTAGAAGAAGTTGACAAGCTCCTCAAGACTAGATTCATCCAAGAAGTCTCTTACCCGAACTAGGTCTCCAATGTGTCCTCATCAAGAAGGCAAATGGTAAATAGAGAATGCGCATAGATTTCAAGAAACTAATAAGGTCTGTCCTAAAGATATCTATCCTCTACCCAGAATTGATTAACTTATAGATGCAACTTTGGGCCATGAGCTTCTTACCTTCATGAATGCCTTCTCCAACTATAACCAAATCTGGATGGCATCAGAAGATAAGAAGCAAATTGCTTTTATTACTGACCGTGATCTCTATTATTACAAGATTATGCCTTTCGACCTTAAAAATATAGGTGCGACCTACCAGCACCTGATGAATAAGATCTTTAAAGAGATCTTGAAGAAACCTTCAATGTGCTCCAGAAGTATAAAATGAAGTTGAATCCAACTAAATATGTCTTTAGGATAACTTCAAAAAAGTTTCTAAGGTTCATGGTATCGAGGTGCGGAATCAAAAAAAATCTGGAGAAGATTGGAGTCATACAAGAGATGACTGCCCCAAAGTCAATAAAAGAAGTTCAGCACCTAATAGAAAAGGTAGCAGCTCTAAATCACTTTGTTTCAAAATCCGCCAAGCGATGTATACCCTTCTTTTAAGTTCTTAAATAGTCGAAGAACTTCTGTTGGATCCTCGAATGTCAACAAGCATTTAAAGAACTAAAAAGCTACCTTGGCTCACCTCTCCTATAGGCCAAGCCCGAACCTAGAGAAGAATTATTTCTATACTTAGCGATCTCTCCGGTGGCCCTTGCAGCAGTCTTGGTTAAGGAGGAGGTAGAACTGTAGCGACCGATCTACTATATAAACCGAGTTCTAAGGGATGTTGAGATCAGATACACTAAGTTAGAAAAACTAACTTATGTTCTACTGATTGCAGCCCGAAGGCTTCGATCTTATTTCTAGGGATACACTATAATGCTCCTCACTGATCAATCAATGTAACATCTCGAACTAGTAAAATAATAAATTAAAAAATTTATGTTCGTGTATGTGTGGCATGATAATTTATTTATAATATATTTGCACAATTTGGGTACAAATTTTGACTATCTATCATTTATAGTCCTAAAAATTTTCAAGTTTGAGAGCTAGCACTTATATGGAGAGCTATATGAAATATGAATTTTTTTAAGATCAAAATTGGTGATAATTGATTCTTAGATGTTGGTGAGTCGTTGAGTGATTTTTAATGAATCCTTAGACCCTTTAACCTATTCGTTATGAAGGAGGAAAGTTTTAAAAGTTTCGGATTTGGAGAAATTTGAACTAGAACCCAAGTTTTGATATCTAATTCTTGAGAATTTTGATTTTTCTAATATTTTTATTAAATCCAAATGGGGGATTGTTTCTTATTTATATTTATGTTTTAAAGTTAATAAAATTTTAACTTAAAAGAATAAATATAAATAAGTAGAGTATTGAGTAAAGTTGTAAGCAGCTGTGAGCAGAGTATGAAACTAAAATTTTTAAGACCTAGAAAAAGAGATCAACACTTATGTGAGAGGTGTCGACACTATCTCTGGAAAATAGAGATGATGATTTTCAAAAAATTCTATGGCGGCACAAGAAGAGATCGACACTCATCTGGAAGGTGTTGACACTTTTATGGGAGAGGCTGACTTGAGGGACAACCTATTTGAGAAAAAGGGGTGATCTAGGGGTTGACCTGTGTATGGGTATCGATACTTATTTCAAAGGTGTCGACCCCAATCGTGAAAATTTCTGGGAGTAGATTTTAGCCAAGAAGGTTTTGGGTTGGAATTTTTAAATAATTCTTCAAGGGATGAGTGAGCAACTTAAAGACTTAACTAATAGCTAGAAAATTCTTGTGTTAACACCTCAGTAGGTTAGAATTTAATGGGAATTTTTTGGTTCGACACCTAGCATAGCAGCTTCTTCTTTTGAGCTATTCTTTTTCCAACATAAAACTCACCGATTGTCTTTTGGTAGTTTTGGGTTTTGAAATTTAACAAAGAGAAATGTGGAGAAAAGAGAGTTGGGGAAGGTCATGTTCTCCATAGAAAATCAAGAGGAATTAAAATAAAGAAGAGAGGATTGAGTGATAAATTGGATTGAGAAGGGAAAGGTTGCTGAATTTGAGAAAGTAGGAAATCTATTTTGGATGGCAGCAGTATTTTAATTACTTGAGGTAAGGCTTCTTCATTTTAAACTAAATTTAATTGATCTTTTAAGTATTATAGTAGATTCTAAGTTATAGTAAAGCAAGCAATACAATTTAAATTGAGGTTGAAGTTGAAGTATGTTATCATGATGCTGAAGTTGGATAGATAGCTTGGTTATGAATTGAAATGATGCTAGCTAAGTTTGAAACCAATTATAAGAATAGAAATACAATTAAATGGTTGGAATTTTTGATGATTATGTGAAGTTTTAGTTAAATCTAAGTTGAAGCAAATAAGGTAAAACAAAAGTAAGAGTTAGAAGAGCTAAAGAATAATAATGAAAGCAAAGCATACATGATTATCTTCATGAATGAAATGGTATGATAATAATTGATGATTATCAATTTTTATAGGAAAGAAAAGAGCTAGAAAAGCACTTTGAGTAAGCCATTTAGTCAGTAATTAGTTGTGGTGAGTAGGTTTTCATATCTAGCCTTGGTGTTTTACTTATTGTATTTTGTTATGAAAATAAGTTACTTTGGAAAGTAATTAGCTTTAGCATTCTTCAGTTTATATATGTACTTATGCAAACATGAAAGCAAGGATTGAAACTATTAGCTTTTACTATTTAGCTTTGAGAAATTTTAGCTTATTTGATTTTTTGGAAAAGATTATCCATAGGAATGATCAATCTATGGGATGCATCCTTGCATTGCATGAGCATTTGCATTGGCATGAGCTGGCACCTCCACAGTTTGCATTTGTGAATGCCCAGTGGGGCTTGACAGTGTATCGGAATGGCTTGGTAGTGTATTAGAATGCCCAGTGGGACTTGGCAGATATTTGGCGGTGTATCGAAATGCCCAATGGGGCTTATTTATATCATTTAGTATTATGACATACTACTTATCGACTGTCTTGGAAGGGATGCTCTAGGATTCAGTCAATAGTAGCTAAGAAGGAAGCATGCATTGGCATGGCATGGTTTAATATTTTGCTTTAATTCGGTGGAATATATTTCAGCTTTAGGAAGCAATAAAAGCAGTTCTTATATTTTAGTGATTTGATATTATGTTTTAACCCGGTTGGGTATACTTCAGCTTTGTGAAGCAATAAAGGTAGTTCCTATATTTTAGTGATTGGTATTTTGCTTTAACCCATTGGGATATATTTCAGCTTTGTAAAGCAAAAAGGCAATTCTTACATTCCAATTATTATTGTTATGTTGCATTACAAGTTAAGGATTTTTGTTTTCCATTGTTAGATTGTTTATCCACTCACTGAGACTTTTCTAAGTCTCATCCCTTACTCTTTTTATTTGCAGCTTTGAGAATAGCTGAGTTTGGAGATATGTTTCAGCTTGTGTATCAGTATTTCTAGTGGAAAAAGTATTTTTGATAATATTAGCTTGTAAAAAAAGATGTATTTTGAAAAGTATTGTACAACTGAGTTAGTTAAATTAGAAAATAATTTTGTGTATATGTTATACTTTATTCTAGAAAGGCATGTATTAAAAAGATGATTAATGACTAGAATGTATGTATGAAATATGGTATTGTTATTGAAACTTTGAGTTTGTTTATGCGATTTGATAAGTTATGAGTGGAGATAATGGTTATTAGCAAGTCAAGAGAATTTAATTGAAATGCTTGTGATGAAAATGAATGGAAGGTTCAGCTAAATTGAAAGTAGGTTATTAACTGATAAATAGTTCAGTATAGTTACGGTTTAAAATCTCCTTAATCTTTAGATAAGGATGGGGTGTGGCACCATCATCTAGATTTAGGGATGGAGTGTTACATGTTTGGTATCAGAGCAAGGATTTAATGGTTTACAGACATGAGCAGGATTAAGTTGATGATTAGAGCAGATATTTTTATAATCAATACTAGAGATGAGTCAAAAGTTTATAATCAGTAGCATTGAGCAAAGGTTTACGTTTTGTAGTGATGAGCCAAAGCTAAGGATTAATATAACGCAAGTCGAGTGATTTTGGAGATGACCTAGTTGATAGAAAAATTAAATCAAAGTTTAATATGTCAATTACTGATGTGCAAGCAAGTAAAGTGAGGATCGATACTAATGAGCAAGATAGGTTAAAGTAAGAAGGATAACAAGTGATGTAAGTTATCTTTAGTGTGGAAAATAGGTATGAGTTAAATATTTTAGTCAGAATTTATTTAAGTATAAATTTAAGTTGGAGAATAAGGATTTAAGTTTTAAATGCAATTGCTTATGATGCTAAGAATTGTTAGCAATTTTATCTTATGATTAATTAAGTATCTGATTGATGAGCATGAATTGAGTGAGTATGTTTACAATGTGGACAGCTTCTGAAATAAGTAAAGGATGTGTATCTTTATATTTTTATTTAAGCTAAGATTGTGTATAGGTGTGAAATATGTGCTGGTATGGTTTAATGAATAGCGATGAATAGAGAATTAGTTGATAATTATTAAGGATTGTGATGCATTAAAAGATTCAGAATTTGTAAGTTTATAACCCAAAGTTTCAAGATTGAAAAAAAAAAGAGAGAAGAAGTTAAGATGAACTTAGATGTTAGGATAGTGTGGACATTGACAATATGAGTAGTATTCATTAAAATACTTATGTTGCAAAGAATGGTTCTATGGCAGTGATTAATTTAGAATATTAATTATAGGTTATAAATATAATTAAGATATCTCCAAAGATTATTTTAGCTAAAATTACAGGAGAATTGGGACTTTCAGATCTAGTTTATGGAGTGAAAGAAAGGAAAGGAAGATATATAAGAGCATATGTGAGA
Source organism: Cocos nucifera (assembly GCA_006176705.1). Taxonomy (NCBI): domain Eukaryota; kingdom Viridiplantae; phylum Streptophyta; class Magnoliopsida; order Arecales; family Arecaceae; genus Cocos; species Cocos nucifera. Next base: position 13,527 of record QRFJ01000803.1, on the reverse strand, counting down.
TAACTATTAATAGAGGAGAGCAATCCTATGAAACATTCAGATTGATGGGTCCTCCAGATGTGGATCGATGGCAATCAAAAAAGCGAGTGATAGTTTATGCTCGAAATGATTTAAAGCATCATTTTAATTTTGAAGTACAAGATGCAAATTATAAGGATATGAAAGAATATAAGCATTTATTTCAAAGGACAAGATTAAAGTATAATGCTATCAGTGCAGAGCTTCAACAGCTTAGGTGGGAGTATGAAAGAGCAAATGATAGGAGTAGAAGATATCTTAATCGATGTGCAGACCTAAGTCACCAAGTGAGAAGATTGAGAGAGGTACTTCCTCTAGATACAGGATCTTCTTCTAGAGAAAATTGAAGTTAAGAGGAAAGGAGGAGTCAACAAAGGTATGGCTCTGTGTTATTTGAAATAAGTTTATAAATATCGGATAAGTGAGAATATTTTGATTTAAATTCCTTTAAGCATTAATTTATGTTGAAAACTCAAGGTAATATTCACGTATGTGAAAACAGAATAATTATGCATGTTGTTATGAAGGACTGAGATTATTTTTAAGAAAGATGGCAATTGTGAGTATTTAATATTTTGATTAGACATCAATGATGCAACTAATAGAATTGAAGGTTCTTTGAGAAGTAGTATGATTGATAACAAACTTTAAAAAGTTGAATAGCTCATGAAGTATCTAAGTAAAGATGTGGATAGGGGATATGTAAGAACCAAACTTTAGAATCCAGAGGAATGAATATTAAGGTAATCAAGAAGAGTTGAAATTCAAAGAGAACTTAGAGTTGAAGTACAAATTTTGAGGATGAAATTTAGTTTAAGGGGGTTGGAATATAACATCCCGGACCAGTAAAATAATAAATTAAAAGATTTGTGTTCATGTATATATGGCATGATAATTTATTTATGGTATATTTGAGCGATTTGGATACAAATTTTGACTATTTATTATTTCGAGTTTTGAAAATTTTCTAAGTCTGAGAGCTAGCACTTGTATAAGAAACTATATGAAATATGAATTTTCTTAAGATCAAAGTTGGTGGTAATTGGTCCTTAGATGTTGGTGAGTCGTTGAGTGATTTTTAATAAATCCTTAGATCCTTTAACCTATTCATTATGAAGGAGGAAAGTTTTAAAAGTTTTAGATTTGGAGAAATTTGAACTAGAACCCAAGTTTTGATATCTGATTTTTGAGAATTTTGATTTTTTTGATATTTTTATTGAATCTAAATAGGGGGTTGTTTTTTATTTACATTTATATTTTAAAGTTAATGGAGAGTAAAATAAATGAGGACATTAACAGAGTATGAAACTAAAATTCTGAAACCCAGGAGAAGGAATCGACACTTGTGTGAGAGTTGTCAACACTATCTTAAGAAAATAGAGATGATGATTTTTAGGAAGTTCTGTGGCGGCACAAGAAGAGGTCGATACTCATTTGGAAGGTGTCGACACTTTTGTGGGAGAGGTTGACCTGAGGGATGACCTATTTGAGAAAAAGGACGATCTAGGGGCTGACTTGTGTATGAGTGTCGATACTTATTTTAAAGGTGTTGACCCCAATCGCAGAAATTTCTAGGAGCAAGTTTTAGTCGAAAAGATTTTGGGTTGGAATTTTTAAATAATTCTTCTAGGGATGAGTGAGCAGCTTAAAGACTTAACTAATAGCTAGAAAATTCTTATGTTAACACCTCAGTAGGTTAGAATTTAATGAAAATTTTCTGGTTCGACACCTAGCATAGCAACTCCTTCTTTTGAGCTATTCTTTTTCCAGTATAAAACTCACCAATTGTCTTTTGGTAGTTCTGGCTTCTGAAATTTAACAGAGAGAAAAGAGGAGAAAAGAGAGTTGGGGAAGCTCATGTTCTCCATAGAAAAGCAAGAGGAATTCAAATAAAGAAGAGAGGATTGAGTGATGAATTGGATTGAGAAGGGGAAGGTTGCTGAATTTGAGAAAGCAGGAAATCTATTTTGGATGGCAGCAGTATTTTAGTTACTTGAGATAAGGCTTCTTCATTTTAAACTAAATTTAATTGATCTTTTAAGTATTATAGCAGATTCTAAGTTATAATAAAGCAAGCAATTCAATTTAAATTGAGGTTGAAGTTGAAGTATGTTATCATGATGCTGAAATTGGATAGATAGCTTGGTTATGAATTGAAATGATGCTAGCTAAGTTTGAAACCAATTGTAAGAATAGAAATATAGTTAAATGGTTGGAATTTTTGATGATTATGTGAAGTTTTAGTTAAATCTAAGCTGAAGCAAATAAGGTAAAACAAAAGTAAGAGTTAGAAGAGCTGAAGAACAAGAATGAAAGCAAAGCATACATGATTATGTTCATGAATCAAATGGTATGATAATAATTGATGTTTATCAATTTTTATAGGAAAAGAAAAGAGCTGGAAAAGCACTTTGAGTAAGCCATTTAGTCAATAATCAGTTGTGGTGAGTGGGTTTTCATATCTAGTCTTAGTGTTTTACTTATTGTATTTTATTTTGAAAATAACTTATTTTGGAAAGTAATTAGCTTTGGCATCCTTCAGTTTATATATGTACTTGTGCAAACATGAAAGTAGGGATTGAAACTATTGACTTTTACTATTCAGCTTTGAGAAATTTCAGCTTGTTTGATTTTTTGGAAAATATTACCCATAGGAGTGATCAACCTCTGGGGTGCATCCTTGCATTGCATGAGCATTTGCATTAGCATGAGCTAGCACCTCCACAGTCTGCATTTGTGAATGCCCAGTGGGGCTTGGCAGTGTATTGGAATGGCTTGGCAATGTATCAGAATGCCCAGTGGGGCTTGGCAGATATTTGGTAGTGTATCGAAATGCCCAGTGTGGCTCATTTATATCATTTAGCATCATGACAGACTACTTATCGACTGTCTTGGAAGGGATGCTCTAAGATTCAGTCGATAATAGCTAAGAAGAAAGCATGTATTGGCATGACATGGTTTAGTATTTTGCTTTAATCCGGTGGAGTATATTTCAGCTTTGTAAAGCAATAAAAGCAATTCTTATATTTTAGTGATTTGGTATTATGTTTTAATCCAGTGGGATATATTTCAGCTTTGTGAAGTCATAAAGGTAGTTCCTATATTTTAGTGATTGGTATTTTGCTTTAACCCGTTGGGATATATTTTAGCTTTATGAAGCAAAAAGGTAATTCTTACATTCTAGTTATTATTGTTATATTGAATTACAAGTTAAGCATTTTTATTTTTCATTGTTAAATTGTTTATCCACTCACTGACACTTTTTCAAGTCTCACCCCTCACTCTTTTCATTTGCATCTTTGAGAATAGCTAGGTTTGGAGATATATTTCAGCTTGTGTATCAGTACTTCTAGTGGAGGAAGTATTTTTGATAATATTAGCTTGATAAAAAAGATGTATTTTGAAAAGTATTATACAGCTGAGTTAGTTAAATCAAAAATTATTTTGTGTATATATTATACTTTGTTCTAAAAAGACATGTATTAAAAAGATGATTAATGACTAGAATGTATGTATGAAATATGGTGTTGTTATTGAAACTTTGAGTTTGTTTATGTGATTTGATAAGTTATGAGTGGAGATAATGGTTATTAGCAAGTCAAGAGAATTTAATTAAAATGCTTGTGATGAAAATGAATGGATGATTCAGCTAAATTGAAAGCAGATTATTAATTGATATATAGTTCAGTATAGTTACAGTTTAAAATCTCCTTAACCTTTAGATAAGGATGGAATATGGCACCATCATCCAGATTTAGGAGTGGGGTGTTACAACCAATCAAGGCTGTTCTTCATCGAACATATGTCTTTGAAAGAATAGCAAAATGGACAATCGAGCTTACAGAGTTTGATGTCAATTTTCAACCTTGGCCATCGATCAAAGCTCAAATATTGATAGATTTTATAGTAGAATGCATTATTCCAGATGAAACCAAATTTGAGCAAAATGCAGCCAGTTTGCCATGGTTACTATCGAAATCCATTGAAGAAAGAGCTAACCTCCCTGAAGGCTTTTGGGCCCTGTATGTGGACGATTTATCTAATGCTTCAGGTGTAGGCACAGGTCTGATCTTGGTTAACTCGGAGGGAATCATCTCTGAATATGTGTTGCATTTTGAGTTCTCCACGATAAACAATGGGGCAAAGTATGAAGCTCTAATTATAGGGTTGAAGATAGCTAAAGAACTGGTAGCAGATTGGCTCCAAGCTTACAGTGACTTTCAGTTGGTAGTGGGACAAGTTAGCAGCAATTATGAAGCTCCAAAGAAAAGTATGATGAAGTATCTAGAAAAGGTGAGGAGTTTGACCCCAGCCTTCAACAGTTTCAATATTCAACTAATCTCGAGAGTAGAAAATGCTAGGACTGACCTTCTCTCTAAGTTAGCCATCCTAGCTCCAAATGAACTACCTAAAGAAGTTTTCTTTGCTGTTCTAAAATGTTCCAGTTGGGAGGAACCCCAGACTATAATGTAGGTCGATCATGAGCCTAGCTGGATCGACCCATTTATTGCTTATCTTAAAGATGAAATTTTTTTCTAGAGATCCTAAAGAAGCTCGAAGATTGAGAAATCAGGCCTCCTGCTATATTTTATATAAGAATAAGTTGTATAAAAGGTCATACTCTTTGCTACTCTTGAAATGCCTTCGACCTTCCAAAGCTGATTTTGCACTATGGGAGGTACATGAGAGGATAAGTGGAAACCATTTGGGAGCCTAGGCTTTATCTCACAAACTACTTTGGCAGGGCAACCATTGACCGACTATGCACCAAGATTCTATAGAGTATGTTAGAAAGTGTGACCAGTATCAAAGAAATGCAAATATTCAAAGACTACCGGCTTCCGAGCTTACATCCCTGAGCATGTTAGATGTGTGCCCTAGAAGCCAGATTGGCTAAATACTTGTAATATACTTCTAAGAATAATTTTATAATTTTGACTATAAATTAATAAAAGAATTATTTTCTATCACAGTGTGTATTTAAAGTATCTGTGGTATATCCTTTGAGTTAATGGTAATGATGATTCATATTTTCAAGAGTTGAAAATTTAAGACATGAATTCTCATAATTAACTCATAAACTGCTCCTGACCATAGGATCATCATGAGGATGATGATCGATCCAGAAGGTTGGTGTACGATCGCTTTCTTAGGATAGATATGTCTTAAGTTTATGGTGTGGAGACACCAGAGCAAGAGTACAGGTACTCGTTAGAGAATGAGGGCATTGAGCATGACCACCTCGAACAGTCATGAGGAAGTCTACCTTCTCATCAATGACTGGCTCGATGCTGCAGTGATGTGTCTGATTCTTTGATCTGAGGTGCATCGATAGTTCATCTTGAGAGTGTTATAATTTGACTACACCATAACTCGATCTCTTAGACATTCAGAATCCTGAGGTGTATGTTGGTTATAGCATGTTCATTGTAGGAATTGGATTGCACCAATAGAAGATCTATCTACCTCGGTAGATGAGGAGTAGCCCTGTAATAATCATGAGATTGAGTCTTTAAGCCCATGGCCATGGCAGAGTGAAGATGATAGAAAGTATTTCTATTAGGATTTCATATCGAACTCGAATCAAATGATTAATTCATATGATGGATGTTGGGTTTGACGAGTTCACCTTAACTCTAATTCTATCGAGGCTCAAGATAGAAGAACCCAATCACACAGATAGCTACATCGAGAGGTTTGCTTTCGATTCTGATGGATTACCACCATATACTATTAGGTGTTGATGGATTTTGGAAGCAATTAGAATGATCTTGATGATCGATCATTCTAATTGTATGAATCAAAAAAGTTCTGATCCATCGAAAGATGTTTCGATGATGTCGATTATAGTAATCTTGACATGTCTTATTATCATACAGAACTAAACCTAACTAGATCACATAAATAAGGATTTAGGTCTGGATGTCATCAATTAAGCTAATCTAGTTCGATTGATTTGGATTAGATCCAATCAAGTTTAAGGTAGTCATGCTAGCACATGATTGAGCCTGGATTTCTCTTTCTATAATCTTTATGATTCATCATAATCGAGTCAAATTTGATTTGACTTATTCCTATACCTTGAATGAGTTTATTTTTATCCAACTTAAACTAGTCTAGATCAAATTAATTATAGAAATTAAATCCATTTCTAGTGCAATTGGACTAGGGTCAAAAGTTGAAAAAATTGAGAGAATTGAGGGTCACCTGATCAGATGCTTCTAAATTTTTTTTTAAAAATTCTTTTAATTTAATTTTTAGATATGTGATAGGGCTCGAGTTATACTTTGGGTGTGCCAAATTTTGTAATTTATAGAGGTGCCTAGACTGAGTTATGATAGAGTTTAATTTGGATTAAACTCTTGAAGGAAGAGTCCTAGGCGCAATGGACTCTTCCTTATCTACTCATGCCGCCACCTTTTTGATGGCTTTTTGGCATCAAAATCAGATAGCAATCTAGTGTTTGATGTGGAGATTAATTCTAGAAGTTCTAAAAGATCAAATAAGATGGTTATTTGATCAAAAGGAACTCCTATATGGTGTAGGGTTTTTCTATAAGAACCCTTACGCCAAAGGGTCTTTAAGATGTGATCTTCTTTCCATGCCCAAGTGTTGCCCCTTTCATCTTTCTGATAGGTTTGGTGTACAGGGCAGAAGCATGGATTTCAAAGCAAAAACATGAAATCATATAAACCAAACCTGAACCCTAGGATCACCTCATTAGCAATTAAATCATATAACATGCATTTGTAACATAAAAGAAAGTATTAGAACATACCTCTTATCGCTAAATCCTAAATTGACCCTGATTGCCGGTAGCAATCCTTCAGGGTTTCCATCAGGTGCCCATGTGTTCACCCTCCAACATTGATCCACATAGAGACTTGATCAAGACATCAGCACCTCTGATTTATATAATTAGAGTTCTAATAATAAGAACTTTAATTAAAAGGGCAAGACCTTCTTAAACCTTTATGTCACCTTCCTTGCCTCTCCTTACCTATCTTTCTTTTTCTTTTCTCTTCTTAATTTTCCTTCCTAATCTTTTAGTCTTAATATGACTTCTTGTCTTTATAAGGACAAGGTCTAGATAAGAGAAAGGAAGAAAGAAAATTGGACAAAAAGAAACTCTTGTAAGAAAGAAAGATAATTTTCACACACCTACAGACTCATGGTGCACACCCCTATTTATAATGTATGAAGGGGTGCCAACTAAATTTCTCATGCCCTTTCCTCATCAATATCTCATGCCCCATCAGCCAATCTCATGCCTCATCAATAAATAACGAGATGTAGACTTAGTCCAAGAGGTGCCTTAAAGCAGAAGGACTCTTGGACTAATTCTACGTAAGTTATTTACGAAGAGTCGCAATATTTCATCTTTGGCGCCATCCTTTTCATCCATTAGATCATATAAAAAAGGCCATCCAATGGCGTTAAAAAGAGATGCCCATTCAGTAAGAAGGCATGGAGATAATCTTTGAATAGTCAAAGTCCCAAGAGACTTTGACTTGGTCCAAGAGGCGTCAAGGAGGAGTGGGCGGCATGGAGTCTTGGGCGGCAAGGGGTCTTGGGCGACAAAAGAGTCCCTTCTCAAAATAATAATGAAGTATTTCATCTATAGAAGGACTCTTCTACACCCCATATCTGATGTCCATGCCAATATAAAAAAATTTATGTGACATAACAAAATGGAAAAAGTCAAAGAAGGTAGGCGCCAACTAATTCCATGCGCCAAAGAATTCTTTGCACATGAAAGACTTTCCACGCGCAAGAGAGAGACTCTCTAGCACATGGGATTTAGGTATATGGCACCCCAACTAAAGCCCAATCAATATAGGTTAATCCAATTCAAGACCAAATCTTATTTGGCTCAAATCAGATCTAAATTAGCCCAAATTAGAAGCCGATTCGAATCCAACTCGAAACCAGGTGCTAGGGTTTGCTACATGTGCTAGCATGTTCATCTTACAAATATGGTCTAATCCAATTAGACCCTTAATCAATTCTCTTTGTGTGTGACCCATTGGGTTCCACATCTAACCAGCAGTGAGTCTGGGTGTGATTTGACCTAATCTGGTTAGAACTCAACCAAACCGATTTAGGTCAAAACTAGCCAACCCAATTTGACTTAATTTAGAACACTTTCTAATTTAATGATCAAATTAAAATTTTAATTTGATCGAACCCACAAGACATGATTGATGTCTAGCAATATATCATGACTTTCAAAAGATGTGAAATTTTGATGAAATACCAAAAATATCCTTCAGTGAAAATTACCATGCAACTAGATCCTTCGATCTCCCTGCATCCTGAATATGACTCTGGGTATAGAAATATGTCAACCCCAATATCATATTCATTTCTCTTTCAATCTTATGATGATGATTCATTTAATGAAATATTAGAAACCATTTCTAATTTTTCATCATGCTTTGATCAAAGTCTTCCTGAATCATCATTTGTTTGAAGTAGGTAGGATGCTATTTCCTCTTACCAGGAGAGATCGATTCCATGTTAACCTACTCACAACCTTCATATATATAATCTACCATATCCAGATCATCCCATACATAACTGAGTCATGAATGAGTATGAACCAAAATATGGATTTATATATATAAGATTCTATGGTAGTTTCAGGTCAAAGGATTACATGCACAAATTCCACTATGAGAACCATCTATTGACATGTAGATAAGACTCCATTAGATATTCTCGATTTGGATCAATTCAGTGAACTCATTCTCTAATGAGCACCCACATTCTTGTATTAGTGTCATACACAAGTTATTGTGAGATCAATCACCCTCTCAATCGAGCATACAAAGAATGTGCTAGTCTTACCAAAAAACATTGATCCCTAACTCAATGTCCCATTCGACTAGGAATATTTAAATTAGGATTTTAAGATTTTAGGTCTCACTGGTATGATCTCATCATAATCCTAAAATCATAGTCCTAATTTATAGAATTCATCATAATCTTAAATAAATAATAAGACACTGCATATGATGAAATAAATGCCTTTATTTATTAAAAATGTCATTACATGAGTTTGCAAGACAAAGAACATCTCAAAAATTAATTAGCTTGAGGGCATATTCCTTTCAATCTCCCACTTGCACTAAAGCCAATCATCTTTATATTTTAATCCCATATAATCAAGGTGGCGATCAAACAGTTGCAGTGGTAAAGCCATAGTGAATGGGTCTGCTATGTTGTTCTTTGTGTCAACTCATTCTTTGACTACATCTTGTCTTTCAATAATTTAATGAATGAGATGGAAGCATCTCAGAATGTATTTGGATTTATGATGAGATCTTGGTTCGTTTGCTTGAGCAATAGCTCTAGTATTATCACAGTAAAGTGGTACTGGATTCTTAATTTTAGGAATAACACCCAATTCAGTGGTGAACTTCTTTATCCAGACAGCTTCCTTGACGGCTTTACTTACAGCTATGTATTCTGCCTCAGTGGTTGAGTCAGCTATAGTTGGCTGCTTAGTACTCTTCCAACTCATTGGTCCACCATTCAGAGTAAAGACATATCCTGAAATGGATTTGCTATCATCTGGGTCTGATTGAAAACTAGACTCAGAATATGCTTCTAGTTTAAGATCAGAACCACCATATACTAGAAAAATATCTTTAGTCCTTCTTCAAGTACTTAAGAATATTTTTCACAGCTTTTCAATGATCCTCTCCTGGATCAGCTTGAAATCTACTTGCAATGCCTAAAGCATAAGCAACATCAGGCCTTGTACATAACATGGCATACATTATTGATCCAACAGCCGAAGCATAAGGAATAGAACTCATTCTATTTCTCTCTTCAGGTGTCTTTGGAGACATCTTTTTAGAGAGATGTATGCCTTGACTCATGGGTAAGTAACCTCTTTTACTCCCATCCATACTGAATCTTTTCAGTATTAAGTCAATGTACCTAGATTGGGACAAGCCTAGCATCCTCTTAGATCTATCTCTATAGATCTTTATTCCTAGTATATAGGATGCTTCTCCCAAAGTCTTTCATGAAAAACTTATTTGATAGCCATAATTTGACTGATTGCAACATTGGGATATCATTTCCAATGAGGAGTATGTCATCTACATACAGAACCAAGAAGACTATGGTTCTCCCACTAGTTTTCTTGTACACACATGGTTCATCCACATTCTTGATAAAACCAAACTCTTTTGACTGTTATCATCAAAATGGATGTTCCAACTCCTTGATGCTTGCTTTAATCCATAAATGGATCTCTTAAGCTTGCATACCTGATTTGGTCTCTCATTTGACTCAAATCCCTCTGGCTGTGACATATAGACCTCCTCCTCAAGGAAACCATTAAGGAAGGCAGTCTTTACATCCATTTGCCATATTTCATAGTCATGGTATGCTGCTATAGCAAGCATAATCCGAATAGATTTGAGCATGGCAATAGGTGAAAATGTTTCATCATAATCAATCCCCTATTTTTGCCTAAAACCCTTAGCCACCAATCTGGCCTTATAGGTTTCAATTTGACCATCAGCTCCAATCTTTTTCTTAAAAATCCATTTGCATCCAATAGGATTTATATCCTCTGGTGCATCCACCAAAGTCCATACTTTGTTGGTGTGCATGGATTCCTATTTTGGATTGCATGGCAGCCAGCCATTTGTAAGAGTCCTTTACTTTTGACTGCTTCCGTATAGGTCAGAGGTTCATCATTCTCAATGACTTGGGCTTCATTGTTCTCAATAATGAAACCATACCTCATAGGTGTATTTCGTACTCTTTTAGACCTATGGATAGGAGTTATGTGTTCTGGTTCTTTTATGTGATTATTATGGTTGAGAAATTTCTATTTGTTTTTCTTGAACTTCACTAAGTTCAATATTTCTGCCACTGCCCTTTTCTAGGATAAATTCTTTTTCCATGAAAGTGGCATGCCTACTTACAAATACCTTTTGTTCAGTAGGATGGTAGAATAAATATCCTATACTATTTCTAGGATATCCTATAAATAGACATCTGTCTGATCTAGCATCAAGTTTATGTCCAAAATTTTCTTTTGACATATGCTGGACAACCCCATATCTTAAGATACTTAAGATTAGGTTTCTTACTTCTCCATATGTCATATGGAGTACTAGATACAGATTTAGAAGGTACTCTATTCAAGATGTAAATTGCAGTCTCCAGAGCATGACCCCAGAAGAAAATAGGTAATTCAGTGAAGCACATCATGGACCGTACCATATCTAATAAGGTATGATTTTTTCTTTCGGCTACACCATTTAATTATGGTGTATAAGGAGGTGTCCATTCAGAGAGAATCCCTTTAACTTTAAGATAGTCTAGAAACTCACTAGATAAGTATTCTCCTCCTCGATCAGATCGAAGGATTTTTATACATTGTCCAGTTTGTTTTTCGACCATACTTTGATACTCTTTAAATTTATCAAAGGCTTCTGATTTGTGTTTCATAAGATACACATATCCAAACCTAGATAAATCATCAGTGAACGTTATAAAATAAGAGTATCCTCCTCTGGCTTGAGTTGTCATAGGACCACATACATCCGTATGTACAAGTCCTAATAACTCATTTGTCCTTTCTCCATGTCCACTAAATGGAATCTTGGTCATTTTACCCATGAGGCATGATTCACAAGTTTCCAATGATTCATAATCAAAAGGATCAAAGAACTTTTCTTTGTATAACTTGTTAATCCTAGCCTCACTAATATGACCTAATCGACAATGCCAAAGTAAAGTATTATTTATGTCATCTCTCTTATGTTTTCTATTTTCATCAATATGAAATATATTGTCATCCAAACATAGAGTCAACAAACCATTGCTAAATATGCCAAAATAAATATTTTCATTAGAATATTTGATCGAGCAACCTTCGCTCGTTACATTAAGACTATAACCTTGTTTTAATAACAAGGGTATAGATATAATATTTCTAATGATCTTAGGCATATAATAATAATTTGTAAGCTCTAAGATCTTTCTCATAAGGTAACTTCAATATATTTGTCCCTACAGCTTCTGCTTGGATAGACTCTCCTCCAGCGCCATAGAGCTTGAAGTCACCTTTCTTCAAACTCTTAATTTTCTGCAGCCCCTGCAAAGATTTGCAGATATGAAAACCACAGTCGGTATCTAATACCCAAGAATTTGAAATGAAAGAATTTAATGATAATATAGTATGTATCTCATACATACCTTTTGGTGCATTATTTGCACCAGACTTCACGGTTGCAAGGTAAGCCTTGCAATTCCTCTTCCAATGACCTATTTTGCCGTAGTGAAAATAGGTCGTCTGTCCAAAGATCTTCTTCCCCTTTTTCTTCTTATTTATACCATCTTTAGGGTTCAACCTTCTTCTTTGAACCCTTTTTTTACCTACCTTCTTCTTGGAGATCCTTCTACAAGAAGAAGAGGAGCCTTATCTTTCTGATATGGCTTTCCCCTGCTGTCTTGAGGCATATTTAAGCAGCTCAAGCAAGGAAGAATTTCAGGGTTTGTTTCGAAGTGTATAGGGTGTCACAAACAAACTGGAAGAAAATGATTTTGGGATGATTGCAAGGATCAAATCCTGACTTAACTCTCCATCCATAGCAAATACCCTAATTGACTTAATCGAAGTGATTAGGTTCATTACCATCAAAAATATGATTTTGTAACGAATGTTCCTTCTATCATTCTTGCATGAAATAAATTGCTTAGATATCTATATCTTAGCAGTCCTACTATAATCATTCATCCATAGAAGCTCTTTTAGATTGAGCAATATGGATTGAGTGTCCATTGCTATAGCTATGTCTGTAATTCATTATTCATCAGAGGCAAGTAATGATGGCATTTGATAGTAAGAGAATCTTTTTGCCATATATTGTAATGTGAACTTATCTTCATCTATGGCATCATTTTCTAATGGCTTAGGATCAGGGGCATCAAGAATATAGGAGAGTTTTTTTTTTGACTGAGTAACTATTTTTAAGGTTTCTCAATCAGTCAAATAATTTTTGACCATCAATTTATTTGAATCCAAAATTGGAATGTAATGAAATGTGAGAAATCATTTTATCTACATAATAAAGAATAATATATGAGCAACAACTTGTGATGAAATAATAATATTAAAATAGAAATTTAATTTAATTATGTCTTTCCACTATTTAATAAAAAATCATAAACCGCTCTTATTGATTTTCTTAGTGAGAATAAGATTCCTAATTCTTATAAAAGGTCCTTGTGGTTGCACAAACAAGCCTGTATAAGTTCAAAGGTAGGAAACTCTTTCCAAATTGCACTTTATGCACTTCTCAAAAACTTTTTGTTTTTAAAAATATTAATAGCTTATGTTGCACAACAAACTTTAATATTTTAGTTTAAATAGAACCCTTCATTTTTTATAAACAGTCAAATGAATATTGATGACTTTTATGGTTACACAATAAAGCAGTATATTCAAAATATTAAGCATCTCAATGCACTAGATTA
>QRFJ01000802.1:586179-654237 GCA_006176705.1 Cocos nucifera | reverse complement strand
CCGTCAGTGACACCTGTAGTATATTGGTGCAATCATCAAGACTGAATCGCGAACCCTTGGTGCAGCTTACCTGTGAATTAAGTTTTCTATCTTGAGTCGTCGATCAGAATTAGGGTTAGGTAACTCGTCAAACCTAGTCTCTGTAATTGATGTAATCATTTCTGATTCAAAGTCCAATGTGAAAACCTTAAATAGAAAACTCTTTCTATTATTTCACATCTGCTAATGGCCATGACTTCTGGACTTGATTCTCATGATCATCATAGAGGCTTATGCTTTACATTGAGTAGATAGATTCATTTGATGCTATTCATTTCCTATAATGGAACATGACTATAGCCAACATACACTTAGGATTCTGAATTGTAGGAGACCGAAGTAATTGAGAGTCAAATATAACCCCTCAAGGTAACTGCTGATGCATCTCAGGTCAAAGAGAACCAGACACACCACTGCAGCATCGAGTCAGTCATTGACGAGAAGGTATGAGACTTCCTAATGACCACTCGAGGTGGTCATGCTCAGTGCCTCATTTTATAACGAGTACCTATTACCTCACTCCGGTTCTCCATATCGAGACTTAAGACTCATCTACTAAAAGAGAAGCGATTGTACACCAACCTTCTGGATCAAATCACCATCTCGTGATGATCCTATGGTCGGGAGCATTTTATGAGTTAATAATGATTATTCATGTCTTAAATTTTTAGCTCTTGAAAATATGAATTATCATTATCATTAACTTTAAGGATGTATCACAGACACTAAATACACATATGTGATAGAAAATAATCTATTTTATTGATTTTAGTCAAAATTATAATTTTACCCTTAGAAGTATATTACAAGTGTCAGCCAATTCTGGCTTCTAAGGCACATATATCTAACATCTTACACTTGAGGAGCCAGCTGTCAATGCACATGGAACAGTCAGAGATACTTATCAAAAGTGGCTTAATGATCGAACCATGATGTGCTGCATTATGCTGGCTGCTATGAGCAACGAGTTCAGTCATAGATTTGAGATGGTTTAGCCAAAAGATATGCTTCAAGTGTTGGAGGATTCTTTTGGCACACTTGATGATGTTGAAAGGCAGAAGGCTAGTTATGCCATTTTCAATGCCAGGATGTGGGATGGTGCCTCTATCATTGATCATGTACTGTACATGATCGAGCTGATAGAGCGATTAAGCAAGCTTGACTTTTTCTTGCATAAGTAACTTGGGAAAGATACAATACTGAACTCGATGCCCAAGTCCTATCTCCTATTCCTCATTCATTATAGAATGGCAAAGCCTGAAGTTGACTACCATGGATTACTGGGATTGCTTCAGAATTTTAAGAAGGATCACCAACTCTACAAGGAGTCGGTGAACTTAGTGAGAGGTTCGTCTTCTAGTTCTTGATTCTTTAGAAAAGAAAAGAAGAACAAGAAGAAGAAAGCCAAGAAGGTGCAAGTTCAGGCTAGGACATCTGTGCAGGACCAGATCAGGAAGATTAAGCCCAATAAGAGTCAAGCTAAATGCTTCTTTTGCAAAAGTGGGGCACTGAAGGGAACTGTCCTCAGTACATTATCTTCCAGGATCCGAACAGGCCGAGAAAGAAGCAAGCTGTTGCTGGGTGAGGTATTTATATGATAACTTCTTATAATTTCTTTATTTATGATATTATTGACTGGATGTTGGATACCAATAGCCCTTACCATATTTGCAATTCATTGCAGGGGCTGTAGGTCAGTAGGAGATTCGAGCAAGGTGAAAGGTTCTTGAATGTTAGAGATGAAAGACCGATTTCAGTTATAGCTTTAAAAATTCTTAAACTTGTATTTGAGTCTCATACTGTTGTTCTTAATGATTTTCATTTCTATCCTAGTTTTATTTTAAATATCATTTTTGTAGGCCTTCTGGCCAAAAATAATTATAAAATTTTAATAAAAAAAATAAGTTTGTAATATCATTATGAATGGTGTTACTATTTTCTATGGATATTTGAATAATGGTGTGTATATGTTATCACAACCTGTTAACATAGTCTATTCAACTGGCAAGCATCCTAGAATAGATAGTACGTCAGATATCTACTTATGATACTATAGGCTAGATCATATAAACAAGAACAAGATAAATAGGTTGACTCAAAAAAAAATCCTTGAAGTCAGTGATTGTGAATCACTTTCAACCTATGAGTCTTGTCTTCTTAATAAAATTATCAAGTCATCTTTTACTAGAAAAGATGAGAGAGCCACTAAGCTATTAGGTCTAGTACATACTGATGTATGTGGACCAATGAGCACAAGTGTCAGAGATGGATATTTCTACTTCATCACTTTCATAAATGATCTATCAAGATATGGATATATCTATCTAATGAAACACAAGTTAGATTCATTTAAAATATTCAAACGATTTCAAAGTGAAGTAGAAAAAAAAATTGGAAAGAGTATTAAAACTCTTCGATCTGATCGAGGAGGAAAATAGCTTTTCGATTAGTTTCTAACATATCTAGAAAAGAATGAAATTCTCTTCCAATGGACTCCTCCAAGAATACCATAGCATAATAGTGTGTTTGAAAGAAGGAATTAGATTCTATTAGATATGGTCCGATCCATGATGCATTTTGCCAGCTTGTCAATATTCTTCTAGGGATATGCACTCGAATCGGCTTGTTATTTGTTAAATAGAATTTCAAGTAAGTCTGTAGTTAAGACTCTATATGAGATATGGATAGGGCGTAAGCCAGCACTTTCATACCTTAGAGTTTGGGGGTGTCTGGCTTATGTCAAATGGTTAGTTACAGATAAACTTAGACCTAGGTCTGACAAGTGCGCATTCATATGCTTATGTCAAATGGTTAGTTACAGATAAACTTAGACCTAGGTCTGACAAGTGCGCATTCATAGGATACTCAAAAGAGATCAAAGGATACAATTTTTACCATGCTGATGAATAAAAGGTGTTCGTCAGCCTTAAGACAACCTTTTTGGAAAAGGAGTTTCTTAGTGAAGAAACTATTACCTCTAAGGTTGAACTTGATAAAGTTCAACATGTTGAAAAATCAACACCTATAGCTGAACTTGAGTTGAATTTGATTAGATCAGACCCAAAGCCTAGTGTACTTGCACCATTAAGGCAATTCGGTAGAGTACCGTATCACCCAGATAGATACTATGATTTCTTGGTCTGGAACGGTGATCCCATCAAACTCGATGAGAATGATGAGGATCCAATCATCTATATGGATGCTACACAGAGATCTGATTTTAAGAAATGGCTTGAAGCCATGAAATCTAAAATGGAGTCCATGAAGGTCAATGATGTGTGGACATTGGTTGATCCATCCGAAGAGATTAAATCCATTGGGTGTAAGTGGGTCTTCAAAAGCAAAAAAGATGCAGATGGAAAGATGGAGACCTATAAAGCCCATCTAATTGCTAAGGGGTATCGTCAATGTTATGGTATTGACTATGACGAGATGTTCTCTCCTATGGCAATGCTCAAATCTATTTGGATAATGCTTGCGATAGCTGCCCACCTAGACTATGAGATCTGACAGATGGATGTGAAGATAACTTTTCTAAATGGAGAGCTGATTGAAGAGGTGTATATGATATAACCTGAGGGGTTCACATCCATAGATGAGTCCAAAGTGTGCAAGCTTTAAAGATCCATTTATGGGTTGAAGCAAGCATCTCGAAGTTGGAACATGCATTTTGATAAGATGATCAAAGCATATGGCTTCGTTAAGAATGGAGAGGAGTCCTATATTTATAAATGAGCAAATGGTCTAGCAGTGGTATTTCTTATCTTGTACGTAAATGACATTCTCTTAATTAGGAATGACATCCCTATACTATAGGAAATAAAAGTCTGATTGTCATCATAGTTCTCCATGGACTTGGGTGAAGCATTCTACATCTTAGGGATGAAGATCTTTAGGAATAGATCAAAAAGGATGCTTGGGTTATCCCAGTCCACGTACATAAATATTATGCTGAAGAGGTTCAGCATGAAGAATTCCAAAAAGGGTTATCTTTTGATAGGCCATGAAATTTTTCTCTCTAAGAAGGATTGTCCAATAACTCCTGAAGAGAGAGAGAGAGCGTATGAGTAGAGTTTCATATACTTCGATAATGGAATCTATCATGTACGCCATGATACGTACGAGACTAGACGTGACATACTCACTAGGAGTAGTGAGTAGATACCAGTCTGACCCTGGAGAAAATCACTGAAAAGTGGTTAAAGCCATTCTTAAATATTTAAGAAATACTAAGGACTAATGGTTGATTTATCGCGGGTTAGATCTGAAACTTATGGGATTTACAGACTCCAGCTTTCAATCTGACCATGATGATAGCAAAAGCATGTTTAGATATATCTTTATTTTGAATGATAGAGCTATCTGCTAGAAGAGTTCCAAGTAGCATATTGTGGCAGACACTATTTGTGAAGTAGAGTATATCGTAGCATCAGATGCCGTGAAGAAAGTTGTGTGGCTAAAAAAGTTTATCATGGAGCCCAGAGTAGCACTCTTCCTTGATGGTCCAATCCTACTCTATTGTAATAACACTGGTGCTATAGCTCAAGTAAAGAAATCAAATGCACACTAGTGGATGAAGTATATTCTATGCCGCTTCCACCTAGTCTGGAAGATCATGGATCGAGGTGACATCGATCTTTAGAAGATCAATAAAAAGAAGAACCTGGCTGATTTCTTCACTAAAGTCCTAACGATAAAAGAGTACAACAACTACAAGTCAAAGATAGATATTAGATACTATGCCGAGTGGCTTTAGGACAATTGGGAGTTGTTAAAAAATATGTTCCAAAGCTAATCATCAGTCTATTGATGGTTGAGCTATATTATAATTATAATTAATTTATTAATTAATATAATATATTTTTAATATTTTTTATCATAAGATTTTCATCTTCTAACGAACTCCATTATTGTGATGAAGTCCTTAGGACTATTTAAATTCGATAAAGAGAGGATTTATCGATTAGTCCTTAAAACTGATCATGACTAAATGATAGGCTATTAATAAGGATGATAGCATCTATCGAGCATAGGTTGCTATATGTCATATAGTTTAGTTGTTCTCTTAACTAAGGAGTGTGGAGATACTGGTATGACATACAGGTGAGATATAGGGGTACATCATCATAGAATGTGACCAACTTCAGAGCATTCTACTATTGAGAATGTCTCTAATGAGATATAGGTATACGTGTCTCTTATATTTGAGATTACCTTAGTGACTTGCAAGCAACTCATTGTGCTTTGATACTAGACTAACTAAATTTCTAATTTAGTAATAGAAGGCTTCTGAGTATAGTCAAGTACTTGTGAAATTGGTGTGTGATCAAGATAGAATTTACCACTCTAAGAGTTGGAGAAGAATGTATCACTGTATTTTAATATAGCAAAATCTTGGCCAAGATAATCCATGAGATGGATTTGATATTTTGAAATATAATATAGACAGTCTGATCAAAGTTGATAGTTTAACTCTGAGATATCCTACGAGCATTTTTATCAAGAAGATGAATTATATGAAAACTATATCTACATGCGTTCTAAGGATGTTGTTCTACACATTCGACCTATCCAGCCATCAGGTACTATTGCTAGATGGTCACTTCGATTGGTATAAAAATTTATTTCTATGCTACTAGTTTATGTTTGGATCTATGGGGTCACACACATTAGAGTTCATGATCTGATCAGATGGTTGATCAATAATTGAGAATTGTTCTAAGATTAAACGATCAATACGATTGATGTTTAACCTAGTGCAAATATTGCAAGAGAATCGATTAGCAATTTGATTGCTAATTAACTTAATTTAATTAAGCCAGAGGATTGAGATTAAGTCTAATTAAATATGATTTAATTAGGTTTAGTTTGAACTTGATTGAATCAAGTTTAATTAATTTATTGGATAAGCCAAGTGCAAGGAAGAACTAGTCCTAGTTCAACTAGGACTTGGGTCAACCCAATTTTTTAATTTGATTAGAAAATTAAATCAAAATTAAATATAATTTAATTAAGTTAGATTAGGGCCTAATTTAATTGGGTTGAGTTACTTCTGGTTTGATTTGGTTTGAGAAACCATATTTGACCAAGTCAAATTTGAAATCCTAGTAAGACTAGGATCCACCTTGCTTGTGCCACCTAAACCCCACACCTCCCCATGCCCACTCTCTCTTTATTTTGTGTATAAAACCTCTTCTCCCTGGTCTTCACACATGCCCACTCCTCTTTTCTCTTTCTCATATGGCAATTAGGTGTGGACCAAGTCAAAGGAGGTAAGTTGTTTTGGTTTCAAATTTTATGAGATAGAGTTTTGAGAAACCAAAATTCCTCCTTTCCTATGTCTCCCACGCTTCTACATTTTCTCTAGAATTTTTGATGGAAAGAGGAGAGTTTTTGTGCAACAATTGAAGGTGGTCCATGCCTAAAACAAAGGAGGGGGTGCCCAAGTGTTGGGCGCCCCAACTAGTTGCCATATTTATTCTTTCCTAGTCTAAGAATTTGATCCAACAAGGACTCCTCTATATCTCATTATATAATATGAATTTTGGGATAATTTCTTGTGAGATTCTAGATCTTGGAGAGGGCTTTTGGGCATGTGAATACCAGGGTAAGAGACCTCTTGGGCGTAGGATTTTCATAGATACTAATCTAGGTGTCTAGATGAGAGTACAGAGAAGAAGAAGAGGGTTTTCTTCTAGGATTGCTTTGTTCTTCTCTTCTCCACCTCTTTTTAAGATTTTTTAAGAGTATCTCAGATATGAAATCTCTTCTCTTTCTTCTAATCTTTGGTGGAGTTCAAATCCAAAAGAAAAAAGCATCGGATTGACTATTGAAGAAAGATCAGCACAGTACTAGCATACTATGTTGATTTCCTGCATAAGACTTCTAATCAGGGTTCGTGGGCTTGTGTGGACATCTCCTAGAGGCTGGATGTCTATGCAGCTTGAAGCATCATCTTTAAGCCTAAATTAGTAAGTTAAAATATCTAACTTGCATATATAATATAGATCTGATCTGTTGTTACATACCTGCATTAGATGTAGTGTAGATGCACGTTGATATGATCAACATGTTCTTCTTCCTTATATTTTTTAATTTTTGATTTAATCTCATACTATAATCATATAATAGGATATTAGATCTAGGGGTTCTCTGCTTTTTATAAATAAATTTTGATTTATTTTAATCTTTCACTACCTGATCTTGAAAAAGTTTCAAGATATAGTCCTGAAATTCTAGATCTGGTTCTTTCAGGTTGCCTTTTAAAACAATCTCAGTTGGATCTACCTCCTCATGTTGGCTATCTTCACGTAGGAGTATTTCTGGAGCATCCAATTCCATATTATCAAAGGATTGATAAACTCCTACTATCTCATCCTCTTGAAAGTATTTTGATAATTGGGGCCTTCTTCTTCTTCGATTAAGTAATGACCAGCTTAAGATTTTATTTTGCATATAGCCCACCAATGTTTCCTTCCTCTTTTCTTTGATGGAAAAAAATATAATCACTTGAGCAGCTTGTGCAGTTAGTACAAATGAATTGTTGACATAAGCTTTTGATCCATGTTTGATCTTAATAAGCCTATGCCGTGGATCAACCTTCATATCATTGTCGGTATCGAACCATTGACACTTAAATAGAATGACACTATTACCTCCAATGTAGCTCATCTTAATCACTTCTTCAAGGATTCTATAGTAGTTACTCTCTGGCTTATCTTCCCACCAGCTGCCTTTTATACATACACCACTCTTCATTATGCTTTTCTAATTTTCATATTGCTAGGTGTGAAATTTGAAATCATTTATGTTATAGCCACTATAGCATGTCACATATTTTTCAAGCCCATAACCTAATAGTCTCAGCTTTCTTGGTATGGAATCAGTGCCTTGAGTGACCAATTGACAGAACCCAACACACAAAGTTCTTTGAGCACTGTGTTGATATTTCTTCATCAATTATGCCTGGATTTTCTCCTTTTAGTATCTCATCATATTGCTTAAACATGCATAAGATTAGTATACTAAAATAAGTGATTAAAGAGATGAAATTATGATGGACACTTATAGGACATATGGGTCGACCTCCATGTAGTTTAGCAAAACATATGTCTCTGCCTATCAAAGTTCAATATCAAAGAAAACCCAGTGAACTTCAAGCCCAAATTCTTAAGTGGGATAGGCAAATATTGAGATCTCTTGCTTTGATCCCTTAGCATCACCATCATCATTTTGACCCACTTGCATATTAAGATTTGATGCCTCAAATTCGATCCATAGTAGAGGAGAATTAGTATCAGCATAGCAGTTAAGCTGGTTTGGATATGGGTCGAGCTGGTCCTTTCAGGTAGATAGAAAGCAGGTATTTGGGTGAAGCACAATCGAGCCAGCTCAACCTCTAATAGAGCCTACTTGATGGAAGTGAACAGAATAGGACTAGATTTTCTATTTGGACTCGGATTATGATTAATCCAAGGGATCTATGGGAGTTGTGCATGGACCACAGGATCCAGCAGCCATAGAGGGCTGCGATCACGATCTAAAAGCTATGGATATGGTTAGAGTCCTATTGGACTCATATAAGGAGATAGAGTCTTGTTAGGACTCTCGTGATGAGATTCTCAGTCCATTTAAAGGCCTGAGATATTGTGGAGAACTACAGAGAGGCTCTAGCAGCCATCGAGAGGAGCTCGATAAAGCATCAAGCAACTGTAGCCCGTAGAGCAGATGCGGGTAGAAAATCGAGGTAAAGCAAAGCATCAGGCAGAGCGAGGCAATGGCCATGTAAGTAGCTGTTAGACATGATGTAGAGGATTTCACAGGAAGCATCCAGGGGCATCAAGGATTGTAGTATTGGTAGGCCTATGAGAGGGTCTCCTTGGAGATTTTGAGAGAGCTTTTATGAGGGTAGCTTCTAGTTTAAAGAGATTTATGTACAACAAGTAGAGAGTGAATGTTCTCCTCTTGTACTTGATTTTTTTCTTTCATAGTAAAGCTTGCATGCCTCATGGAGCTAGCACTTGGGCTAATCCACGTACGTAATTATGTTCTTATTTTATTTCTTCTTTCTTCTTGTTGTCAACAAAAGGATATCAGATCCTGAGGTGGAGGTGTCCTAGCTAGACATCCACAACAAGTGGTATCAAAGTAACTTGATATCACAATAATTGGTTTCAGAGCCAGATTGGTACCGAGAAAGATTGTTGCGGTGGTGATCAAGATTGAAGATAGAGAAGACAGGCATAATCAAGGTGGAGATCAATCGCAAAGGGTTGATCGATGCTCACTTGTATAAGGAGGAACAGTCTACATGAAAGATGCGAGCAAGAGCCCAGTGCAAGGTGGAGCTCTAGGTGGAGATGGATCGGGCATGAGATGGAAGACTCAGGAGGATGAGCGACGTCACCAGAATGCTACCCCGAGTAGGTCTCGAGTCAGGTGGAGCATGGCATATGATGGAGATCGGATCGAGCGGCCTGGCTCGACTCTCATATTTGCCCATCCATGAGTAGCAAACGATTGCCCCAAGGCATAGGGGTGAGAGGATCCAAAAGATCTCAAAGTCAGGTAGGACTAGACCAGGAAGATCAAGTCTGATAAGAGTCAAGCTGAATGCTTCTTTTGCAAGAAGCAGGGGCACTGAAAGAGAAACTATCCTCAGTACATTGTCTTCTTGGATCCAAACAGGTAGAGAAAGAAGTAAGCTGTTGCTGGATAAGGTATTTATATGATTACTCCTTGCAATTTCTCTATTTATAATATTACTTATTGGGTATTGGATACCGATAGCCCTTACCATATTTGCAATTTGTTGCAGGAGTTGCAGGTCAGTAGAAGATTCGAGCAAGACGAGAGATTCTTAAACATTGGAGATGGAAGACCAGTTTAAGTTCTAGCTTTAAAAATTTTGAAACTTATATTTGAATTTTATACTATTGTTCTTAGTGATTGTCATTTCTATCCTAGTTTCTTTTTAAATATCATTTCTGTAGGCCTTTTGGCCATGAACAATTATGAAATTTCAATAAAAAAATGAGTTTGTAATATCATTATGAATGGTGTTACTGCTTTCTATGGATAATTGAATAATGGTGTATATATATTATCACAATCTATTAATGTAGTTTATTATACTAGCAAGTACCCTAGATTAGATAGTGTATTAGATATCTACTTGTAGCACTGTAGGCTAGGTCATATAAACAAGAATAGGAAAATAGGTTGACTCAAGAGGAAATTCT
This sequence comes from Cocos nucifera, assembly GCA_006176705.1. Taxonomy (NCBI): domain Eukaryota; kingdom Viridiplantae; phylum Streptophyta; class Magnoliopsida; order Arecales; family Arecaceae; genus Cocos; species Cocos nucifera. The sequence continues at coordinate 643,957 of QRFJ01000802.1, read as the reverse complement.
TAAAGTCAATGATTGTGAATCACTTCCAATCTGTGAGTCATGTCTTCTTGGTAAAATGACCAAGTCATCTTTTACTGAAAAAGGTGAGAGAGCCAATGAGCTCTTAGGTCTAGTACATACTGATGTATGTGGACCAATAAGCACAAGTGCCAGAGATGGATATGTCTACTTCATCACTTTCACAGATGATCTATCCAGATATGAATATATCTATCTGATGAAACATAAGTCGGATTCTTTTGAAATGTTCAAATGATTTTGAAGTGAAGTAGAAAAACAAACTAGGAAGAGTATTAAAACTCTTCGATCTGACCGAGGAGGAGAATATATTTTTGGTGAGTTTCTCACATATCTAGGAGAGAATAGAATTCTCTCCCAATGAACTCCTTCTGGAACACCACAGTATAATGGTGTGTTTGAAAGGAGGAATCAGACTTTGTTAGATATGGTCCAATCCATGATGGGATTTGCTAGCTTGTTGATATCTTTATGGGGATATGCACTCGAATTGGCTTGTTATCTATTAAATAAGATTCCAAGTAAGTCTATAATTAAAATTCCATATGAGATATGAACAAGACGTAAACTAGCACTTTTACATCTTAGGATTTGGGGGTGCCCAGCTTATATCAAATGATTAGTTATAGACAAACTTGAACCTAGGTCTAACAAGTGTACATTCATAGGGTACCCAAAAGAGATCAAAGGATACTATTTCTACCATGCTGATGAACAAAAGGTGTTCGTCAGCCTTAGGGCAACCTTTTTGGAAAAGAAGTTCCTTGCTGAAGGAACTGTTGCTTCTAAGGTTGAACTTGATGAAGTTCAACAGATAGAAAGTTCGACACAGAATGTTGAACCTAAGTCGGATTTGATCAGATTAGATTCGAAGCCTAGTGAACCCACATTATTAAGGCGATCCGGTAGAGTACCACACCATTCGGATAGATACTATGGATTCTTGGTCCAGGATGGTGATCCCATCGAACTTGATGAGAATGATGAGGGCCCGATCACTTATATGGATGCGATGTAGAGTTTCGACTCTGAGAAATGGCTAGAAGCCATAAGATCCAAAATGGATTTCATGAAGGTCAATGTTGTATGGACATTAGTTGACCCACCTGAAGGGGTCAAACCCATTGGGTGTAAATGGGTCTTCAAAAGGAAGATGGGCATAGATGGAAAGGTGGAGACCTATAAAGCTCATCTGATTGTCAAGGGATATCATCAACATTGTGGTGTTGACTATGATGAGATGTTCTTTCCTATGGCAATGCTCAAGTCCATTTGGATCATGCTTGCCATTGCTGCCTATCTAGACTATGAGATCTGGCAGATGGATGTAAAGATAGCTTTCCTAAATGGAGAGCTGATCGAAGAGGGATATATGATACAATCTGAAGAATTTACATCTATAGATAAGTCCAAGGTGTGCAAGCTTTAGAGATCCATTTATGGATTGAAGCTGGCATCTTGGAGTTGGAACATGCATTTTGATAAAGTGATCAAAATGTATGACTTCGTTAAGAATGGAGAAGAACCCTGTATTTACAAATGAGCAAATGGTCCAGTAGTGGTATTTCTTATTTTGTATGTGAATGACATTCTCTTAATCAAAAATGATATCCCCGCAGTACAAGGAATAAAAGTTTGGTTGTCATCACAATTCTCCATGAAAGACTTGGATGAAGCATCCTACATCCTAGAGATGAAGATCTATAGGGATAGATCTAAAAGGATGCTTGGTATATCTTAGTCCACGTACATAGAAACTATGCTAAAGAGATTCAGCATGGAGATTTTCAAAAAGGACTATCTCCCGATAGACCAAGAAATTTCTTTCTCTATGAAGGATTGTCTGACAACTCTTAAAGAGAGAGAGCGTATGAGTAGAATCCCATATGCTTCAGTAGTGGGGTCTATTATGCATGCAATGACATATACGAGATCAGACGTGGCATACTCACTAAGAGCGGTGAGTAGCTACCAATCTGATCCTAGAAAAAATCAATGGAAGGTAGTTAAAACCATTCTTAAGTATTTGAGAAATACTAAGGACCAACGGTTGATTTATGATGAGTCAGATCTGAAGCTTATGGGGTTTACAGACTTTAGCTTTCAATCTAACCATGATGATAGTCAAAGTGAGTTGGGTATAAATGGTGGAGCCATCTGCTGAAAAAGTTTCAAGCAGCATATAGTGGTTGACTTTGTTTGTGAATTTGAGTACGTGGCAGCATCAGATGCAGCAAAGAAAGTTATGTGGCTGAAGAAGTTCATCACCGAGCTCAGAGTAGCATCCTCCATTTGATGGTCCAGTCCTGCTCTACTGTAATAGCACTGGCACCATAGCTCAAGCAAAGAAATCGAAGGCACACCAATGGACAAAGCACTTTCTATGCTACTTTCATTTGGTCTATGAAATCATGGATCGTGGTGATGTCGACTTTCAGAAGATCAACGAAAAGGAGAACCTAGTCGATCCCTTCACTAAAGCCCTGGCAATCAAGGAGTTCGACAACCATAAGTCGAAGATGAGTATTAGATACTGTGCCGAGTGGCTTTAAGATAAGTGAAAGTTGTTGAAAATTATGTCCTAAAGTCAATCATCAGCCTATTATTGGTTGAGTTATTTTATAATTATAATTAATTTATTAATTAATAAAAATATTTTGGCATCTTTTTCATTACTAGTTTACATCTTCTAATGAACTTCATTATTGTGATGAAGTTCTTAGGACTGTTTAGTTTCGATAAAGAGAGAATTTATCGATTAGTCCTTAAATTTATTCACGACCAAATGATAGGCTGTTAATTAGGACAATAGTGTCTATCGAGCATAGGTCTCTTTATGCCATATAGGTTGGTTGTCCTCTTAATTAAGGAGTGTGGAGACACTGGTATGGCATATAGGTGAGATGTATAAGTACATCATCATTGAACGTGACCAACTCCAGAGTATTCTGCTATCGAGAATGTCTCTGATGGGATATAGGTATAAGTATCCCGTAGACTTGAGATCACCTCAGTGACTTGCAAGCAACTCATTGTGCTTTTATACCGAACTAACTAAATTTTTAATTTAGCAATGAAAGACTTTTGGGCACAATCAAGTACTTGCGAAGTCAGAGTGTGATCAAGATGGAATTGACCACTCCAAGCATTGGAGAAGAATGTATTACTATATTTCAATATAGCAAAACCTTGGTCAGGATAATCCGTCAGATGAATTTGATATTTTGAAATACAATGTGGACAACCTTATCAGAGTTGATAGTTGAACTCTGAGGCATCCTACGAGCATTGTGGACAAGGGGATGAATTATATGGAAACTATATCTGCATGGGTTCTAAGGATGGTGTTCTACACCTTCGACCTATCCGACCGTCGGATATCATTGCTAGATGGTTAATTTGATTAGTACAGAAATTTGTTCCTATGCTACCGACTTAAGTTCGGACCTATGATGTCACATACATTAAAGCTTATGATTTGATCCGATGGTTGATCAACAATTAAGAATTGTTCTAGGGTTAAATAATCAATACGATTGGTGTTTAACCTAGTGCAAGTGTTGCAAGAGGATCGATTAGCAATTGAATTGCTAATTGATTTAATTTTATTAAGCCCATAGGCTAAGATTAAGTCTAATTAAATATAATTTAATTAGATTTAGTTTGGACTTGATTGAATCAAGTCCAATTGGTTTATTGGATAAGCCAAGTGCAAGGAAGAACTAGTCCTAGTCTGACTAGGATTCGAATTAACCCAATTTTCTAATTTAATTAGAAAATAAATCAAAATTAAATATAATTTAATTAAGTTCTTAAATGAGTTAGAGTCTTATTTAATTGGATTGGTTTAATCTTGATTTTATTTGGTTAAAAGATCTTGTTTGACCAAGTCAAAATAGGAGTCCTAGTGTGACTAGGACTCCCTACCACTTGCGCCACTTAATCCTTACGCCCTGTGCCCTTTTTTTTGTTTTGTTTCTTACATAAAAATTTTCCACTCCCATGGCTTCTCATGCCCTCTTTCTCTCCTCCTTTTCTCATAAGATAATTTATTGGAAGACCAAGTCAAAAGAGGAGTTAGTTTTGCTTAGGATTCTATGAAATAGAATTCTTATTGACCAAAACACCTTCCCTTGCATGCCGCCCCCTCTTTTAATTAATTCTTATCTTATTCTATGAAAATAATCTCTATTTTTGTGCACCCTCTCTTGCTAGTCCATGCCAATAATTATGGAGGACGCGCCCAAGAGTTGGGCGCCCCAATAACTTCCCATGTTTGAATATTCCTAATCTAGGATTTTGATCTAACTTGGACTCTTCTTTTTCTCTATTTATTGGATAAATTTTGCTCTAATTTTTTTGTAAAATATAGATCTTTGGGAGAGATTTGGGGTGTGTGAAAATCAAAGAAAGAGGGTCCTTAGGCATGGGGGTTCCATAGGCACCAAACTAGGTGTCTAGGTGAGAGAAAAGAGAAGAAGAAGAGAGTCTTCTTCTAGGGCTATTTTATTTTCAATCTCTCCTTTTTTTTTTGAGTTTTTTCTAAGGGAGTCATAGATTAGTAAACTCTCATCTTCCTTCTAATATTTTGAAGAGTCCAAATATCGAAGAAGAGAGCATCGGATCGACCATCAAAGAATGATCAGCACAGTACTAGCATGTTGTGCTGATTTTCTACATTGGACTTTAGATCATAGATCGTAGGCTTGTGTGGATGAGTCCTAGAGGTCGGATGTGTGTGCGGCTTGTGACTTCATCCTCAAGTCCGAATCAATAAGTTAGAACATCTAACTTGCTCAGGTAATAGATTTGATCTATTAACTTCATACCTACATTTGATGTAGTGTAGATCTAGATTGATTTGATCAACCTTTTACTTTCTTATTTGATTTTAATTTTTGATTTAATATTATACCTTGATTATGTAATAGATCTAAGATCTAGATATTTACATATTTATTTAAATAAATATTTAATTTATTTAAGTCTTTTGCTGTAAGATTTTGAAAATGTTTTTAAGATCTACCTGTAAAATCCTAGATCTGGTTCCTTCAATTGATATTAAAATGAGATTTTTATTACATGATTTTTATGCATGTTTAGATTATTTTTTAGATTAGATCTAATTTATAATCTAATTATTAAATTTAAAATTAAAAAAAATTCAAATCTCACGAACTGCCATAAGGTTGTCCTGCTGTAAGGTTTACCTCTTACAGTAAATAGGTTATCCTAGTTCGTGATGATCTGACTCTAATCATAAATTTATTAGATTTGATCTAATTTTATTTATAATTTAATAAATTTAAAATAGTTTTAGATTTAAAAATAAAATATTTTAGATTACACGGACTGCCATAAGGTTGTCCTGCTGTAAGGTTTACCCCTTACAGTGAATAGGTTGTCCTAGTACGTGCTGATCTAAAATATTGATCATAAAATTTTAAATTAGATCTAAAAAATTTTATGATCTAATTAAAAATATTTTAATCTAATTTTAATCTTCATAAATATGTTAGATTTGATCTAGAAAGATTTATGATTGATTATTATTGAAACTGTTTCAATTACATGAACCTATTTAGATTAGATCTAAAGTAGATTCATGTTTATGTTACTTGCATATTGATTATGAATCAAACATGCAACTTGGTTGATAGAACCATATTGTAAAAATATTTTACAAATATAAAAACTATTTTCGAAAAGCCAAACCCCAACCTTCAGTCTAAAACTTAATTAAGAATTAAGAAGTTGTTTGATTAGGTTCTAGGATTGTAAATTGAGGATATCCTATGACATGAATCATAACACATTGGGTTAATGGATTAGTGGGGATTAGGTCCATTAATTAGATTAGACCTAGGGTTAGATTAAAGAATAGACCTAATTAGAGAATTGACTAAATCTAATCAATTGTTGTATTAGATTAGGTCAAGGATTCTCTAGATCAATTGCAATAGTTGTAGTTGTTCAAGTCCATATCTTTAACATGACCCAAGATGGACTTGATTCTTAGCTACGTAGTCTAGCATGAATTATTAGGTTGATCTAATTGAAACTAATTAAATCAATTGATGTCTAAGGTAAATCAGACCAGTAGTTTTTAATTAGCAGCTTGCTTACCTGGCCATTTCTGATGATGTCTAAGGCAAGCCTGACAGACCCTTCCATTGATCAAACTTATCTTGCCTCTTGGTGAGATTATATTTTGATTAGATCGTTTAACTATTTGAGCTGACCCATGTCAGCTAGGTAAATCAGTTTGACTGATTTAGGTGCTCCTAGATCAGCCTATTAATGATCTTCCTTAAGCTGACTTGGTGAAGTTAGTGGAAGGATCATAACAAGCTGGTTAATCTGACCTACTCGCTTCCATAAATTAAATCCTCTAAAATTATTAGGTTTCTAAAATGAAATAGTTATATGATAACTGGATCATAGCCTCCTATTAAAGTGGATGATAATGGATCCTTTAGTTGGATAATCATTGGAGGCCCAAAGGCATGGTGCTTATCGATTGATGGAATTATCATTCATTATATGATCTCTTAGATACATCTTTCTAAATGATGGTCAGGTGGACCAACCAAAGTTGGGCCTGATCATTCATTGATTGGATGGGCCAAGTATGGTCATGTTAATGGTTGGACCTAACTAAAACTTTTTCTGAGAAGGCCAAAGCCAACTGATCAGGACCTGGGGCAAAATTTAATTATTAAAAATTATTTAGAGAAACAATTGGTTATGAACCAACCCTTAGATGTACATGGATGGGCCAACCAAAGTTGGGCTCGTGTACAGTCTATGAGGATTCTAGTACCCACTAAGAAATTAGGATAATTTCTCGAATTAAAGGTAGAGGCTATCAATTCGAATAAAATAGTAGGAGAAATCTTTTGATTAATATCCAAATCTTTAGATTTAATGAATCAATTATTAATTAGATTTTGATTTTTCTTTATGCAGACATGGCCACTTTCTTATCGCTCCGATCATTGTTGGACAATGATAAATTGGTGGGACCCAACTTCGATAGCTGGTATCAAAAGTTGAAGATTATCCTAGAGCATGAATGAATCCTATACATGCTGATGGATTCTGCATCTGAGGAGCCAACTGCCAATGCACGTGAAACAATCAGAGACACTTATCAAAAGTGGCTCAGTGATCGAACCATGGTGCACTGCATTATGCTGACTGCGATGAGCGATGAGTTTAGTTGTAGGTTTAAGACAGCTCAGCCAAATAAAATGCTCCAAGTGTTGGAGGATTCTTTTGGCACACCCGATGATGTTGAGAGGCACAAGACTAGTTGCACCATCTTCAATGCCAGAATGCAGGATAGAGCCTCTGTCATTGATCATGTACTATATATGATTGAGCTGATAGAATGCTTGAGGAAACTCGGCTTTTTCTTGCATGAACAACTTGAGAAAGATGCAATACTGAACTCGTTGCCAAAGTCCTATCTCCCTTTTCTTACTCATTACAAAATGACAAAGCCTGAAGTAAACTATCATGGCTTACTGGGGTTACTTCAGAACTTTGAGAAGGATCACCAGCTCCATAAAGAGTCAGTGAACTTAGTGGGAAGTTCATCTTCTGGTTCTCAACCCTTTAGAAAAGGGAAGAAGAACAAGAAGAAGAAAATAAAGAAGGTGCAAGTTCAAGCTGGGACATCAGTGTAGGGCCAGACCAAGAAGATCAAACCCGATAAGAGTCAAGCTAAATGCTTCTTTTGCAAGAAATAGGAACACTGAAAGAGGAACTGTCCTTAGCATATTGCCTCTCTGGATCCAAATAGGTAGAGAAAGAAGCAAGCTGTTGCTGGATAAGGTATTTATATGACAACTCCTTACAATTTTTCTATTTATGATATTACTGACTGGGTATTGGATACCGATAGCCCTTACCATATTTGCAATTTGTTGTAGGGGTTGCAGGTCAGTAGAAGATTCGAGCAAGATGAGAGATTCTTAAATGTTAGAGATGGAAGATCAGTTTCAGTTCTAGTTTTAACAATTTTGAAACTTGTATTTGAATCTTATACCATTGTTCTTAGTGATTGTCATTTCTGCCCTAGTTTCTTTTTAAATATCATTTCTATAGGCCTTTTGGCCATGAATAATTATGAAATTTTAATAAAAAAATGAGTTTGTAATGTCATTATGAATGGTGTTACTTCTTTCTATGGATAATTGAATAATGGTGTATATATGTTATCACAATATGTTAATGTAGTCTATTATACTGGCAAGCATCCTAGATTAGATAGTGTATCAGATATCTACTTATGGCACTGTAGGCTAGGTCATATAAACAAGAACAGGATAAACAAGTTGACTCAAGAGGGAATTCTCGAAGTCAATGATTATGAATCACTTCCAACCTATGAGTCCTATCTTCTTGGTAAAATGACCAAGTCACCTTTTACTGAAAAAGATGAGAGAGCCAATGAGCTCTTAGTCTAGTACATACTGATGTATGTGGATTAATGAGCACAAGTGTCAGAGATGGATATGTCTACTTTATCACTTTCACAGATGATCTATCCAAATATGGATATGTCTATATGATGAAACATAAGTCAGATTCTTTTGAAATGTTCAAATGATTTCGAAGTGAAGTAGAAAAATAAATTGGAAAGAGTATTAAAACTCTTCGATCTGATCGAGGAGGAGAATACCTTTCTGATGAGTTTCTCACATATCTAGGAGAGAATGAAATTCTCTTCCAATGGACTCCTCCTGAAACACCATAGTATAATGGTGGTTTGAAAGGAGGAATCAGACTTTGTTAGACATGATCCGATCCATGATGGAATTTGCCAGCTTGCCGATATTCTTCTGGGGATATGCGCTTGAATTGATTTGTTATCTATTAAATATGATTCCAAATAATTCTATAGTTAAAACCCCATATGAGATATGGACAGGGCGTAAACCAACACTTTCACACCTTAGGGTTTGGGGGTGTCTGGCTTATGTCAAATGGTTAGTTACAGACAAACTTGGGCCTAGGTCTGACAAGTGTACATTCATAGGGTAAAAAAAGAGATCAAAGGATACTATTTCTATCATGCTGATGAATAAAAGGTGTTCGTCAGTCTTAGGACAATCTTTTTGGAAAAGAAGTTCCTTGGTGAAGGAACTGTTGCCTCTAAGGTTGAACTTGATGAAGTTCAATAGGTAGAAAGTTCGACATAAAATGTTGAATCTAAGTTAGATTTGATCAGATCATATTCGAAGCCTAGTGAGCCCGCACCATTAAGGCGATCTGATAGAGTACCATGCCATTCGGACAGATACTATGGATTCTTGGTCTAGGATGGTGATCCCATCGAACTTGATGAGAACGATGAGGATCCGATCACTTATATGGATGCGATGCAGAGATCCAACTCTGAGAAATGGCTATAAGCCATGAGATCCATAATGGATTTCATGAAGGTCAATGATGTATGGACATTAGTTGACCCATCTGAAGGGGTCAAATCCATTAAGTGTAAATGGTTCTTCAAAAGAAAGAGGGACGCAGATGGAAAGGTGGAGATCTATAAAGCTCGTTTGATTGCCAAGGGGTATCATCAATGTTATGGTATTGACTATGGTGAGACGTTCTCCCCTGTGGTAATGCTCAAGTCCGTTCAGATCATGCTTTCCATTACTGTCCATCTGGCCTATGAGATCTGGTAGATGGATGTAAAGACAGCTTTTCTAAATGGAAAGCTGATCGAATATGATACAACCTGAAGGATTTATATTCACAGATGAGTCCAAGGTGTGCAAGCTTCAAAGATCTATTTATGGATTGAAGTAGGCATCTCGGAGTTGGAACATGCATTTTGATAAAGTGATCAAAACATATGGCTTCATTAAGAACAGAGAAGAACCCTGCATTTATAAATGGATAAATGGTCCAGCAGTGGTATTCCTTATTTTGTATATGGATGATATTTTCTTAATCGAAAATGATATCCCTGCACTGCAAGAAATAAAAGTCTGGTTGTCATCACAGTTCTTATGAAGGACTTGGGTGAAGCATCCTACATCCTAGGGATGAAGATCTATAGGGATAGATCTAAAAGGATGCTTGGTATATCTCAGTCCATGTACATAGAAACTATGCTGAAGAGGTTCAGCATGGAGAATTTTAAAAAGGACTATCTCTTGATAGGCCAAGGAATTTCTCTCTCTAAGAAGGATTGTCCGATAACTCTTGAAGAGAGAGTGGGTATGAGTAGAATCCCATATGCTTCGACAGTGAGGTCTATTATGTACGCAATGACATGTATGAGACCAGACGTACCATACTCATTAGGAGTGGTGAGTAGATACCAGTCTGACCCTAGAGAAAATCACTGAAAGATGGTTAAAACCATCCTTAAGTATTTGAGAAATACGAAGGACCAATGGTTGGTTTATGGTAAGTCAGATCTGAAGCTTGTGGGGTTTATAGACTCCAGCTTTCAATCTGACCATGATGACAGTAAAAGTATGTCGGGATATATCTTTACTCTAAATGGTGGTGCCATCTACTAAAAAAGTTTCAAGTAGCATACAGTGGCTAACTCTATTTATGAAGCAAAGTACATGGCAGCATCAGATGCAGCAAAAGAAGCTGTGTGGTTGAGAAAGTTCATCACCAAACTTGGAGTAGCATCCTTCATTGATGGTTCAATCCTTCTCTGCTGTGATAGCACTGGCACCATAGCTCAAGCAAAGGAATTGAAGGCACACCAGCAGACAAAGCACATTCTGCACCGCTTTCATTTGATCCATGAAATCGTGGATCATGGTGACGTCGACCTTCAGAAGATCAATGGAAAGAAGAACCTAGCTGACCCCTTCACTAAACCTCTGGCAATCAAGGAGTTCGACAATCATAAGTCGAAGATGGGTATTAGATACTATACCGAGTGGCTTTAGGACAAGTGGGTGTTATTGAAAATTATGATCCAAAGCCAATCATTAGCCTATTGATGGTTGAGCTATTTTGTAACTGTAATTGATTTACTAATTAATAAAATTATTTTGGCATCTTTTTCATCACAAGTTTACATCTTCTAATGAACTCCATTGTTGTGGTGAAGTCCTTAAGACTATTTAGTTTCGATAAAGAGAGGATTTATCGCTTAGTCCTTAAATTTGTTCATGACCAAATGATAAGTTGTTAATTAGGACACTAATATTTATCGAGCATAGATCGCTATATGCCATATAGGTTGGTTGTCCTTTTAATGAAGGAGTGTGGAGACACTGGTATGGCATATAGGTGAGATGTATGGGTACATCATCATTAAACATGACGAACTCCAGAGCATTCTGCTGTCGAGAATATTTTTGATGGAATATAGGTATAAATATCCCTTAGACCTGAGATCACCTTAGTGACTTGCAAGCAACTCACTTTGCTTTGGTACCGAACTAACTGAATTTTTAATTCAACAATGAAAGGCTTCTGGGCACAGTCATGTCCTTGTGAAGTTGGAGTGTGATCAAGATGGAATTGACTACTCTAAGAGTTGGAGAAGAATGTATCATTGTATTTTAATATAGCAAAACCTTGGCCAGGATAATCCATCAGATGGATTTGATATTTTAAAATACAATGTGGACAACTTGATTAGAGTTGACAGTTAAACTCTGAGGTATCTTATGAGCATTGTGGTTAAGGAGATGAATTATATAGAAACTATATCCGCATGGATTCTAAGGATGGTGTTCTACACCTTCGACCTATCCGACCATCGGATATCATTGCTAGATGGTCACTTTGATTGGTATAGAAATTTATTCATGTGCTACTGATTTAGGTTTGGATCTAGAAGATCACACACATTAGAGTTTACGATCTGATCGGATGGTTGATCAATGATTAAGAATCGTTCAAGGGTTAAACAATCAATACGATTGGTGTTTAATCTAGTGCAAATATTACAGGATGATCGATTAGCAATTAGATTGCTAATTAATTTAATTTTATTAAGCCAATAGGCTGAGATTAATTTTAATTAAATATAATTTAATTAGATTTTATTTGGGCTTGATTGGATCAAGTCCAATTGGTTTATTGGATAAGCCAAGTGCAAGAAAGTACTAGTCCTAGTCTAACTAGGATTCGGATTAACCTAATTTTCTAATTTGATTAGAAAATAAATTAAAATTAAATTTAATTTAATCTAATTTAATTAAGTTCTTAAATGGGTTAGGGTCTTATTTGATTATGTTGGTTTAATTTTGATTTTATTTGATTAAAATATCTTGTTTGACCAAGTCAAAATAGGAGTCCTAGTGTGACTAGGACTCCCTATCACTTGCGCCACTTAATCCTCATGCCCCATTCTCTTTTTTTGTTTTGCTTCTTTCATAAAAATTCTCCACTCCTATGGCTTATCACATCCTCTTTCTCTCCTCCTTTTCTCATAAGGCAATTTGTTAGAAGACCAAGTCAAAAGAGGAGTTAGTTTTGCTTTGGATTCTATGAGATAGAATCCTTACTGACCAAAATACCTTCCCTTGAGTGCCGCCCCCTCTTTTAATTAATTCTTCTCTTATTTCATGAAAATAATCTCCTTTTTTGTGTGCCCTCCCTTGCTGGTCCACGTCAATAATTGTGGAGGAGGCACCCACGAGTTGGGCGCCCCAATAACTTCCCATGTTTGGATATTCCTAGTTTAAAATTTTGATCTAACTTGGACTCTTCTTTTTCTCTTTTTATTGGATGAATTTTGTTTTGATTTTTTCATAAAATATAGAGCTTTGGGAGAGGTTTGGGGTGTAGAAAAATCAGAGGAAGAGGGTCCTTGGGTGTGGGGGTTCCATAGGTACCGAACTAATTGTCTAGGTGAGAGAAAAGAGAAGAAGAAGAGGGTCTTCTTCTAGGGCTGTTTTATTTTCAATCTCTCCTCCTTTTTTTTTTGAATTTTTTCTTAAAGTCTCAGATTAGTAAACTCTCTTCTTCCTTCTTATATTTTGGAGAGTCCAAATTTTGAAGAAGAAAGCATTGGATCAACCGTCGAAGAAGGATCAATATAGTACTAGCATGCTGTGCTGATTTTCTACATCAAACTTCAGATCAGAGATCGTAGGCTCATGTGGATGACTCCTAAAGGCTAGACACATGTGTGGCTCATGACTTCATCCTCAAGCCTGGATCAGTAAGTTAGAACATCTAACTTGCTCAGGTAATAGATCTGATCTATTAACTTCATACCTGCATTTGATGTAGTGTAGATCTAGGTTGATTTGATCAATCTTTTACTTTTTTATTTGATTTTAATTTTTGATTTAATATCATATCTTGATCATGTAATAGGTTTGAGATCTAGATGTTTATATATTTATTTAAATAAATATTTGATTTATTTAAATTTTTTGCTACAAGATTTTGAAAAAGTTTTCAAGATCTATCTGTAAAATCCTAGATTTGGTTCCTTCAGCATGCTCCATGGCGCTAGCACTTGGGCTAATCCACATACCTAATTGTGTTCTTATTTTATTTCTTCTTTCTTTCTATTACCAACAAAAGGGTACCGGATCCTAAGGTGGTGGTGTCCTAGCCAAACATCCACAATAAGTGGTATCAGAGTTGATATCACAACATTGAGTTAGCTTGGTCTGCACATTGGGATTAAAGTAGTGTCAGATAAAATTTAAGATCTCTTCTATTATGTAAGCTTCCATAATAGAACCTTCAACTTGGACCTTATTTTTTACTTTCTTCTTGAGATTGTGCATGTATCTTTCAAATAGATACATCCACCTATATTGCACTGGATCCTCCATCCTAGCTTCATACGCTAGATGAATCATGAGATGCTCCATGGAGTTAAAGAAGCTTGGAGGAAATATCTTCTCTAACTTGCATATGGTCTCTATTCTGCTAGCCTCAAAACTGAATAAATGGTCAGTGGATAGTTTGGTAGCATAAATATCTTTGAAGAGAAGGCTAAGCTCGATCAAAGAACTCCATATGGAGTTGGGAAGGAGATCACGCCAAGCCAATGGGAGTAATCATTGCAAGAATATATGGCAGTCATGGCTCTTTAGCCCACAGAATCTGCAATCTTTGACATTGATGTACCAATCTAGATTACTTGCATAACCATCTAAAAATTTAAGACTTTTACACCATTCATAAAGATCCTCCAACTGCTCCTTTGTTAAGGTATAAGATGCTTTCGGCTTCAATAATTTTTCAGGTGACACCTTAATTCAGCTTTAATAAAAGATGCTTGTATATGTTTTTCATATTCACTCGAGCCTTGGGATTGTCCTTCGTCTTGCCTTTGACATCTATAATAGTATAGAAAATATTATCGAATACATTCTTCTTAATATACATGATGTCAAGATTATGATGGATCAAATTAGTAGACCAATATGGCAATTTTTAGAAGATGCTTCGCTTCACCCAATTATGAGTTCTACCGAACCCCCAAGGCTTCTGCTTATCAATTCAATGCCAAATAGGACTTCATCCAATTGGGATATCCTCTAAAATACTTCCATACCACTGAGTCGCTGGGGTGTGTGGTCCTTCTCTATCTTATTCCTCCTAAAACTATCCCACTGCTTTTGAAAAAATGATGCTTAGGAAGGAATTAACGATGATAATCGAGCCAGCAGGGCTTACAACCATGCTCAAGCTGAAATGATTTTGTACTCTCTATATAACAGGAACATGCAAGCTTGTCATGAGTGCTCCATCCTGATAGCATCCCATAAGCAGAAAAATTGCTAATGGTCCATATTAATGCAGCCTTTAGTACAAAATTTTGCTTCTTTGATGCATCAAAAGTACAAATGCCATCAGACCATAATAATTTCAACTCATCAACAAAAGGCCTGAGATATACATCAATGCTTCTACCAGGATGTCATGGACCATGAATGAGTAATGTAAGAACGATATTATGTTCTTTCATGCACATCCCACGTGGTAGATTGTATGGAGTAATAAAGATTGGCTAACATGAATAAGGGGCTGCTGCATGATCGAATGGTGTAAAGCCATTAGTAGATAGATCCAGCCAAACATTGCATAAATTCTAAGCAAATAAAGGATGGCAAGCATCAAATTACTTCCATGCCTCACTGTCTGATGGATGTCACATCATATCAGGATGCTTGCATGGTCCTTCTTTGTGCTATCTTATCTATCTGACAGTACTCTTGGACAAGTAGAGCCTCTAAAATCTAGGAGTGAGAGGAAGGTATTGAAGAATCTTGTATGGTATATTCTTCTGATTTCTATCCTTTTATCTTGGCTTAAATCGGCTTACACCGCATATGCCACATGAGCTCTTCTGTTGGTCCTCTTTATAGAAAAGCATGCAACCATTATGGCATGCATCTATTTTCTCGTATCCCATGCCCAATACTTTCATCATTTTTTTCAAAGCATAGAAGCTCTTAACAAGCTTCTCATCCTTTGGTAGTATTTTTTTTATTATTGCTATCATCCTATCATAACAATTGATCGTCATATTAAACTCAACCTTCAAGTTCAACAACTTTGACATAGTAGAAAGTATAGTGGGTATTTCATCTTTTGGCTATAGTGCTTTATCAGCATCTTTCAACATACGGTAAAAATCACCACTACTAGCTTCTGGATCATCCTCCATATCTTAGTTAAATTTAGGGCCAGTCGTATCTATAACTATATCCACCATTCTATCCATGTCCATGTCTTGCTTGATTCTAGCCCTTGCAACTTTCTTCCACGTCTCTCCATGTAGGTACAAATGGATAGTGATTGTATCTCTATCAAATATTTCTCTATTGCCACATCTATTACAAGGACAATGAGTCTATCCTTGATGTAAGAGTGTCACATTACCAAAAATAAAATCACAAAAATACTGTATACCCTTCCTATATTTAGCAGAAGCCTCCCCGTCGACTACTTGACAGTCCATCCAACTATAATCCATGACTGACTATCTAAGAATTCTGCATATACATAAACATAAAATAATTGCAAAATACTATTTTATCACTCATAATGGCTTACATAGTAAATTAATGCATCCTATCATCAACTAATAGGTAAAGATAGATCCTATCCTATTCAAGAAATGCATTAATTCTATTGGTCCATTACAGTAATCAAACGATACACAACAGGAGCTGAAAAAAATTTTGAGAGCATTTTTCCTTAGTTTTCTCATGTAGGGAGAACAAAAAAAAATTCTATCCAAAATTTTTTTCAAACCCTCAGCATACTATTTGATTACAGTAATAACCTATAGAATTACTTGCATTTTCCAAACCATCTATAGTGGACAATCAATTGATCAGTATACATAATTCTTTTATCTAAATAAAAATAAATAAATGTATGGATACCTTAGAATATATACATCAATTATCTGACAGGTCTATCATTCCATGCAATGCAAATTTTATTCAAATTAATACATAATTAATGATATCCAGCATGCGAGAGGAAAATACCTTTGATGCTAGTTATGACGCCAGGCCTGAGCATGTAGGGCATGCCCTAGCCCCATATTTGCAATATTGCCCGACATCTTCTCTCAATTTGAATACTCTGCATGTTGAGATCCAAATTCCATACATCTAATTCATTAATTAATTAGTGCCATCATTGATGCTATCACTAATACTAAACAACATCAGCTAACGTTAATGCCATCCTTACTGCTGCTGCTTATAGTGGGAGGGAAGGGGTTGCAAGATCAGGGCCGCAAGTTGAAGGGGCTGCAAGATCGGGGCCACAGTCTAGGGGCGGTAAGGTAGGGGCTGAGCGGTCAGACCAACCAGGATGGGGCCATGGGGAGGCCAGCCTGATAGGGGTGGTAGGCTCTGGGGCCACAGACAAGGAGGCATTGGTAGGATGGGGGCAACCATAGGATAGGTAGGGCTGGGGTGGTGGGCTCAGGGCTGTAGCGATGGAGGCATTGGTGGGGTGGGGGCAGTTATGGGAGAGGTAGGGCCGGGATGGCGGGCTCGGGGCCATGGCGTAGGAGGCCCCAGTGGGGTGGGGACGGCCATGGAAGAGGCAAGAATGGGGTGGTTGGCTCGAGGCCATGGCACAAGAGGCACTGGCGGGTTCAAGGCGGTCATAAGAGAGGTAGGGTTAGGGTGGCTAGCTTGGGACCGTGGAACAGGAGACGCCAACGGGGTTGGGGTGGTAGCGGGTGAGGCGAGGTCGGGGATGCAAGGTTGAGGTGGCCTCGAGGGAGGCGAGGTCGGCACAACGACGTCAGGGCAGTCGCATAGGAGCATCGACGACTCGAGCAAAGAGTGGCTAGGGTAGCAGGCTTGGGATCGCAACGTAGGAGGCACTAGTGGCATCACTAGGAAGGAGGATGCACGGAGAACAGGGAATGCTGGGAAGAACGAGCAGGGAGTGGAGAAGGTGCAGAGAAATTTTTTTAGTCAAAAATTTTTTTCCACTGGTGGGGCGGCAAAGGTTTATGGGTGCACTATTATCGATGGCAAGACTATCATCGATGATACGGTCAGCAAAATCAAAGTTTCTATGCTAAAGTTATTGCGACGACACATCCCGTCATTAATAATAAAATGTCATCACTAATAATATTAATTTTTTTTAAATACTAAATTTTAATATTAATTTTTAAAAAATTTTAATAATTATCGATAGCAAAAAGCCATTGGTAATGCCGTCAAAAAAAAATTATTATTGATGGCTAAAGTGTCACTAATACCAAAATGTCATCACTAATAATATTAAATTTTTAAAAATATTTTTTTTCAAAATTATTAGCGATAGCAAGCTCTTAGTCACTAAAGCTGTCACTAATAATTATAATTTTTTCTAAGAAATATATGCTTTAATATTAATTTTTTTTCTTCTAGATCATTTTTTGGGTGGTTAAAAATCAATATTGAATTTTATTAAATTTTTAGACTTAATTAATTTATGAATCAAATCCTAATTAATTTAAAATAAATTTAATGTAATTAGATTTGACTTAATTTAAGGCTAATTGAGTTTTAATATTCTAAATAGGACTTGAATTCAAAGGCTAATTGAATTAGGTTTGATAGAATTTTGAATCAGATTCGAATTTAATTCAAATGAAAACTAAATTAAAAGTTATTTTTTTAATTAATTTAAATCAAATTAAATTTAATTAGGCTTAACTAAATTTTAGAATAATTTAATTTAAAATCTAATTAGAACTTGGATTCAAAATCTAATTGAATTAGGTTAGATAGGATTTCGAATAAGATTTGAATTGGATTTCAATTGGATTTGAATCGAACCTAAACTAAAAATTATTTTTTTAATTAATTTTAATTAGATTAAATTTAATTAGGCATGACTTAATATGAAGGTAATTGGATTTTACTAACCAAGTAGGACTTGGATTTTAAAATTTAATTGAATTAGGATTGATAGATTTTCTAATCGAATTCAAATCGAATTTAAGTTAAATCCAAATTAAAAATTATTTTCTTTTAATTAATTTAAATAAGCTTTAATTTGATTAATCTTGACTTAATTTGAGGTTAATTAAATTTTATAATCCATGTAGAATTTGGATTCGAAGCCTAATTGAATTAGATTTTATAGGATTTCAAATTGGATTCAAATCGTGTTCGAATTGAATTCGAATATAATCATTGATCAAGTTCTAATTAATTTAAATCAGCTTAAATTTAATTAAGCTTGACTTAATTTGAAATTAATTAGGTTTTACTATCTATGTAGGACTTGAATTAAAAGTCTAACTAAATTAAGTTTGATAGAATTCTGAATTGGATTTGAATCTGGTTTGAATTTGATTCGAATCGAATCTAAATTAAAAACTATTTTTTTAATTATTTAAATTAACTTAAATTTAATTAGACTTGACTTAATTTAAAAGTAATTAGATTTTACTATCCAAGTAGGACTTGAATTAAAAGCCTAATTAAACTAGGATTGACAGGATTTCAAATTAGATTCGAATTAAACCTAAATTAAAAACTAATTTCTTCTAATTGATTTAAATCAAATTTAATTTAGTGAATCTTAAATTAATTTAAGATTAATTAAATTTTATAATCTAAGTAGGATTTGAATTCAAAGTCTAATTAAATTAGGTTTAGTAGAATTTCAAATTAGATTCGAATTGGGTTCGAATTGGGGTTGAACTAGGATCTGTGTTATTAGCGATGGCAAATCTCTCATCGCTAATTCTATTATCAATAATATTTTAAAATAATTTTTTTTTTAATTTGTTATTTTAAAACTTATTAGTGATAGTGTGTTTTTCATTACTAATATCCAAAACATGCCATCGCTAATATATATTTTATGTTTAAATATTATAAAAATATTTAAAAATTTAAATAATTTTAATGATAGCTTAAGCTATCGCTAATAATAAAATAGCCATCGCTAATAGTAAGTTATTAGTGATGGCACTTTTTTATTGCTAATAATCAAAATTTATCATTGCTAATATTTTTTATATTTTTAAATATTTTTTTAAAAAATTAAACTTTTAGAGATGGCTCTTGTCATCACTAATATCAAGATTGTCGTTGCTAATAGTATTATCGATGGCTTTTTCTTTTGTCGGTGTTGTGGTGGTAAAAAGTTCTTATTAGCGATTAAATTTTTTATCGTTGCTAATACCATCTCTAATATTCAATTTTTTGATAGTAGAAGTATAAATCTAAATTATTTAAAATATTCAAATGATTCTATAATGAAGTAAAAAAATAAATTAGAAAGAGTATTAAAATTCTTCGATCAGATCGAGAAAGTGAATACCTTTCTAATGAGTTTTTGACATATATAGAGAAGAATATGATTCTCTCTTAATAGAATCCTCATGGAACACTACAACATAAAAGGATGTCAGAAAGGAGAAATCAAACTCTATTAGACATGGTTCGATCTATGATGGAATTTACGAGTTTGTTTATTATGTTTTAGAGTTAAGCTCTTAAGACTGCTTGTTTAGTTTTAAACAATGTTCCAAATGTGAGCTCAAGTATGGTGCTCTTAAGCCTTGAAAGTAGGTGGAGAGAGACCAAGGAGCAAATGAAATCAAACATCGAAGGACTTCAGCCAATGCTTCAGTCAAGCTGGCTCCAGCCCAAGCAGAAATCAACTAGCTCAAATTCTAAGAGAGCTGACTTAAGTAGAAGTTCAGAAAGCGTATCAAGCTGGCATGCTAGAAGAGATAGCTCGATTCTTGAGAGGGCCAGCTCGAGCTGTAGAAAAGAAGACTATCATGTTAGTCGAGCTGACTCGAATCCTAAGAGAGTCGGCTTGAGTAGTAGAGCAAAGAGCGATGATTCAGGCTCTCATAGGAGACATCATAGTTGAGCTAGTCCAACTACTGACTGAGCTGGCTCGAGTGGCGAGTAGAATAGTATGTGGTTTTTGTTCTAGCATAGGATTGGGTTTAATCTTAGAGACTTAGGACCTTGGTTTGTGAGGTCCTAGTGGGCTAACCTATTGATTTGACTGGGATTAGTCCAAGAGCGTGTGCATGGGAGACATGGGTGTACATGGGCTCGGAGAGTGCATCACATTTGGTTAGCTAGAAAAGTTTTTTGGATTGGATCATATTGACTAGGTATATATATATATATAATCTATATTGAGTTTTGTAATTAAGAATGGAATTGAATACAATCCTTTTTCTTCCTAAAAAATCTCTCTCTTTCTCTCTCTCTTATCCACACCCTAAGATTTTCTAGGGTTTCATAGAATAGCCATCTATTTCCTCGGATCCTTATTGTTATTTTTATAATCATCTAGTAGCAATAATTTTATCTAATAATTGGTATCAAAGTGATATCAGGTTTCAACAATTGGTATCAGGGCTCTGGTTTTAGATCTGGTGGAGGAAAGGTCTAAGTTTTGCCAAGAATTATGGTAAGGTGCTGAACATATTTCTTTGAACATCGTTTTCTATCTTTTGTGTTTGGTTATTGAAAATCTGGTTGAGATGACATCAAGTACCATTAAGACAGACTTTGAAAAGTTTAATGGTAAGGGTAAGTTCACCCTTTGGCAACAAAGGATGAAGGATCTACTGGTACAAAATAGAATCTACAAGATCTTAACTCGAGAAAGATCGAAAAAAAATTCTATTGAAGAGTGGGAGGAACTTGAAGAGATAGCCTTTAGCACGATTCGGATGTGCCTTGCTGATGAAGTCCTACCTGAGATCAACATGAAAACCATACCGAAGGAGCTTTGCCAAAATCTAAAGAACATGTATATGGGCAAGAACATGACAAATAAGCTGTAGTTGAAGAAGCGGCTATATAGTTTGTGGATGTTCGAAGGAGGAGATCTAGTTTTCCATATCCAGAAGTTCAATCAAGTCTGCTAAGATGTTATGAGCCTGGATGTAAAGATTGATGAGGAGGATAGAGCTCTCATGTTATTGTGTTCACTGCCAGTAGCATATGATGATCTGATTACTACTATGGTATATAAAAAAAAGATATTAAACTTTAAGAAAGTGGTTAGAGTTCTCAGATCTAATGAACAGTGAGAGAGGCTAATTAAAGAAAATCCTAGCTCGGAGGTGCATTCTATGAATGAGAGGCAAGGAAGGCATAAGAAGAGAACTCGAGATAAATCTAAGGATAGATCAAAGTCTTAAAAAAATCAGAAGGGTGTGAAATGCTACAAGTATCATTAACTTGGCCATATTAGAAGGAATTGCCCACTTTCGAAGAATAAAAAGGGAAAGGGCACTTCTAAGAGTGGATCGACTAGCGGGAGTGGTGCTCTATCATCTGAAGATAATGGAGATGATATACTAGTAGTATCAAATGGAGTTACAGAGTTGGACAACCACTGGATACTGGATTTAGCATGTTCTTACTATTACACTACACATCAAGAGTGGTTCTCATCTTATAAGAGATCCGATGGAGGGAGTGTTAGTCTTGAAAATGACCACCCATATATAATTGCTGGTATTGGACAGTTGAGTGAGAATGTATGCTGGAGTCGTGTAGACACTCAGCAATATGAAGCTTGTGCTAGAACTGAAGAAGAATTTGATATCCCTGGGTTACTTGGAAAGATAGGAGTATGCTTTTAGTTGTCAGCCAGGCAGTGGGTATTTGAAATTTTCAAGGATTCATTGGTGGTGATGAAAGAGAGAAGACTGAGCAACAACCTGTATAGGATGGAGGGCTCAGTGACTACTGATAGTGCAGAGCTGTCCGTAGCAGCACAGGAGGAATAGCTAACCTACAAGCTATGGCACTATCGTATGGTTCACTTAAGTGATAGAGTGCTCATAGAGTTCAGTAGGAGATGTCTGATTCTAGCACTAAAAAAGAAAGAAAATGACTTATGTGAGATTTGCATCTATGGCAAACAGCGTAGAGTTACATTTGCTAGTAGTACCAAGTGGAGTGAAGCTACTTTGGAGCTAGTTCACTCGAACGTATGGGGACCAGCACCTATTGCATCTCGAGGTGGAGCGAGATATTTTATCACCTTCATAGATGACTTCTTCAGGAAAGTTTGGGTCTGTCTAATCAAGAAAAAGTCAAATATTTTTATCCGATTTAAACTCTAGAGAGCTGAGGTGGAAAAGGAGATAGGGTAGCCAGTGACGTGTTTAAGGTTTGATAATGGAGGAAAATACACCAGCCCAGACTTTAGAAAATACTATGAGGAAAATGGCATCAAACGTCATTACACAGTGAAGATGACCTCTCAGTAGAATGGTGTCATGGAGAGAATGAATCAGACATTGATAGAGAAAGCCAGGAGCTTGAGGTTGCAGGCATCACTATTCAAATCTTTTTGGGGTGATGCTCTTACTTATGCTTGTTTTCTTGTTAATAGGTCTTCCCATAGAAAACTGAATGAGTGGAAAGAAGGTGGTCCTTGGCCATCTAAAGGTGTTCAGCTATCTTGCATGTGCTTTGGTAGAAGAAACCGACAAGAGCAAGTTAGACCCAAAGTCATAGAAGATGGTATTCATTGAATTTCCATGAGGTATGAAGGATTTCTTGTTGTGAAATTCACATTATTAGAGGTGTGTCATCAGTCGAAATGTGATATTTAACAAGAAGAGCATCGTGTTGAAGCCAGAAAGTGCAGATGAAGTTGTCAAGTCAACACAGGGTAGCATGGGATAGTTCTTGGATATAGGTGATTTGCCCTCAACGTCAACCTCAGGTCATGTTTAGTTTGAGGTGGAGTTAGGTAGGCATGGTGATATACTTGTGGAGGTCTAGCATGAAGAGCGATCTATCCTGGACAAAGTATAGAGGCAGCCACAGGTAGCAAACTTGCAGGATATTGCAAGAGGAGTTCACAAACTGGTGTGATATGGAATTAATGAGACTATCTCCTATGCTCTCATGACTGCCAATGGAGATTTAGAGAGCTTTGAGAAAGCCATGAAGAGTTTGGATCAAGAGTCATGGATGCAGGCCATGATAAAAGAGATGGAGTCTCTCAGAAAGAATCGAACATGGTAGCTGGTAGATCTATCCGATAATGCTCAACCCATTGGCTCTAAATGAATTTTTACTAGAAAAGAAGCATCTTCAGAGCAAGGTAGACTAAGGTACAAGGCTAGGCTAGTAGCCAAAGGGTACTCATAGAGAGAAGGCATTGCTTATTCAAAAGTCTTTTCTTTGATTGTCAGATATATGTCCATTAGGATGCTGTTGAGCATGGTTGCTACTTATGATTTGGAGCTGGAGCAAATGGACGTTAAGATAGCATTTCTCCATGAAGATTTGGAGGAGAACATATACATGGAGCAGCCACAGGGCTTCAAGAAGCCTGGGTCAAAAGAAGAGGTATGTTTACTGAAGAAATTGCTATACGAATTAAAATAGTCTTCTAGATAGTGGTACAAGTGGTTTGATACTTATGTGAGAAGTATTAGCCTTTCTAGGTATGATCATGATCCATGTGTATATGTGAGATCTCTGAAAGATGGATCTTGGTTATACTTACTCTTGTATGTAAATGATATGCTGATAGTATGCAAAAGTATGGAAGTATTGTAGGAGTTAAAAGGAGCTTTATCTCGAGAGTTTGAGATGAAGGACTTGAGGCCTGCAAAGAAGATTCTTGGTATGAAAATTATCAGAGATAGAACCAAAAGGTTGCTACATCTATCTCAGGAAGGATATATAAAGAAGATCTTAGAGAGGTTTGGTATGAAGGAGGCCAAACTGGCAGAGCTGCCACTTGCTGGGCATGTTAGACTCTCTAAGACCATGTCACCATAGACTGAGATAGAAGTTCAAAAGATGAAAAAGATTCCATATGCTTCTAGTGTAGGAAGCATTATGTACTCTATGGTGTGTTGTAGGCCAGACTTAGCCCACGCAGTGAGTCAGGTGAGCAAGTTTATGGCTCAGCCTGGCAGGAAGCACTAGAGAATGTTGAAGGATAACCTTAGGTACTTGGCAGGTTCAGTTAGGATTGGCATCTATTATTGCCAGCGAAAAGGTGCTGAGGAACATCCTAACATGTCCAAGGAGGTTCGAGAGCTAATAAAGGGGTTTGTGGATGCAGATTTTGGTGGAGATGTGGATACTTGGCATTCGATAATAGGTTTTGTGTTTAGCCTTTATGGGGGTCTAGTCTCATGGAGATCTTACTTATAGCTGATTACGGCCTTGTCCACTACCGAAGTGGAGTACATTAGCATCATGGAGGCAGCGAAAGAGGCCCTATGGTTGAAGGCTTGGCACTGGAAATGGGATTCCCACAGGATGCAGTAAGGATGAATTGTGATAGTCAGAGTGCTTTGTTGCTTGCACAGAATTTCATGTATCATGCAAGGACCAAGCACATTGATATTAGATACCACCGGATCAGAGAGCTAGTAGAGGATGGTGAAGTGGAGCTAGTGAAGGTTCACACTAAAGAAAATCTAGCTGATATGCTCACAAAGGTACTTCCATGGAATAGCTTTTACAACTATATAGAACTGATGGGGCTGATGGATAGAGCTGAGTTTACAAGGACTTGAGAGTACTAAGATGAAGATTTTAAGCTCAGGTATGATGCTCTCAAGCCTTGGAAGCAGGTGGAGAGAGACCAAGGAGCGAATGGAGCCAACCATTGGAGAGCTTCAGCTAATACTTTAGTTAAATTGGCTCGGTTCCTATCAGAGCTAGCCTAAGTAGAAGTTGAGTCAGCTCGGATCCTAGGAGAGTCGGCTCGAGTAGAAGTCCAGAAAGTGTATTAGACTGGCACATTGAAAGGCTGGCTCGATTCCTAAGAGGGCCAACTCGAGCTACAGAATAGAAGACTATCATGTCAGTCGAGCTGGCTCGAATCCTAAGAGAGCCGACCTAAATAGCAGAGCAGAGAGCAGTGATTCAAGGTCTTATAGGAACATCACAGTCAAGCCAGTCTAACTACTGAATGAGTCGAATCGAGTGGGAAACAGAATAGTGCGTGGTTTCTATTCTGGCCTGGAATTGGGTTTAATCCTAAAGACTTAGGATCTTGGTTTGTGAGGTCCCAAGGGGCTAACCTATGAATTGGACTAGAATTAGTCCAATGGGTGTGTGCATGTGAGACATAGGTGTATATGGGCTTGGAAAGTGCATCACATTAGGTTAGATAGGAAAGTTTTTTAGATTGGATCATATTGACCAGGTGTATATATATATATATACTCTGTATTGAGTTTTGTAATTGAGAATGGAATTGAATATAAGCCCTTTTCTTCCTAAAAAATCTCTCTCTTCCTCTCTTATCCACGCCCTAGAGCTTTCTAGAGTTTCATAGAATAGCCATCTCTTTCCTTGGATCCTTGTTGCTATTTCCATAATCATCAAGTAGCAAGAATTTTTCTCAACACCGAACAAGTCTGTTGCAAAAACTTCAAATGAGATATGGACTGGGCGTAGACCAATGCTCTTTCACCTAAGGATTTGGGGTTGTCCAGCTTATATCAAACATTTGCAAAATGATAAGCTTGGACCCTAGCCTGATAAGTATTTATTTATAGGGTATTCTAAAAAAACTAGGAGTTATTACTTCTAGCTTGATGAAGAATAAAAGATGTTCATAGGCAATAGGATAGTTTTTTTAGAAAAGAAATTCCTTAGCGAAGGAACTAATTCCACTAAAATTGAGCTTAAGAAAGCTCAATTGGTAGAAAAACCGACACAAATAATTGAACATACAGAACCAGATTTAATTAAACCAAACCCGAAGCTCATTGTAGAGGCATCTTTAAGGAGATCCGATAAAGTACTACATCAGTCAGATAGACACTATAGTTTTTTGATTCGGGATGGTGATCCTATTAAACTAGATGAGAACAATGAGGATCCGATCACCTATATGGATGCCATGCAAAGACTCGACTCTAAGAAATGGCTTAATGTCATGAAATCTGAGATGGAATCCATGGAGATCAATGGTGTATGGGTACTCATTGATCCACCAAAAGGGGTAAAATCCATAGGATATAAATGGATATTTAAAAGAAAAAGAGGCACAAACGAAAAAGTAGAGAACTATAAAGCCCACCTACCAAAGGATATCATCAACGTTATGGTATAGACTATGATGAGACATTTTGTCCTATGGCAATGCTTAAATCTATTCAAATTATGCTTGCAATAGTGCCTTACTTATATTATGAAATCTAGCAAACGGATGTCAAGATAGTTTTCTTGAATGGAGAGTTAGATGAAGAGGTGTATATAATATAACTTGAAGGTTTCACATCCATAGATGAATCAAAAGTATGCAAGCTTCAAAGATCCATTTATAGATTGAAGCAAGCATGTTAGAGTTGGAACATGCATTTTGATAAGATGATCAAAATATATGGCTTCCTTAGAAATAAAGAAGAATCATATATTTATAAATGGGCTAATGATATTATAGTCGTATTGCTTATATTGTATATGGATGATATTTTCTTAATTGAAAATGATATCCTTGCATTATAGGGAATAAAAGTATGGTTGTTGTTGCCCAACTATGCAACCCAAGAGGGGGGGTGGTGAATTGGATTTTTAAAATTTTAAAATTAATTTAAAGATATCAAGATTGAATGATGATATGCAAGACGTGTGTGTGAAGCGATTTAGGTTAGAGAAAAAATATAAATGATTAGAGAGTAAGAATTAACAAACTAAAAAAAGAAAGATAGCAAGCACACCACAAACAAGCAAGATTTATAGTGGTTCGGTGCTTCCCTTGCACCTACATCTACTCCCCAAGCTCCTACTTGGAAATTAAAATCCACTAACCATATTCAAACTAAATACACCATTAGAAACCTCCAACCCTAGCTATCCTAAGCTAGAACACTTATTTTTCGGATACAAGCCAACCCAATACAATCCTATTCAAGTTTAGGATCAACCTTCCCAAGTTTTGGAATCCCCCCAAAACTTGAATCAAAATAGTAAAGCAGAGTAAAAGATTTAATGACAATCAAATACAAGTTTAGCTCCTTTTGTAAGCAAATAAAATCTTAAGAATGCTTTTCACAATAATGGAGGAAGCTTCTCTGATTTTTCTTAAGGTTGTTGAAAATTTGAAAGATCTCTTGAGAGGTAAGTGAACTTGAAATGAAGGCTTCTTTGCCTTAAGATGACTTTTGCTTAGGGCTGAAATTGAATCACACCAATCTCTTATATTTTTTTCTATTTAAAGCCTTTTAAATCTTAAATAGGTGGAGGAGAGAATCCTGGGCAAGATTTGTAACTATTGGAGACATTAAAGAAACCATTAAAATTTGCCAAAATAAGAAAAAAAATAGTCATTGCAGAAAAATTTCCATTGCAGGGATCGACTCATGGCACAAGGGTCGACTCATGGGTCAACTCATGGCATAAGGATCCACCTCGAGGTCGACCTTTGAGACAAAATTTAGAAAAATAGCCATTCTATATTTTTAGCCATCGAAATAGTAGAGGTTGACTCTAGGGTCGACCCTTGGCATGGAGATAGTGTGCCAAATAGTCCTTTTTAGTAGGAGACGACCTAAGAATCGATCCTTTCGCTTCAAACTTAATTTTCTTCCAAAATAAGCATCCAAAAATCATGGAACTACCTTCAAAGGATTAGAAATCTTCTATACTTGCTCTTGAGGCTCTCAAATCAAAACTTGATAAAATTACAATTTTATCTCTGAAATATAAAATATCTTTTTTCAAGCCAAATTCATTAGTAATTCCCTTAAATGCTTTGTAATCAGCAAAATCAATTCTTGAAGTAACAATCTCTCCCTTTTTGATGATGACAAAACATTTGAGCATAAGCAAAAATAAAGTATGTAGAAGCATTGATTGAGGATTTCAAAAATTTTGAATGAACATGCTACATCATATACTAGGATTTTATATTCAATTATTTGACCAATATGGCATCAAGAGTAGTTTGATAATTACTTATAGTCAGGCATTTAAATAATTTACAAAAATGTTTGACTTACTTATTTCTTTGGTCAATTTTACTTCTATTTTATTTTTTTATCAATTTTACTTTAATTTTGCTTATAGCCCAATTTTATTTACTCTACTCTTTCTTTTTGACATCATCAAGTAAGATCTTAAAAAATTTTAAAATTCAAAAATAAAAAAGCCTCCTCCTTAAGTTATTCCATATGTTTTCCTATTAGAACAAGAGTTTATAACAAAACTTTCAATTTACAACATAATGATCATAATAAAATTTAGCCAATTCACAAAGATTTTATTTCACATCATTCAAATGACATCATCATATATTTACATCCAAATAATTATCATAACATCAAGTCATCAAAATATATAAGTGCTAAACATACAAAATATAAAGGTATCAAAAGTATTCATGAGAATTAGGCCATCAAAACATACAAAATTCATGGATACAACTATCCATGACCTAAACAGTCAATAGTACCAATGCCATAAGTTTGATCCAAAAAAAAAAATAACCAACTATGACTTGATCAACAACTTATAGAAACAACTAAGAGATACTAGATCATAACCTAATACAAAGGCGACTAAACTAAATCTAGTAGAAATCATGGCTGGAAGCATCTGAATCAGATGAGGAATCAGAGATGTGATGGGATGTATCAAATGACAGATGTATCAAATTCAAAAAATTAAATCAAAAATTTAAAAAATTGAATCAAATTAAATGAATCAACTCTCCTTTAAAAGCTTATCATTTGAAATTTCTTTCTTTACAAAAAATTAGATTAAACTCAAATATCAAAGGCTCTCCCTCTTTTTGAATGAATATGATTTTTTGAATAGATTTTCGAGTATATACTTTTAAGCTTTAAGAGGATTAGAGCTTTTCAAAGATTTGAATTATGGAATCAAGCACAACATTTAATTCATTATTCATTTTTTTCTTTTCTTAAAAAAATTTCAGTCAATTAAGCTCGAAAAGGATATATATTAAAAATGTATCGAGCAAAACAGATAATATCAGAGCAAAAATGATTTTACAAAAATTTCTAAAGACACATTAAAAATTTTGTATTATATTCATATTTTTAAATGAGTTTCAAAATTAGAAGTATATATCAAAATTATTTTTTTTTGGAGTGAGAATATATTTTAAATTAGTTTTAACTTTAATTAGTTATCCAAAATAATTTGGTAATCAAATCAATTGAATTTAAACTGAATAATCACATGAAGGCTTAAGTTAAAAGGATCATAAAATAATCAAAGTTCATTATCCTTAACTTAAATTAAATAGAATGTTCAATCAAGGCTAACTAGATAATATTTAACAAACAAACATCTTTTTCCTTATTTTTTAAGAGTAAATACTAGAAAATTCATCATATAATATTTTCTCCCCCTCTTTTTCATAATTATTGTCGGATAAATTTACCTTTCAACTTTTCTTTCTCATTTTGAAAAACACAATAAATTTAGAATGAATATCTTTTTTTTTTAAATTCTATTTATGAACAACATGAATTAAAAACACATCTCTCCCTTTTTGAATAATATAAATGCATTAAACAAAATTATTTTGAACTTCAAAGATTCAAGAGAGATAGAACATTTCAAAGATTAAAGATTTTAAATAGATCATTCAAAGCAAATTATAAGATATATTCAATTTTTTAGGGATCATCTCTTCTTTTTTTTTTATTATTATATATATTTTAAGATTAATAAAATATAAGATAAATGTCAAGCTATCTAATATCAATTGATTAAAAACAAAAGTCTTCTTTGAATATTTGGTTTTAATAGCTTCTTTGAAATATTTTGCTTGACATCAATATCAAAAGACTTAAAAGGAGTATTTTTCTTAAATTTATTTTTTAAAATTAATCAATCTAAACAAGGCATGAATATTCATCAATAATTCTCTTTTAAGATCAAAAAGAATTTCTTGATACTAATTAATTTTTTTAAAAAAAATAATATGATCAAAATGTGTAAAACACAAATAGTTGCTTAAAATGAATCAAATGATCAAAATCATTAGAATGCTTAAATAAATTCACGAGACAAATAAAGTATAATTATTTATCCATGATTTTTCATATTAAGTTCAAAAATAATTTTTCTTCTTATAGTCAAGAAAAAAATAAGATGGATGGATAATTTTTAACTTGAAGCAATGAAATTAAGTCTCAAGGATTGATCCAAAAATATTAGTAGAGGATAAGTTGGGATCAAAAGAAGGATATTTAAACAAAAAAATCTAGAATTTCTAATTCTCTCCTAATTTCATAGAATTTATCTTCACTTAAGGCCTTAGTAAAAATATCATCCAGTTGATTTTCAGTACAAATATAATCAAAAATTATGTCATTATTTTGAACATGCTCTCTTATGAAATGATGTCTTATTTCAATATTTTTTGACCTAGAGTGTTGGATTGGATTCTTAGTTAGATTTATGGCACTAGTATTATCACATCTTATAGGAGTTTTGTTTAGTTTGATGCCAAAGTCCTCAAGTTATTGCTTAATCCACAAGATTTGTGCACAACAACTTTCGATTGCAATGTATTCGACCTCGGTCATAGACAATGTTACCGAATTTTGCTTCTTGCTAAATCAAGAAATTAAGTTAACTCCTAGAAATTAGCAAATTTTACTAGTACTTTTTTTGTCTAATTTATATCCAGCAAAGTCTGCATCTAAATATCTAATTAAATCGATTGATGAATTCTTAGAGTACCATAAACCTATGGATTGAGTTTCTTTTAGGTATTTAAGTATTCTTTTTACAACATTTAAATATAATTCTTTTGGATTAGATTGAAATCATGCAAATAAATAAATACTAAACATGATATCTGATCTACTAGCAGTTAAATGCAATAAAGAACCAATCATGCCTCTATAAAGTTTTTGATCAGCACTTTTACCTCCTTCATCGTTGTCAAGCTTACATGATGGACTCATGGGGGTATCAATTGCTTTGGAGCTCTCCATCCTAAATCTCTTGAGTAGTTCTCTTGTGTACTTGCTTTGAGTGATGGAGATTTCTTCTTTTGTTTGTTTGATTTGAAGTTCGAGGAAAAATGTTAGTTCACCCATCATGCTCATCTTGAACTCCCCCTGCATGAGCTTAGCAAAATCTTGACATAAAATTTCATTAGTAGATCCAAATATAATATCATCAATATATATTTGTATTACTAAGATGTCATCATGATCTTTTTTAATGAAAAGGGTTGTATCTACATTTTCTCTTTAAAATTCATTATTAAGCAAGAATTTACTTAGTCTTTCATACCAAGCCCTAGGTGCTTGTTTTAAACCATATAATACTTTGTTTAATCTAAAAACATAATTTGAAAAAGCATGATTTTCAAAATCAGGAGGTTGTTCTACATAAACTTCTTCGATAATATATCCATTTAGAAAAGCACTTTTAACATCCATTTGAAATAGCTTGAAATTCATAAAGCATGCGTAAGCGAGTAAAAGTCTAATTGCTTCTAGTCTAGCAATAGGTGTAAAGATTTCATCAAAATCAATTTTCTCTTCTTGATTATAATCCTTTATAACTAATCTTGCTTTATTCCTAATTACATTTTCACTTTCATCCAATTTATTTCTATATACCCATTTTGTACCAATTATTGGATAATTTTTAGGTCTTGATACTAAGATCCGTACATTATTTCTTTCGAATTGATTAAGTTCCTCTTGCATTGCATTTATCCAATTATAATCTTTTTTGGCTTCATCAATGGTTTTGGGTTTAAAATGAGAAACAAATGCAAAATGATTATATGCATCTCTAAGTAAAGAGCGAGTTCTTACCCCATATGTAGGATCACCAATAATTAGTTCTTTGGGATGATTGTGAATATACCTCCATTCTTTTGGAAGATCATTTGTACCTTGAGGTTGTTCTTGTTGTCTTTTACTCTCAATTTCTTGCTTGTCTTCATGATTCTCTTCATTTTGAATTGTTGAATCCTTTAGGATGATCTCCTTCATTCCTTCTATAAGAGGATCTACATCATCAATACCCTCACTCTTCCTTGATGAAAGATCATTAGTCTCATAAAAAACAACATGTATTGACTCCTCTACTACTAAGGTTCTTTTGTTAAAAACTCTAGAAGTTTTACTTGAAGAGGAGTAACCATGAAAATAGCTTCATCGGATTTTGCATCAAATTTACCTAGTTTTTCTTTACCATTGTTCAAAACAAAACATCGACAACCAAAAACATAAAAATATGCAATGTTAGATTTTCTTCCTTTCTAAAGCTCATAAGATGTTTTCTTTAAAATTGGTCTGATTAGGGCATGGTTTAAGATGTAACATATGTGTTAATTACTTCCGTCCAAAAGTATCTTAGAAGGTTGTTTTCACATAGCATAGTATGGGCTATTAGAGTTCTATTTTTCTTTCTACTACTCCATTTTATTGGGTTGTCCTAGGTGCTAAAAAATTATGGCTAATTCCTTTTTCATCATAAAATATTTCAAAGTCTTGATTTTCAAATTTGATTCCATGATCACTTCAAATGCTTTGAATTGAAAATTCTTTTTCATTTGTAACTTTTTGGTGAAACTTTATGAAAATATGAAAAGTTTCATCTTTGTATGCCAAAAAGAAAATCCATGTAAAACGTAAGTAGTCATCGATAATTATAAAACCATAATATTTTCCACCTAAGCTTGTTGTTCTTATAGGACCAAACAAATCCATGTGCAAAAGTTTCAATGGCCTAGAAGTTGAAACAAAGTTCTTAGATTTGAATGAAACTTTTATTTGTTTACCTAGTTGGTATACATCATAAATTTTATCTTTTTCAAAGTTTAACTTTGGTAAACCGGTAACTAATTTTTTTTTGATAAGCTTTGAAAGTGAATGCATTCTAATGTGTGCAAGCCTACTATGCCAAAGCCAACTAGTCTCATTAATTTTGGCATTCATAGCTACTAAACATTGCATGTTTATTATAGAAAAATCATTCAAATCTACCATATAAACATTACCATGCCTATGACCAACGAACTTAATGCCATCATCATTGAAACTAGTTACAATGCACAATGAAGATTCAAAAATAACTTTATAACCCTTGTCATAAAGTTGACTAATATTTAAGAGATTGTGTTTTAAACCATCTATTAATAAAATATTTTTAATATACTTGGAGGGAGTGATACCAACATTACCTATACTAATGATCTTTCCTTTGTCATTGTCTCTAAATGTAACCATCCCTCCATTTTTAGCTTCAAGCATGATGAATTGGGACTCATCACCAGTTATGTGTCTTAAGCATCCACTGTCAAGATACCATTTTCAATTTTCTTCTTTGAACGCCAGACACACCTACATGCAAAATCAAGTCCTTACTCTAGGTACCCAAATTTTTTTGGGTCCTTTAAGGTTAGTTACAATGGTTCCTTTTGGAACCCATATTTTCTTTACATTTGAATTGTTAGAGAAGCATGTATAAGATTTGTATCCTAGTTTACCATATTTAAAGCAGGTAACATTTAAAAATTTATTGCTTTATGAATTTATAAAAATATTTTTCAAAAATTTTTATTTTCTTAGGGGGTTATAGCCTAGACCAGCCTTATCATAAATGGTCTTTTGATTTTCAAGAATCATATGAAGTTTATTTAAACTTAAAGTAAAATTTTCAACTATCGATTTTAAATTATCAATTTTATTTTTTAAATTTAGATTCTCTTGAGTTAAGACTAATTTTTCACTTAGGATAGTTTTATTTTCTTTTAGCAAGACTTGATTTTTTAATTTTAGTTCTTTGTTTTTAGTTCCTAACTTCTTTAAATCATCTACTAAATTATAGAAGGCTTCTTGAAGTTCTTTGAATATATATTCATTTGAGATTTCAGCACTTACCTCATTCTCATGTGCCATAAGGCACAGGTTGGCTTGTTCATGAGCTTCTTCCTCTTTGGAGCTTGAGTCGTCACTATCACTCCATGTTGCCACCATAGTCTTTTTCTTGTATTTCTTGAAAATATTTTTAAGTTGAGGACATTCAGACCTAAAGTGCCTTAGCTTCTTACATTCATAGCAAATAAGGGGTTGCTCCCTATCCTTTTTCTTGATATGCTCTCCTTTGGTAGGTAGCCTCTTCCTCATCCCTTATTTTATCTTCAAAAATCTCTTGAACTTTATTGTGATGATGGTTA
Organism: Cocos nucifera; assembly: GCA_006176705.1. Taxonomy (NCBI): domain Eukaryota; kingdom Viridiplantae; phylum Streptophyta; class Magnoliopsida; order Arecales; family Arecaceae; genus Cocos; species Cocos nucifera. Next base: position 609,337 of record QRFJ01000802.1, on the reverse strand, counting down.
TTTCTTCATCTTGTTCTTCATGTTTCGTTTCATCAGATTCCTCATCTTGTTGAGTGGTGGATTTAAGGGCTATTATCTTCTTTTTCTTTATATCTTCTTCTTGATGTTGTTTTATGCTTAGCTCGTGCGTCATTAGTGATCCTAGAAGCTCCTCCATGGATAAAACATTTAGATCTTTGGCTTCTTAGATTGCAGTCACTTTGGCCTCCCATGTTCTTGGCAAAGATTTAAGAATCTTTCTCACAAGGTCACTGTTAGAATAAGACTTACCAAGACTTTTAAGACCATTTATAATATTTGTAAATTTAGTAAACATTACAGTTATTGACTCATCATGCTCCATTTTGAAAAGTTCATATTTGTGCACAAGCATGTTAATTTTTGACTCCTTAACTTGGTTAGTGCCTTCATGAGTTACTTCTAACCTATTCCATATATTCTTAGCTGACATGCATGTTGAGATATGATTAAATATATTAGCGTCTAGAGTATAATATAAAATATTCATGACTCTTGCATTGAGTTGAGCCATTTTCTTATCAATCTCATCCCATTTCGTTTTGAGTTTGATTGATTCCTCACCATCAATTATCTTAGTGGGTGTATATGGTCCATTAACTATAATACTCCACATATCATAGTCAAGTGCTTGTATCAAAATTCTCATCCAAGCTTTTCAATAGGTATAGTTTATCCCATTAAAAAGTGGAGGTTGGTTTGTGGACTGCCCTTCGGTTAGAGAAATACTAACTTGGGTTGCCATAGATCTTTGGCACTTTGATGGTTAAATCAAAGTACGGCTAGAGCAGCGGGCTCTGATACCACTTGTTGCCCAGCTATGCAACCGAAGAGAGGGAGGATGAATTGGATTTTTAAAACTTTAAAGCTAATTTAAAGATATCAAGATTGAATGATGATATGCAAGACGTGTGTGTGAAGCAATTTAGGTTAGAAAAAACTATAAAAGATTAGAGAGCAAGAATTTAACAAACTAAAGAAAAAAAGATAGCAAGTACATCACAAACAAGTAAAATTTATAATGGTTCGGTGCTTCTCTTGCACCTATATCCACTCTCCAAGCTCCTACTTGGAAATTAAAATCCACTAACCGTATTCAAATTGAATACACCATTAGAAACCTCCAACCCTAGCTATCCCAAGCTAGAATACTTATTTTTCGAGTACAAGCCAATCCAATACAATCCTATTCATGGTTAGGATCAACCTTCCCAAGTTTTGGAATCCTTTCAAAACTTGAATCAAAATAGTAAAGCAGAGTAAAAGATTTAATGACAATTAAATACAAGTTTAGCTCCCTTTGTGAGCAAATAAAATCTTAAGAACTCTTTTCACAATAATGGAGAAAGCTTCTCTGATTTTTCTCAAGATTGTAAGAGATTTGAAAGAGCTCTTGAGAGGTAGGTGAACTTGAAATGAAGGCTTCTTTGCTTGAAGATGACTTTTGCTTAGGGCTGAAATTGAATCACACCAATCTCTTATATTTTTTCCTATTTAAAGCCTTTTAAATCTTCAATAGATGGAGGAGAAAATCCTAGGCAAGATTTGTAGCCATTGGAGATATTAAAGAAACCATTAAAACCTACCAAAATAAGAAAAAAATAATCATTGTAGAAAAATTTTTATTGCAAGGGTTCACTCATGGGTCGACTCATGGCACAGGGGTCGACTCATGACACAGGGGTCGACCTCGAGGTCGATCTTTGAGATAAAATCTAGAAAAATAGTCATTCTTTATTTTTAGCCTTCAAAACAGTAGAGGTCGACTCTGGGGTCGACCCTTGGCATAGAGACAACGTGCCAAACAACCTTTTCCAGCAGGGGACGACCTAGGGTTGATGCTTTTGCTTCAAACTTAATTTTCTCTCAAAATAAGCATCCAAAAATCATGGGACTACCTCCAAATGATTAAAAATCTTCTATACTTGCTCTTGAGGCTCTCAGATCAAAACTTGATAAAATTATGATTTTACCCCTGAAATACAAAAAGTTTTTTTTCAAGCTAAATTCATTAGTAATCCCCTCAAATGCTTTGTAATCATCAAAATCAATTCTTGGAGCAACAATAGTTATCTCAGTTCTTGATGAAAAATTTGGAAGAAGCATCCTACATCCTGGGGATGAAGATCTATAGAGATAAATCTATAAGATTGCTTGGATTGTCTCAATCCATGTATATCGATACAGTACTGAAATGGTTCAGCATGGTAAATTCTAAGAAAGACTATCTATTAATAGACCAAGAAATTTTTCTCTCTAAGAAGGATTGTTCAACAACTCCTCAGGAGAGAGCATATGAGTAGAATTCCATATGCTTCGATAGTGGGATGTATCATGTATGCCATGATTGTACAAGACTGGATGTAGCCTACTCACTAGGGGTAGCAAGTAGGTACCAAACTAATCCTAATAAGAACCATTAAAAAGTTGTAATCACAATCCTTAAGTATTTAAGAAATATTAAAGATCAATAGCTTATTTATAAAGATGCTGACTTAAAATTTATGGGATATATAAATTTCATTTTTCAGTTAGATTATGATGATAGTAAAAGTATGTCGGGTTATATATTTATCTTGAATGGATGAGCGATATGTTAGAAAAGTTTCAAGCAGCATATCGTAGCCAATTCTATATGCGAGGCAAAGTATATTATGGCATCTAATGCTATCAAGAAAGCTATTTAGTTAAGAAAGTTTACCAGTGAGCTTAGAGTGGTGCCCTTCATTGATGATCCTATTTTGTTGTATTATGACAGCACTAGAGCCATAGCTCAAGCGAAGGAACCAAAGTTCTATCAGAGAACCATATATATTTTGTGTCGCTATTATCTAGTCAAGTACTTGTGAAGTCTGTGTGTGAGTCAAGATGGGATTGACTGCTCCTGATTTTAGGAAATAATGTTACTCTATGTTTCAATTTAGTAAAATATTAAATAGGATAATCTTTATGAGAAGTCATAGGATTTATGAGGTTGAGATACAATACGGATGTATTGATTAAGAATTGGCAGTTAACTCTAAAGTCATCCTGAGCATTGTGAATTAAAGGGATGAATTATTTAGTAACCATATGACAAGGTTCTTAAATGTAGCTTTGTAATAATTCAACCTATCTGGATGTCGGGTATCATTACTAGATAGTTACTTCGATTAGTATAAAAATTGATTCCTGTGCTACTGGCTTAGTATTCAAATCAATGGGGTCACACACAGTAGAGATTTTTGATCGATTAGATGACTAATTAATGATTGAGAATCATTCAAGGGTATGATTGTCAATATGATTGATGATTAAGCTTATACAAAAGTTATGATAAAATAATTTACTAACAATTAGTTAGTTATAAGAGAATTAATTGATAACTAGATTGCTGATTAGCTCAATTTGATTGAGCATTGAGGTTTGGATTAAGTCTAATTGAATTGGATTCAATTGTATTTGACCTGATTTGGTTATGAGATGACCTAATTACTAAGGAAGATTAGTTTCTGATTTGATCAGAACTTGGATTTAATTAATTTCTAATTGAATTAGAATTTAATTAACTTGATTAGGTGTCTAATTAGATTAGGTTCACTTATTTATTTGGGTCTAAATAAATTGGTTATTTGGATGAGAACCAAATTGGAAGAACTAGAGTCCAATCAGATTGGACTACACCCATGCACCAACCTCCCTTACTCCACACCATTCCTTCATGCAAATTCTGAATTTGCATGAAGAATTCCCATCCCAAACCTCATCTGAATGCCCCTTTCTCTCCTCTGAAGATAAAGATAAAATTGGATTTGGATTTGAATTCAAATAAGTTTGAATTTAATCTTATCCTTGTCTATCTTAACCATTTGTGCACCACCTTAAGAAGGAGTCTCTTAGGTGTGCATGAGGCATCTAAGAAATCTGATTTCACACTAACGTAAATGGAGGGAGGGTGTGAATTTTCAGGGCATGAGGTCTTGGGGTGGGTGCTTCTCATTTGGTGTGTGATTAGAGGAGAACCGTCTCCTCTTGGTTTAGAGTCCTAGGATTGTTCTAGGATTTTGAGAAGAGAGAAAGGGTTCTCAAGACTCTTTCATCTCCATCTCTTCTTCCTCTTGAAGTCATCTTCACCTCTTGGAGCATCCAGGAGATCTGAAGAAAGAAGATTGTTCAGCCATCAAGTGGATCTCTGTAAGAACCTAGCACTTCTAGAAGATTAATCAGATCGAAGCTTCATGTGAATACTTACGGAAGCCGGACAATTATGCAACTTGGAGCAACAATCAAATCCACAGTGTTCAGAAGTGTTGAATTTCGACCCATGTTTGGGTATAGAGATCCAATCTCTATTTTTTTGTAGATTTGATCTACTGCATTGATACGATTAATGCTAGTTTTAATTTTAGATTATATACATGTATTTCCATGTCAATGATCCTAATGGAAGTAGTTTTTGGATTAGATCTAATGCATAATAGATTAAACTATTTAATCTAGTTCATTTCTACTATACTTTAAATCAAAAATATTTTAAAATTATGTATGAAACTGCCTATGTTTTCCTTCAGATGGAAGTTGGGAATGAGAGGAGATGGAGGGCAGCAGGTGGGGGAAGCGGGTGGGAGTTGGGGTTAGGGAAGAGCCGGTGGTTGGTTGGAGTTGCCGATTGGAAAAGGGAGGAGGTGGAGTAGAAGTTAGGGTTGGGGATGAGAGAAGATGGGGGCAATGGGTGGGGGTCAGAGGTTGTGGAAGAGCTGATGGCAGATAGGCGGTTAGTAGTGGGAGAGAGAGAAAGAGGAGATAAGAGTTAGGTGAGAGGAAGTGAGAGGAGATGGTGAGACTTTGGGTTTGGGGAAGAGCCAGCAACAGGTGGGCATTTAGTGGTGGAAGAGATAGATTTTGAAAGGGAGAAAGAGGAAAAGAGAGCAAAAGAAGGTAAGAGTTGGGAGAGAGGGAGAGATAGGAGAAGAAGGTGAGGGTTAGGGGTTGGGGAAGAGCCAGCAGTCGGTGGGGGTTTTGAGTCTGCTAGGATTTTGAATGGGAAAAAGGAGAAGTAGGTTTGGGAGAGAGATGGGTTTTGAAAAGGAGAAAGAGGAGAAGAAAGGGAGGGGGGAGGGAGGGGGAGAGAGAGAGAGAGAGAGAGAGAGAGAGAGAGAGAGAGAGAGGAGAAGAGATGGGAGGAAGGGGTGTACGCATGGCCTTATGTCACATCCCATTTAAAGCTTCCCCCTTTAAACACTGCCATGTTAGCCAGACGGTAGCCAAACACCATTGTTAGCCTTTTAAAGCCAGCTTTGAGATGCACATCGATCCAAGGGACAGGGAGTTGATTGGATATGGACTAGGATCCAGTCAACTAGAGCCAGTTTATCTCTATACATATATATTAGATTTGAGTATATGATAAAATTACTAGTTTGTTGCAATGTATATTGAGAAAATTTTTAGGAGGACAATTTGATCCAAGATGCCAAAACAATTACCAATATTTGAGGCCGTTGGATGCAAATTTAATAAGCTACATTATAAGAAAAATAAAGTTAAAAGTCAAAAGTTGATCCCAAATTTCAATGAGATGACTCTAATGTATAAGAGCTCAAGTGGCACAAGACTACAAGTTGATCCTAAATTTTTGTGAGTTGACTCTTTGAGGCTGAGATAAAGAGTATAATTTTTCAACTTTTTTTCAGCCAACTATCTAAGACTATGAGCCAACTCGAGCATACTTCGAGTCAACATTAAATTCAGTCGAGTCAACTCTCTCAGGCAAGATAAAGAGGTGCTATAATCAATCTATTTCTAAGTCGACCCCAAGTTAGTCCGAGTAAACCTCGAGTCAACTTTGACTCAACCCTAAGTTGCTGTGAGTCGACTCTACTATACCCAATAATATTAGAAATTGTGTCCCAAAGTCAATCATAAGCCTGTTAATGGTTAAGCTATTTCTTATAATTGCATATGAATTATAAATAAATAAATTTTTATTTTGATTTTTTCATCATAAATTCTTTGCATCTTCTAATGAACTCCTGTATTATGATGAAGTTCTTAGGACTATTTAGAATTGATAAAGAAGGATTTATCATTTAGTTCTTAAACCTGTTTGTGACTAAATGATACATTGTTACCGAGGACGACAATGTTTATCAAGTATAGGTCATTGTATAATATATGGATTGGTTATCCTCTTAACCAAGAAGTGTGGAGACACTAGTATGACAAGCAGGTAAGATGTAGGGGTACATTTGCATTGAATGTGACCAATTCCAGAGCTTTCTACTGTCAAGACTTGCTCCGAAGGGATATAAGTATATCTCTCTGACCTAAGATCACCATGGTGACTTCCAAGTAACTCACTGTGCTTTAGTGCCAGACTACCTAAATTTTTAATTCAATGATGGAAGGTTTCTAGGCATAGTCAAATACTTGAAGAGTCGGTGTGTGAATCAAGATGGGATTGACCACTTCTAGTTTCAAGAGTTATATTGAATTATGTTTTAATTTAGCAAAGCCTTAGCCAAGTTAGTCCTTATGAGGAGTCATAGGTGTGTTAAGATACAATATGAATGTACTTTTGAGAGTAACTCTGAGTCTTCCTAAATACAGAGATCAAAGGAATGAATTATGCAGTAACCATATTCGAGTAGGTTCTGAATGTTGTGATTGCGATGATTTGACTTATCCTAATATCGGGTACCATTGCTAGATGGTCACATCGATTGGTATAGAAGTTGGTTTCTATGCTACCAACTTAAGTTCGAACCTATGGGATCACACATATTAGAAGTTTTTACTTAATCTGATGGCTGATGCAGAGTCCCACTGGACTGGGACTCTATGATCAAGAGTCCCACTAGACTAAGACTCTATGATCAAGAGTCCCACTGGACTAGGACTCTATGACCAAGAGTTCTGCTACGTTGGAATATTGAGTCCTACTTGTTTGGGACTTTATGATCAAGAGTCCTATTAGTTTGGGACTCTGTGATCACGAGTTCTACTAGTTTGAGATACTGGGATCAAGAGTTTCATTAGTTTTGGACTCTTTGATCAAAAATTTCATAAAGATGGGACTCTATTATCCAGACACCCACTGGATTGGACTCTGAGTTTATGAAAGGATTAATTAGTAATTTGATTACTAATTAACTTAATTTATTTGAGTGAAGAGTTTTGGATCAAGTCTAATTGAATTAGATTCAATTAGGTTTGACCCAATTAGATTATGAGATGACCTAATCATCGAGAAAGTTTGTTCCTTGATTTGATCAAGACTTGCACTTAATTAAATCTTGATTTGATTAGAATTTAATTAAGTTAATTTAAGACTAATTTTGTTAGGTTTATTCTAGTCTAATTACTGGCCAAATTAGTTTGGGTTGGGACTTATTCGGATAAGAATTTTAAAGTCTAGTTTGACTAGACTTATCCCATGCACCGACTTTGACTTGCACCCACTCTTCTCCACAAGAATTAGAGTTCTCATGAAGTTTTCAATGCACAAGAGGACTCCATGCCCTAGTTGTTTCATGCCCCCTTTTGGATAAGATTAGGTTGTTTCAATTTGAAATCAAATGAGTTTTGAATTTAAGTTGACAACCACCTCATCCTTATCCTCCCACGTGCTCTCTACTCTGTTCAGTGCAAAATAAAATGGGATTTCATTGGGGCATGTGCAACATCTAAGAAAGAGTCCTTCTCAACATGAGCGTCTCTTCTATGTGAGAAAATTTTGAGACTTTTTCCTGAGAGAATCTAGAGAGAGTGTTGCACAGGGTTTGGATGTGTGCTGTTCTAACATTTCATCCTAGGGTTTAGGAAGTGAGATCGTGAGTTGTGATGATCACAACTTCATGAGATTTTTTAGAGAGCTTCCTCTATCTCCCTCATACCTCTACTAATTTTCTAGAGCATCCAAAAAATCAAAAGAAGGAGATCGATTGAGATCGATCTATGTTAGCCGTCGAAGGTTCCGGCGTGGATCTAGCACTTTGGAGGAGCCGATTGGGATCAAAAGCCTCATGTGGACGATCCATAGAGGCCAGACATTGTATGTGGCTAGATCACGATGAGAGGATCTCTACATCTAATTTTTAATTATGGTGATTGACTATCCGTATGAAGGTATTGTGTTCTGAACACAAGTGATGTAGAGTAGCAAGTAATTGGATTAGGTTGGTTGTGATGGCCATCCGGTCATAGGAGAAAAGCGTGGTTTAAAGGCCATTTCCTTCCATTTGATGGGGTTCTCCTATGGTGGTAGGGGTGCCGTTGCAATTATATCCCATAAAAATGAAAAGTAAAATAAATTTATTAAAATTATTTTAATATAAATTTTAATCATGAATTTATTTAGATTAGATCTAAAGTAGATTCATGATTTTGTCTTATGTATATTACATAAATTTAGATTCAAATCTATAACTAGTAGCTGTTTATGAAATGAGTCAATCCATTTTTGAAATGAGTCGACCCATTTAGTGGATAGTACTAGATTATAAAAATATTTTATAAAACTTAAAAATTATTTTTAAAATGCCAAACCCCGACCCAACATCCCAAAACTTAATTAAAAAATTAAGGATTATGAGTTAGGATCTAGAATTGTGAATTAAACATCCTAAAACAAAAGCATAAACTTTGAGTTATTGGGTTATATGAATTAGATTCATTAATTGGGTTAGACCTAAGGTTAGATTAGAGAATGGACTTAACTAGAGTAATTGATCAAATCTAATCAAGTGTTGATTTAGATTAGGTCAAGGACTTTCTAGATTCAATTACAATAGTTATATTTGGTCAAGTTCATGTCTTTAACAAGAACCAAATGGACTTGATTTATGGCTCCATAGTTGAGCCCAAAATTACTAGATAGATCAAATTAAAACTAATTAACCAGTTGGTATCTAAGGTAAGTATGGTAGTTTAGACTAGTGATTTTTAATTGGAAGCTAGTTGCATTGATTTGATCTTTGACAAATTAATGGCATATCCCTTCCATTGATCTAACTTACCTAGCTAACATGGTGAATTAGATTTTGATTAGATCACTTGGTTATTCGAGCTCACCCATGTTAATTAGGTAAATCAGTGTGACTGATTTAGGTACCTCTAAGATCGGCTTGAATTAGGTCCTCTTTGATCTGACTTGGTGAACTTAGTGGAAGGATCATGATTGGATGGTTAATCTTCTCTCTTCTCTTAAAAATGTGTTAATTAAATTCTCTAAAATTATTAGATTCTTAAAAATAAAATAGTTATGGTGATAACTAGATCATAGCCTTCTATTAAGTTGAGTGATAATGGGTTCATTAGTTTGATAATCATTGGAGCACCAAAAGCTTGGTGCTTATTAACTAATGGAATTATGATTCATAATATGATAATTTGGTTGTCTCTCTAATGGTGGTTAGGTTGGTCGACCAAAGTTAGGCCTAATCATTTGTTGGTTAGATGCACCAAGTTTAGTCATATTAATGGTTGGACCTATTGGGGCAAGTTAGCTCCTACCGAAGTCCAGTAAGAAATTTGGTCTTGGTATAATTCTCTGGAACTGTGATGACTATGGCCGAACTTCGATCATATCGCTCTCCTATTCTAGTCCATTCTAAGAAGGCCAAACTCTAATTCATGTGTGCCAGACTATCTTCTCAGCTACAGTTATCAGCTCTTCTAGTTGGCTGTGGTACGGGATTGACGCCATGGACTTCAACCGGACGAACTTAAATAGTGAAAGTAATTGCCTTCCAATAGATAGCAAGACTCTAAGTATCGAATCTAATATAATTTAACACAGGCTGATCTTGAAGATAGCCAAACTCCTCTCTAATTGAACCTCCTTCTAACCTTATCCCTCCATTACAGTCGATAAATCCTGCCAGTCTCACATTAAGAATCTTGGACTAGCAGAACTCTTCCTAAGGCGAACTTCTATACCCCACTTTATAAATGGTAGACCTTGGCACTCCAGCATCAAGAACTTTGGTTGCATGAACTCAAATCAACAAAAGGATCTCATCATTAACGTGAGTCCAAACTTCTCCTTGGGGAGCCTGGCCGTAGTTCTAATCAGTAGATCTACTGTCCTTTCAACCTTCAAACTGGAATAGTTATCCATTTGCGAATGACCTTAAAGGCAACTGAACTTTCGAAAGTAGTTGCGACTACACCATCAAGAAGCTCTGAATTCTAGCACTCACCTACCTTAGCTCTCAGTCAATCTCGAACTCCTAGTATCCCAACCAAATTTCTTTGAGGAAAATCAGGCAGCGGTCCCCATCAGAGAGCCTGCTACTCCCTTGTTCGAATGTTTACATTTATACTTGACTGACCTTGAAGGCGGCCGTACTCCAGAAAGCTATCAAAAGCAATGCCAGCAAAACCCAAAAGAGATTGCAATGCCACCATCTACTATATAATGGTTGACCTTCGAGTTCGATCGGTCCGACTTCTAGTTCAACACCTTCAACATGAACCGCCCACTATTAAGCATAGACGGCTCCAATCTCTCATCTAAACTTCAACCAATGATTTTCAATCGACCAACAAGTCATGACAAAGGATAGCCACTCTCCGTAACAAACTCCACGTGGCCTGAATGGCCCACTAGCAGATGGTTATGGATATCACTATCATTCTATTGCGAGCTTCGCCTATATAAGGGACCCCCCATAGGTATGTCTTTTCTCTCTAAGCTTTTCTTTCTACTCTCAACTCCTGTGTACTCCATTTCTGTTGGACGAAAAACTAACTTGACCATTGGAGGGTCCTGTTGGAGCCACCCCACATTCTGTTTGGACTATTTTGCAGGTCCCAATGGCAACCTCTGAAGGGAAATCCTGATTTCCCGGTCCAGGTTCGTCCAGATCTGATCAGATCAAGAGATATATTTCAAAAATTTTTCTCTTGATCCCAATCAGATCTTGATATGTTTCAGATCTGATTCTTATTATTTTAATAAATAAAATAAAATAAGATAAATTAAATCAAATTTAATTTACCTGATTTGGGTAATCCTATTACCCTGTAGATGATCCTGATTGCAGCGGAAGGTTCTGGATCTAGCCACGCAAGCGCCTGGCCTCTACCGATATCCACTCGGGTTGGATCTGGAGATCCTCTTCTTCTCTATCATGCCTCCAAAAATTAGATCTGGATCTGATCTGGAGGATCTTCAAAACTCTTTTGAAGATCTGCAGTCGTCCTTTTGCAGCAGCGCAGCCTTCTTGCTTTTGATCGCCTTTCCTTGATCTGAATCGCACCAACCTAAGTCCAAAACACTTTTGGACGTGGAGAGCAGAAGGAGGAGAAGAGACTATGGCATGGAGGAAGGAGGGGAGAGGCAGCCTTGGGGCGTGGGAAATCTCTCTCTAATTGCATTAGAATTAGGGTTGGGCGCAGGGTCTTATTTATAGACCTAAGCTTGTGATCCAACTCCTCTTCCTCTCAACCAATCACAACCCTTTGTGAAATCAGATCTAAATCTGATTGGTTGGAATAGAGACCCCTGGATTCCTCCTTAGAGGGCGCCTAAGACCAGTCAAACTGGATTCTTAGTAGAACTCTGATTGGAATCCAAAAGGGAGGTGGAGTCCTTGTCCAACAAGGACTCCTAGGCGCCTCCTACTTGGGCTCACGCCACCCTTGGCGTGCGCCCTTCTCCTTGCCAGGTTCTGGCAGGGGGACAGGCCCCCACCAGCTCTCCAATAGGTGCATGACATGTGGTCAAAAGTCAAAGGGTCAATGGTCAACGTTTGACCAGTCAAAGGTAGACTTTTGACCAAAGTCAAAGAACAAGAAATGGCAGGTGACCAAAAATGGCAGGTAATGTCTTACAAATAAGACAACCTATTCTGACTTGGACAACCTCCAGTCAGACCATATGAAGGCCTCTGATTGAGCACAAACTCCTTTGGCTCAGTCAGGACAACTTATTTGTGATAGTAAAAGAAGAACGTTAGGTTCAATCGAGTGCTAGCACGATTTCCTTGAACCTAATTGAATCTCATTCAGATCAATTGAACTAGATCAGTTCAATTGATGATCACCAGATTCAAACCCTTGTTTGTGTGACCCAGTTAGGTTCAGTTCTGTATGGTAATGGGATATGTCATGATCTCTATCATAGACATCATCGAAACTCCTTTCGATGGATCAGAACTCTTCTGATTCGAACAGCTAGAATGATCGATCATCTAAATCATTCTAATTGCTCCCAAAATCCACCAGTGACACCTAGCAGTATATGGTGGCAACCCATCAGAGCTGAATGCGAACCTCTTGGTGCAGCTACCTGTGTGATTAAGTTCTTCTATCTTGAGCCCCGATCAGATTAGGGTTAAGGTGAACTCGTCAAACCCTAGTCTCTGTCATATGATGTAATCATTCGATTCGAGTCCAATGTGAAAATCTAAATAGAAACTCTTTCTATTATTTCACTCTACCATGGCCATGGGCTTTCTGGACTTGATTCTCATGATCATCATAGGGCTACTCCTCTACCACCGAGGTAGATAGATCCCATCTTGATGCAATCCAGTTCCTACAATGAACATGCTATAGCCAACATACACCTCAGGGTTCCATATGGCTAGGAGACCGAGTAATGGTGTAGTCAAACTATAACACCCTCAAGGTGAACTGCCGATGCATCTCAGGTCAAAGAACCAGACACACTACTGCAGCATCGAGTCAGTCATTGACGAGAAGGTAGACTTCCTAATGACTACTCGAGGTGGTCACGCTCAGTGCCCTCGTTCTCTAACGAGTACCTGTACTCTCGCTCCGGTGTCTCCACACCGTAGACTCAAGACTCATCTACTAAAGAGAAGCGATCGTACACCAACCTTCCGGATCAATCACCATCCTCGTGATGATCCTATGGTCGGGAGCTGTTTATGAGTTAATAATGATTATTCATGTCTTAAATTTTCAACTCTTGAAAATATGAATTATCATTACCATTAACTCAAAGGATGTATCACAGACACTAAATACACAGGTGTGATAGAAAATAACCCATTTTATTAATTATAGTCAAAATTATAATTTTGCCCCTAGAAGTGTATTACAAGTGTCAGCCAATTCTGGCTTCTAGGGCACATATATCTAACAATCTCCCACTTGTCCTAAAGCCAATTGGCTACAAGTCTAAGTCCCATCTTCTCAAGGTGGGCTTCGATCTTCTGCTGGCCCAACGGCTTTGTAAGTGGGTCTGCCACATTATCTGCGGAGTTGACTCTCTTGACCTCAACGTAACCTTTCTCAAGGTAATCGCGGATGAGATGATATCGCCGCTCAATGTGCTTGGACTTCTGGTGAGACCTCGGCTCCTTAGCAAGGGCTATGGCGCCATTGTTGTCGCAGTAAAGAGGAATGGCATCTGATGGCATTACTCCAATTTCTGCAGCAAACTTCTTGTACCAGAATGCTTCCTTTGCAGCCTCTGATGCAGCTATATATTCTGCTTCCATGGTGGAATCTGCTATCACAGTTTGCTTGGAACTCTTCCAGCTGACAGCTCCACCATTGCACACAAACAGACTTCCAGATGTCGACTTTCGATCATCTATATCAGACATGAAGTCCGAGTCTGTGTATCCTTGAACTTGGAGTTCTCCATTACCAAAGACCAACATCATATCCTTAGTTCTTCTCAAGTACTTAAGGATACATTTCACAGAAGTCCAGTGTTCTTCACCTGGATTTGACTGATATCTGCTTGTGACACTCACAGCATGGGCTATATCAGGTCGTGTACATAGCATGGCATACATGAGGCTCCCTATTGCAGAAGCATAAGGGATCTTGCTCATGCGTTCTATTTCCTCAGGTGTGCTGGGGCACATCTTCTTGGAAAGATGAATACCATGTCTGAAGGGTATTAATCCCCTCTTAGAGTTTTCCATACTAAACCTCTTTAGTACTTCCTCTATGTACATCTTCTGTGAAAGTCCTAGCATCCTATTCGGTCTATCCCTATAGACCTTAATTCCTAGAATAAAGGATGCTTCACCTAGGTCTTTCATGGAGAATTCCTTGGACAACCACATCTTGACTGATGTCAACATGGGAATATCATTCCCAATAAGGAGGATGTCATCCACGTACAATACGAGGAAGACAACAGCGCTCCCACTGACCCTTTTGAAAACACATGGTTCCTCTTCATTTTTGATGAAACCAAACTTTTTGATCACATCATTGAAACGAGTGTTCCAGCTCCGAGATGCTTGCTTAAGTCCATATATGGACCTTTGCAGCTTGCAAACCTTGTGATCAGTATCACTGGATGTGAAACCTAGCGGCTGTTCCATATAGATATCTTCCTCAAGATATCCATTTAGGAATGCCGTTTTCACGTCCATTTGCCATATTTCATAATCGAAATAGGCTGCAACAGCAAGCAATGTGCGGATGGATTTTAGCATAGCTACCGGGGAAAAGGTATCCTGATAGTCAATGCCTTCACGTTGACTATAACCTTTTGCCACCAGTCTAGCCTTGAATGTCTCCACATTCCCATCTGCACCAATCTTTCTCTTGAAGATCCATTTACACCCAATAGGTACTATACCTTCTGGTGGATCTACCAAGGTCCAGACTTGGTTTGAGTGCATCGAGTCGATCTCTGACTTCATTGCCTCAAGCCATTTCTCGGAGTCGATATCTGATATCGCCTCGTTGTAGGTTTTGGGATCATCACCATGAGCACCATTACCTATGAGGAACATTTCCTCTACATCCTCTGAAATAATACCTAAGTATCTTTCAGGGGGACGGGAAACTCTTTCCGATCTACGAGGTGGAGGAGGTAGTGTTCTTATTGGCTCAACCTGATTTGGTTCCACTTGGTCCTTAGCTCGTTCTGCTTGTGAGACTTTCTCATCAAGCTTAATCTGCTTTCCAATGCCACTATCTTGAATAAACTATTTTTCAAGAAATATGGCATGTCGACTCACAATCACATTGTGGTCTTCTGGAATGTAGAAATAGTATCCTAATGACTCTTTAGGATATCCTATGAATCGAGCTCTAAAGGACCTAAACTCTAACTTGTCCGCTTGTTGTCTTTTGACATAAGCCGGACAACCCCAAATTCTGAGATGACTCAGACTTGGTTTCTTACCGTGCCATATCTCATACGGTGTGGTAGGAACGGTTTTAGAGGGAACCCTATTCAGTAAATAGATTGAAGTTAATAATGAATGTCCCCAAAGAAAATCTGGGAGGTCTGTGAAGCTCATCATGGATCGAACCATATCCAATAGAGTCCGATTTCTCCGTTCTGAAACCCCGTTGAGTTGAGGTGTTCCTGGTGGAGTCCATTGAGAGACTATGCCATTTTCCTTAAGATAGTCTAGGAATTCCCGGCTAAGGTATTCACCTCCTCGATCTGATCGAAGAACCTTAATGGGTTTTCCAGTTTGTTTTTCTACTTCATGTCTGAATTCTTTGAACTTTTCAAAGGCTTCAGACTTGTGTCTCATAAGATACACATACCCATACCTAGACAGATCATCGGTAAAGGTAATGAAGTAGACAAAATTGCCTCTAGCCGGCACATCGAATGGGCCGCACACATCAGTATGTACTAGGGCAAGGAGATCTGTGGCCCTCTCCCCATGTCCAACAAAAGGGAGTTTAGTCATTTTGCCTTGAAGACAAGATTCACAAGTTGGATATGACTCAAAAGTCAATGGACTCAATAGCCCATTTTTCTCCAATTTGTTAATCCTATCTTCTGCTATATGACCTAATCTCAGGTGCCATAGATATCTGTCGTTTGGACTATCCCTAGGTCGTTTGGCATTCACGTTTTGCTCGATAGTTAAAATAGGTACATCAATATGCAACTGATAAAGACCATTAACAAGGAAATCATTTGCAATTTTATTTCTTTCATAAAGAATGTTACAATGGTCCTTAAAGAAGGTGATCACATAACCTTCTTGTGCTAAGCATGAAACAGAAATCAAATTCCTGCTAGCTGCAGGCACATAATAACAGTCTTTTAAAACTAAGTCTAAACCAGATGGTAATCGCAGAGGGTATGTTCCCACGGCTACTGCAGCAACTCTTGCTCCATTACCGATGCGTAGGATCATGTCTCCATCCCTCAGCCTCCTGCTATCCTCAAGACCCTGCATAGAAGTGCACAGATGAGCACTAGAACCAGAGTCAAGCACCCAACTGGATGCAGAAGAAACCGTAAGGTTAGACTCAATAACGAGCATACCTCCAGAAGGACCTTCCTTCTTGTTCTTCAGGGTGGCCAGGTAAGTAGGGCAGTTCCGCTTCCAATGGCCGTCGCTGTTGCAATGGAAACACTTTCCTTTGCCATCGACCTTCTTCTTCGGTTCTGCCTTCTTCTTCTTTGATCCTTCCACCTTTTGCTTTTTCACAGACTTCTTTTTCTTTCCATAAGACTTTCTTTTGGAAGAAGTCCGTTCCATAGCAAGAACTGAGCCTTTAGAACCTTTCATAGAAAGCTCAGCGGTAACCAGCATATTCATCAACTCGGCCAAGGAATTTTGAAGTTTATGCATGTGGTAATTCATGATGAATTGCCCATATGCATCAGTCAAGGATTGCAGAATAATATCGTTCTGCAGATCCAAGTCCAACTTCACACCGAGCTTCTCAAGCTCTTCCATGTCCTTGATCATTGTCAGACAGTGATCTTGGACTGACTGCCCATCACGCATCTTAGCCTTAAAAAGTCATTTCGTGACTTGATATTTGGCTGCGCGACTCTGTTCACCAAACATCTCCTGCAGGTGAGCCAACATTTGGCGAGCAGTCCCGATATCTTCATGTTGGCGCTGGAGCTCATCAGACATCGAGCCCAACATGTAGTATCTGGCCTTATTGTCTTCGTCAATCCATTTTTCCAGAGACGCTCTCTGTTCAGTGGATGGACGAGCTGGTAAGGTGGGAGGGTCCTGGTCCAAAACATGTGTTAACTTCTCTGAACCCAAAATAATTTTGTAGTTCCTGAGCCAATCTTTATAATTGGGTCCAGTCAGTCTATGTGTGTCTAGGATACGTGCCAGTGGGTTGGACGCAGACATTTTCCTGTAGAGAGTCAAAGATTCTAGTTAGATACTGTAATTTTGACTTGACCAATTTGTTTAGGGATTTTATTTTTAAACAAATTAGCTCCCACTATTTTCTCGGATCCCTACACTCCCTCTGTAGAGATGCGAAAATCTCCGCGATTGATGATTTCTAGTGGGTGGTGCGGTCTCACCAACTGACTCATCACCTCACCTAACAGTTATTGGTGATGGGTTAGCCAATGAGTGAACAACTCTTGTTCAATGATTCTCTAATCATGGTGCACCCAAACTTGGTCTCTAATTCATGAATCTCACCGTATCCGAAATATTGATCCACTCCTTAGTTAAGTCAGACCCACCATTTGCATAGACTGGGTTCCTAATTGGGTCTCTCACCGTATCCGGAATATTGAGCCCAACTCATCCTCCAGCCCATAGCATCCAATGCCTAATAGACATGGTTGCGTCTTCCCGGTGCAACTGAGCCACTGTATCCAGCCGAGAACAATCAACCCCGGGAAGGGCCCGCACGTCTACAATGGTGGAAGACCTCAGGACTTAATCTTTTCTTAGGGAGAATTGATTCAGGTCTCATTAAACTAGACTTGGCTTAGTCATAACAATTATGACTAACCTAGTGGCATGGGTCAGCTCGGATTATTGACCACCTCAGATCAGAACTGTGTCAACAGATATGGCCAGGTAAGTGAGACCGGTGGAAGGAATATGCCGTTAACTCGCACAAGAACGCATTCAGGTCGAGTAGCTTCCAATTAAAAACCAGTCGGTCGTCTGTGCCAAACTTACCTTAGACACCAAATTGTTGAGTCAGAACCAATTGGGTTAGCCTACAATCCAGACTCTAACCTCTGAGCCTAATTAGGTCTTGCTTGATCGTGACTCGATCTTGACCCAGACTTAATCCTATTAGGCTGGTCAATTTAAGCATTGTTGATCCCATCTAACCAACTCTTGATTCGGTTTGATCAACCGCTTAGACCTAATTGAGCTACCCAAGCCCGAACCCAGTATTATGAATATGTCTTAGATCTGAAATTCTCAATTTTAGACCTAATTAATATTCCATAAACTTAATTCTTAATTAAGTTGGGTTCATAAACAAAATATGCACAATAAATCCTAGGGTTTCAGGATCTAGGGTTTTGCAGAAAGTAAGTTTTGGGTTTCTGATTAAGGACGAACACGCAGCACCCCTACACGTCATAAGAACACCCCATCGAATGGGAAGAGAGGGCCTTTAAACCCTTCTTCGTTCTTATGACCGGACGGCCAAGAGGAACGCCTTAATCAGGAACATGTAAATCTACAAAACAGTTATAGATCTATATCATATATCTCATATACAAATTTAGATCTAATCAAGGCATATTTTGCATACATCTCATGTATCAAATCATGCATGTTTTCAGATCTAAATTATCACATAATAATCTAAAAAATTAGATTTAAATTGATCTAATCAAAATAAATTCTAATCTAGACAATTATGTAGAACTATTCTACAACTAGTCTAGTCATGCATCTATCATATCTCATATGATATTTAAAATTAAATAATTTTTATTTGCTGTTTATCAGATGTTATTATAACACTTATAATATCAGAAAATAGTAAATAAGAAGATCTAAAATATGATTTAATCAGATTAAATCAAAGACATGCAAAACTATTCTATAGAACTATTCTATTCTAGAACTAGTCATGCATATCTTCATGTTCTTAGATCCAAATCATTTAATTTTAATTTTTCTGATTTCAGATCTGATCACATCTCATGTGACATCTGAAATCACTTTATTTTCTAATTAAAATAAAATTAAAATCAGATCTAAACAATTTAGAACCATGGCTCTGATACCAGTTGAAGGGAAATCCTGATTTCCCGGTCCAGGTTCGTCCAGATCTGATTAGATCAAGAGATATATTTCAAAAATTTTCTCTTGATCTCAATCAGATCTTGATATGTTTCAGATCTGATTCTTATTATTTTAATAAATAAAATAAAATAAGATAAATTAAATCAAATTTAATTTACCTGATTTGGGTAATCCTATTACCCTGTAGATGATCCTGATTGCAGCGGAAGGTTCTGGATCTTAGCCACGCAAGCGCCTGGCCTCTACCGGTATCCACTCGGGTTGGATCTGGAGATCCTCTTCTTCTCTATCACACCTCCAAAAATCAGATCTGGATCTGATCTGGAGGATCTTCAAAACTCTTTTGAAGATCTGCAGTCGTCCTTTTGCAGCAGCGCAGCCTTCTTGCTTTTGATCGCCTTTCCTTGATCTGAATCGCACCAACCTAAAGTCCAAAACACTTTTGGACGTGGAGAGCAAGGGGAGAAGAGACTATGGCATGGAGAAGGAGGGGAGAGGCAGCCTTGGGGCGTGGGAAATCTCTTTAATTGCATTTGAATTAGGGTTGGGCGCAGGGTCTTATTTATAGACCTCTTGTGATCCAACTCCTCTTCCTCTCAACCAATCACAACCCTTTGTGAAATCAGATCTAAATCTGATTGGTTGGAATAGAGACCCCTGGATTCCTCCTTAGAGGGTGCCTAAGACCAGTCAAACTGGATTCTTAGTAGAACTCTGATTGGAATCCAAAAGGGAGGTGGAGTCCTTGTCCAACAAGGACTCCTAGGCGCCTCCTACTTGGGCTCACGCCACCCTTGGCGTGCGCCCTTCTCCTTGCCAGGTTCTGGCAGGGGGACAGGCCCCCACCAGCTCTCCAATAGGTGCATGACATGTGGTCAAAAGTCAAAGGGTCAATGGTCAACGTTTGACCAGTCAAAGGTAGACTTTTGACCAAAGTCAAAGAACAAGAAATGGCAGGTGACCAAAAATGGCAGGTAATGTCTTACAAATAAGACAACCTATTCTGACTTGGACAACCTCCAGTCAGACCATATGAAGGCCTCTGATTGAGCACAAACTCCTTTGGCTCAGTCAGGACAACTTATTTATGATAGTAAAAGAAGAACGTTAGGTTCAATCGAGTGCTAGCACGATTTCCTTGAACCTAATTGAATCTCATTCAGATCAATTGAACTAGATCAGTTCAATTGATGATCACCAGATTCAAACCCTTGTTTGTGTGACCCAGTTAGGTTCAGTTCTGTATGGTAATGGGATATGTCATGATCTCTATCATAGACATCATCGAAACTCCTTTCGATGGATCAGAACTCTTCTGATTCGAACAGCTAGAATGATCGATCATCTAAATCATTCTAATTGCTCCCAAAATCCACCAGTGACACCTAGCAGTATATGGTGGCAACCCATCAGAGCTGAATGCGAACCTCTTGGTGCAGCTACCTGTGTGATTAAGTTCTTCTATCTTGAGCCCCGATCAGATTAGGGTTAAGGTGAACTCGTCAAACCCTAGTCTCTGTCATATGATGTAATCATTCGATTCGAGTCCAATGTGAAAATCTAAATAGAAACTCTTTCTATTATTTCACTCTACCATGGCCATGGATTTCTGGACTTGATTCTCATGATCATCATAGGGCTACTCCTCTACCACCGAGGTAGATAGATCCCATCTTGATGCAATCCAGTTCCTACAATGAACATGCTATAGCCAACATACACCTCAGGGTTCCATATGGCTAGGAGACCGAGTAATGGTGTAGTCAAACTATAACACCCTCAAGGTGAACTGCCGATGCATCTCAGGTCAAAGAAAGAACCACTACTGACACACAGTATTGACGAGCAGCAGGTAGACGAGTCAGTCATTGACGAGAAGGTAGACTCGACTACTCGGTCAGGTGGTCACGCTCAGTGCCCTCGTTCTCTAACGAGTACCTGTACTCTCGCTCCGGTGTCTCCACACCGTAGACTCAAGACTCATCTACTAAAGAGAAGCGATCGATCGTACACCAACCTTCCGGATCAATCACCATCCTCGTGATGATCCTATGATCCTATGGTCGGGAGCTGTTTATGAGTTAATAATGATTATTCATGTCTTAAATTTTCAACTCTTGAAAATATGAATTATCATTACCCATTAACTCAAAGGATGTATCACAGACACTAAATACACATGTGTGATAGAAAATAACCCATTTTATTATAGTCAAAATATAATTTTGCCCCTAGAAGCCCCTAGAAGTGTATTACAAGTGTCAGCCAATTCTGGCTTCTAGGGCACATATATCTAACAATCAATTAACCTAGTAGATTTGATTAGGATCAGATTTAAGAAAATCGTGCTAGCACTCGATTGAACCTAACTTCTCTTTTAATCACTTTGTCCACAGCCAAAGGATTTGTGCTCAATCAGAGGCCTTCATATGGTCTAACTGGAGGTTGTCCAAGTTAGAGAAGGTTGTCTTATTTTATAAGACATGACCTGCCATTTTTGGTCACCTGCCATTTTTGGTCCTTTGACTTTGGTCAAAAGTTGACCTTTGACTGGTCAAATGTTGACCATAGATACTTTGACTTTTGTCCACGTGTCACGCACCTATTGGAGAACTGGTGGGGGCCTGTCCCCCTGCCAGAACCTGGCAAGGAGGAGGGCGCACGCCACCCTAGGCGTGTGCCCAAGTTGGAGGTGCCTTGGAGTCCTTGTTGGACAAGGACTCCACCTCCCTTTTGGATTCCAATCAGAGTTCTACTAAGAATCCAGTTTGACTGGTCTTAGGTGCCCTCTAAGGAGGAATCCAGGGGTCTCTATTCCAACCAATCAGATTTAGATCTGATTTCACAAAGGGTTGTGATTGGTTGAGAGGAAGAGGAGTTGGATCACGCTTAGTCTATAAATAAGACCCTGCGCCCAACTCAAATGCTAACGAAATTCAATAGAGATTTCCCACACCCCAAGGCTGCCTCTCCCCTCTTCCTCCATGCCTAAACTTCTCCTCCTTCTCCTCTCCACGTCCAAAAGGGTTTTGGACTTAGGTTGGTGCGTTCCAGATCAAAAGAAAGGCGATCAAAAGAAGAAGGCTGCACTGCTGCAAAAGGACGACTGCAGATCTTCAAAAGAGTTTTGAAGATCCTCCAGATCAGATCCAGATCTGATTTTTGGAGGTGTGATAGAGAAGAAGAGGATCTCCAGATCCAACCCGAGTGGATACCGGTAGAGGCCAGGCGCTTGCGTGGCTAGATCCAGAACCTTCCGCTGCAATCAGGATCATCTACATCGGGTAATAGGATTACCCAAATCAGGTACTTAATTAAATTTGATTTAATTTATCTGCATTTTTAATTTCTTGCTTTTAATTTTTATTGTAATTTAATTTCTACAATTTAAATTATTGCTTTGCAAGTAGATGCTAAGATCTAACTAGTAGATCTTAGTACCAAATTTAAATTCTTGCATCTTTTAATTTTATTTTTCAAATCTTCCGACTTCAGTTTTTATTTCAAAATTCAAATCATTTTTTTTTTCTAAAAAAAAATCAAAGATTTCAAATCTAAAAACACTACCTTCCCTGTGGATTCGACCCGACTCACTACTATTTACGTATTTTCAATAATTTTAAGAAGTCGGATTAAACTAATAAATATGGTGTCTTAACGACAGCATCGTGTCCCTATCAGATGCATCGACAGTTCACCTTGAGGGTGTTATAGTTTGACTACACCATTACTCGGTCTCCTAGCCATATGGAACCCTGAGGTGTATGTTGGCTATAGCATGTTCATTGTAGGAACTGGATTGCATCAAGATGGGATCTATCTACCTCGGTGGTAGAGGAGCAGCCCTATGATAATCATGAGAATCAAGTCCTGAAGCCCATAGCCATGGCAAAGTGAAATAATAGAAAGAGTTTCTATTTAGATTTTCACATTGGACTCGAATCGAATGATTATATCATATGACAGAGACTGGGTTTGACGAGTTTACCTTAACCCTAATCTGATCGGGGCTCAAGATAGAAGAACTTAATCACACAGGTAGCTACACCAAGAGGTTCGCATTCAGCTCTGATGGGTTGCCACCATATACTGCTAGGTGTCACTGGTGGATTTTGGGAGCAATTAGAATGATTTAGATGATCGATCATTCTAGCTGTTCGAATCAGAAGAGTTCTGATCCATCGAAAGGAGTTTCGATG